>CM042013.1:8530025-8850025 GCA_023525715.1 Cichorium intybus
CATAAATAAATTTACAAATTATACATTTATTCAAGTAGAGTAAAATATCTTGATCCAGGAAGGAGTCCTTGCCTCTTCTACTGATTACTGTTAAGAACTAACTCAAAAACTTCATTCTTATAAAACAATCGATCGCAATTAATATAACGAAACAGACGAAAAGTTAAAAGATTCCATAAATAAAACGATGTATCTATATTTGTTTTCAAGAACACAGTGTTGATTGATTAATTTAAGCAAGACAGAAAGTAGAAACTGCATCACTACCTGCATCGATAACAACATAACTTCTATAGAAATCATTAGTGTGGAGAGAGAGAATATTTCTGGAACAGCAAATCTCACTGCAAATACTCCATACACAATAATTATGAAACAAAAATGCACAAACACTAACACAGTAACACACACCAAACAGAAACGGAACTGGATTGGGGGTGAACGCTGGATGCAGAGGTTTATCGACCGATTCCTTTTGCCTCTCTCTTCTCTCTCTATCTCCTACCTTCGATTTTTTTTCCTTATTATTTTTTAATTCATTCGTCATCAGGCTTAGGGAACAGATCGATGAACCGCTGCATCCAGTGACCCTCTACCAAACACCTAAACGATTAAACGATGAGGAAACATTCAAAACCGACTGAAGATTAACAATCAACATATAACCTTACCAAGATAAACAAAGCGTACACATAAATAAAAAAAAACTAAATGTTATACCTATAGACCTTAGCAAACTCAGATCCTTTTATCGATGATAGTTATGACTTTTATGTATGTCTAAATCAATCGCTAAAGCTTACTTTTATAGAGAGATGAGAAAACGAGAAATATCAGAGTCCGCCATTAACGTACTTTGTTTTGCTCTCCATCTCTCTCGCTCCTTTTGACTATCTCTCTCTCTAACCTGTGGTTTGCATATATAAAAGCTGTGAGAGTGGCATTTGCTATTCTTACACATACAGACGTGCCTGTGACAGTGATGATATTGGCACAGTTAGTTTTGGGTCATTTCTATAAGTTGTTTTACATTTAAGCCCTTGATCATTATGTAGAGATTTTGGATGTTTAGGATAGGGACAGAAGGGTATTATGGTCAGAAAATGGATTTTACGAAAAGAAGCGTGACCTAACTATTTTGGTTTCGGAAGGATGCAAGGGGTGGGGGTCCTTGGTATCTTAAATTAGCGAAATACACGTGTAATTACTCTAACCATCCTATTTTTAGATTTTAAATATTACAATCTTATTATAGTTGAAAAAATGGATAATTATCACCGCATTTAATTTCCGGTTAGACTAAGAGGTATGGGTTTCCCTCACTGTAAGGGATTCTAGTGCCACATAGGCGCCACCTCACCTTCCCCTCACCCATTCAAATCTAGGAAATGGTAACCCCTCACCAATCCCTCACTTTTTTGTTTTAAATTAAATTAAATTAACCAAATATAAAACAATTCAATTTTTTAAACTAAAACATTTCATTAATTTAAAAATTACAACCGGAAATTAAAACGACAAACGTTAAAACGATAAAACGATAAAATGACAACTAAAAAAAGACAACTAAAACGATAAAACGACAAACTAAAAAAATTTAAACGACAACCTAGAAACCATATTTCGCCATAATATCCGCTTTCATTTTTAAAACCAACTCCCGTTGCGGCCCCTCGAGACCCTCTTCCGGATTGGACGTCAAAAACTTAATGTCTTTTAAACGTTGTTTTTCTTCACGAAGTTGTTGTTTTTTCTCACGGGCTCGTTCACGTGCTTCTCGGGCTAGTGTTCTCTCTTCCAACGCCTTTCGATCCAACTCCATCCGCTCGGCGTAACTTAAATTGTAACGTTCGAATTCCAAGCGCATACGTGCAATGTCGTCGCTATTTTCCGAGCCACCTCCCACACTCGACGAAGTCGCTTTTCCTTTCCTTTTTGTGGCATCTCGTCCCGTTGGCCGGCGGAAATCGGGAAATTCGAGGTCGTCGTCTTCGAGGTCTTCATTTAAATTGACGTTGATACGAGCGTCGGAGGAGGTAGTGTTGTGGCTTGACTCGGAAGTTTTCGAACGTTTTCTTGTCGGTGCCGGGATGTCGTCTTCGGCGTTTGAATCGTGCCATTTTTTTGCATTTTTCAACAATACGCCAAAACTCAACGAATCGGAATGGCGTTCATTTGTTGTCCTCTTTGTAAATTTTTAGTGCTTCCTCGAAAACATTTTGCTCCGTTTGACCGCTTCGACGATGCGTTCGTAGATTGTGTATCAATCCGTTGAATTTCATTGTGGCACGGTTGATGTCCCGGTATTTTGTTGTCAAACCGTCTTTCGAACGGTATGGCGCCCGGCCTAATTCTTGGTGAAAACGGTCCGTGACCCGCATCCAAAAGTGTTCCGCCGCTTGGGCGTTTCCGGCCGTTGCATCCTCGGAAACGTCAATCCACGAATGGGCTAAAGCGATTTCTTCTTGGGTTGTCCATGGTTGGCGTGGCGCTTTTCCCCTCCTTTGTGCCGCGGGATGGACTTTGGTTTGCGTTTCCGGCACTAATTCCGGTGAACCTTGTGTTTCGGGAACGGAATCGGGTAATGGGTTTTGGAATTGTTGGGTTGGTGTGTCGGGAAACGCTTGAAAAGAATTGAATAAATTTTCCGGTTGCATTTGGGGGTATCCCGGCATTTGGTATGGGTAAACGTTGGGTGAAAAAATCGGTTGGTCCATTTGTGGACGATAAACGTTCGTGTTGTAGAATTGTTCGAAACCGAGAACGTTTGGTCGGTTTCGATTCGTTGGTGGCGTTTGGTTGTTTGGTGAATCTTGGTTAGACATGATTTTTAGAGAGAATTGATTGTGAAATATTTGTGTAGAAGATTGGTAATTTTTTTGTGAATGAGTGTGTGTATTTATAGTTGGTAAAAGTTTAAAAAAAATTATTAAATTTTTTTTTTTAGCCGTTACATGCATAGCCGTTGGGGGGGGTGTTTTGCAACTTTGTTCATACTTCAGGGGCCAAAGGTGGAAAATTGCATACGGTTCATCGCAAGGGGTTGGAACCCCGGTGCCAAGCTTTTCCCGCACACCAAACCCCAATCGGGGCGGTGTTACCGGGCGGGGTCGGGTGCCAGCTTGGACACCGTGGCCCTTCCCCTCACCCATACCGGTTGGTCTTAGAGTTATTCACAAAAACACATAAAAAAATCTAGTCCTTTTTCGTAGACTTAACAAAATGACAGCGACGTTCGCAAATTTTATATCGCAAATTGCAAGTTTAAGATACAAGGTTTCACTTTTCGCCGTATTTCGTTTATATTTTGTCTTTTTTATTACGAAAAAATAGTTGAATATCACTTTTTTCGATTGTGGATTTATGGGACATCAAAGTAGTTTGGACGCCAAACCATGAAAGATTGTAGAAAATTTAGATGCACAGATATTATTTTGAGTAAATTACAGTTTTGGTCCTGTGGTTTACCAGAAATTACATTCACGGTCATCCTTTTAAAAAATCACGTTGGTGGTCCTTTTGGGTGGCAAAAGATAACATATTTGGTCCCTGTGGTATATTTGGTCTGGGGTCCATCTGAAAAGACAAAAATGCCCTTTTTCATTTCTTTTTTATTTTTCTTTTAATTTGTAATAGTTTAATAAAAATAATTGAAAAAAATACCCCAAATTTATTTTAAAACGCAACACCGGTTTAACGTGCTTTCGTCGGAGATTAACGTGCTTTCGTCGGAGATAGAGGAGGAAACGGATGACCGGAAAATCCGATGGAAACCTATGCCGCCGGTGTCAACTATGGTCGAATCGTTAACAATCTACCATCGCCATCGAAGGTCGTTAAGCTCCTGAAATCTCAAGAGAGATTACATACGATCGTTTGCTTTCGGATGGGAGGAACGAAATGTCGCAACGTATCACCCGCATACACAAATCGAAGTCATTGTCGCGAATTGAAATCAATTTAAAGATTGATAAAGCTTGATTCCTGGTAGCTGTGTCACCTATTGAACGAAGATGTTTGTCTAATGTTTGAATCGGAGGTGAAGATGTTTGTCTGGTGTTTGAATCGGAGGTTTTATCAATATGCAGAACCTGCATCGATATAATCCTACAAACCAAGACCTCCAATCGTTGCATTGGAACCGAGATACAATCAAGACCTGCAAGCAAGATAAACCTGCAATTAAAATAAACCTAATCCATCATCTATTGTTGATTCCATTCCGGATCTCCTTTACCTCCAGGATAAGCTATATCAATGGAATCGAGTCTATTAAGATGTTCATCGTCTATCAATGGATTGTCATCGCTATCGTAATTATTCCTGTTCAAATCAGGATCGATTTCAATCTTTGGAGATATTGAACCTCCGCCGCACTCATCACGAACATTACCAACAAATCCATCTATGTTCATACTACTCCTATATCTCCCGCGAACGAATCTCCAAGTCCCAACTTCGTCGGAAAAAAATTAGAAAAGAAGCCGATTCTCTTGGCCCAAGATTTCAAATCTCTCGCATTGTGGTCTCCTTGTGATACAAACGAGTGAAATTTTCAAACCCAACAAAATACAGTCAATATGCTGATTAGTCCAGCAAAATACAGTCAATATGCTGATTGATTCAATAACGAGTGAAAAGGATTTGCTTCATGCGAATTTGGATAACAGTTCTCCGAAAAAAAAAAGATCGAGAATACGGAGGCAGAGGAGAGACGTAATTTACTGGGGGATGAATTTTTTTTAATTAAATAAAGAATATGTTAAAAGAAAAAGGAAAAGGAAATTGAAAATGGTAGTTTGGTCTTTTCACATGACCAGGGACCAAATTCGTTATTTTTTTGCCACCACAGGGACCAAAAATGTGGGATTTCAAAAGGATGACTTGAAGTGTAAAAAGCTGTCAACCACAAGGACCAAAACTGTAATTTACTCTATTATTTTTATAAAACAATTTTTGTTTTGTCTTACACAGGCACACAGCTTTTGTTTTATTATGATAAACTCTTTATCGTTTAGGTACTCATGATAATTATTTGTATGTAAATATACATACGAGCAAATACGTTAACGGTTGCTAAGCTGGAGGATAAGAAAGATAAATCCAAGAGCAACAGCACGTGGTAAGAAAATGAAAGTGAAAGGTGCCAAAGGAAATAGACATATATGATAGCGCCCAAGGTACATATACTACAATGTCTTTTGAAGCTAAACTAATTCAAATTTATTTTAAACTAGTATCCGGACAGTCCACGCAATATTGCGGAAGCCCCGTATATTGGAAAAAAGCAGCTCGACAAAGACAAATTACGTAAGGGACTAAAAATGTAAATTTAAAATATAATAAGGGACCGGAATCGTAACTTACGAAATACCAATAATATAACTTTATAATAAATAGGGTGAAAACAATTAATTCAAAATTAGTTCAGGAGAGAAAACGTAAATATAAACGTTTGCTATAAGAAGAATCAAAATTACTATTTCCAAATAAAAACTTATTTACAATTTGTATTCTATGTTTTATCAATTATACTATGATCTGAATTTAGTAATTATGGCTCTGAAAATAGCAGGTACCAAATAAATACTGAAAAGCTCTCACATATTCATTTTGGTAATTAATATATATACAATTTATATTCTATGTTTTACCAATTATACTATTATCTGAATTTAGTAATTATGGCTCTGAAAATAGCAGGTACCAAATGAATAGTGAAAAGCTCTCACATATTCATTTTAGTAATTAATATATATATATATATATATATATATATATATATATATATATATATATATATATATATATATATATATATATATATATATATAATGTTCATTATAATAATGGCAATCAGCGTAATACTATATTTTGGAGTTAGACTTTTTATCATTTTTGGTAAAAAAATTGAAAATATTAAGAAAAATAAAATAATTAAATTAAAAATAAATAAATAAATAAAATATTGAAATAAATCATTAATAGTAGGTTTAGATAGTCATAAATAATTAGAGGATCAAACTTAATGTGAAAAAGAAATTTTGAATTAGAGATACTAAATTCGTCGAACTTGAGAAACTCTAGTGTGATCCTAATGTAACAAAGTTTTGGGACTTAATGTTATAGAATTAATATTGAAAAGTTTAAATTGAAATTTTGGAGATATTAATATATGTCATTTGAGAAATACAAGAAGTGAGGGATCAAAATTGGCAAAACTAAGAAAATTAGTTTTGACATAGCTTATTCCAAAATGAGTAACATTGGTTATAAAATTGTTATTAAATGTTAAATAATAAACTAGGAAAGTTAAGTGAAGTATTAGACGTGTCTAGTGGTCAAATGAGGTAATAATGAAAACTGGGGTTAAATGTATAATTTAAGGAAAATCGTACAATTTAACCAAGACTTGACCTAGCTAACATATTTTTGACCATTTTGTTACAAACGTTAGGGGTCCAGGTCAAATTTTTAAGCTAGAAATGATAAACTAGTTATTTGTGTCATATGTTGATAGCTTAGAAATTTCATTAGTTGAAGGATTTATGTTGCAAATTGTACAAAGTTTGGAACACATCATGCTCGTCATCCCCCATTTGAACATTAGGACATGGAGAGAACTTTTAGGGGAGTATTGACGATTTTCACCTAGAAAACGAAGTAATAGAGAGACTGAAGTGCTTTTGGGAAGAGGGAGCTTGAATCAACTCCATGTGGTCATTAGGAGGTATAATCTTCATTAGATCTTCATCTATTTTAGATTTAGCATTTTAGGATTTCCACAAATCCAAAATTATATATAGTTTAGATATTATCATAGTTTTTTTCTATATAAGCTTTAGTAATTAGATCATAAGTTATTCATCACCTTACTTGTTTCAAGCTTTATAGCAACTATAATGGTGGTTTTTGGGTTTTGAAAGCCTAACAATGGTGAAATTGAGATTTAAATATTATATATGTAAATGATATATGATTAAACTTGTTTTAAGTTTCTAAACTTCTTTGAACAAAGGAATACATCATATGTTGAAACTTGTACATGTTGATCAAATAAAGTAGTCTAGCTAGCTTATGACTTCAATGTATTTTTGAGTTGTTGATGACATGATCTAGCTTTGTATTGTTTTAAACTTTATTTTCCTGCCAATTCAACTCACAATGTCCAATAGATTTAAGTTTGAAGGCGATCCATGGTTTTTTGAAGTACTTGTGATGCACATCAAACTTAATTTAGTTTTTGGATGTCATAAACCATTGGATCTTCATATTTGAATACTTGATAAGTGTAATTATTTTTTTAATGATTTCGAACAACTATTATGATGTTAGTACACTTCTAGGACATTTAGAGGTGGTTTGGAAGGGTTCGGGGTCAATTGTAGTGAGTTTGGACAATATAGAACAAAAAATGACTTGATTTGTGTTGTGTTGTGCTTGACTCGGTTGAGTAACTTCCCAAGGGAAGTATGACTCAATCGAGTAATTGATTGGAAATCCCTAAATTTTCAAACTTGTCAAAATAAGCTCAATTTGGTTCAAAACTCTCTATGTTGATGGGAGGAACCCGAGTGGATGAAAGAAGTACCGAAGTTTGGTTTTAATTCTTTGATATATAACATGTAAAAATCCACATATCACTTATATTGTTGGTGTAGTGAGCTGGCTTATGGAAAATTCAAAGTACCCATGTTGGAAGGAGATCACGAGATTCTATGATACATCAAATTAATGGACCACTTGGACAATTTGTTAAAAGTGTTGTTGATTATAAGTTGGTTGGATGCTCCTATAGTGATTAGCATGGAGATGTAGATGATGGCAAAAACACCTCATAATATGTATTTTATATAGGAAATTGAACATTCACATGGGCTTTAAGACGGAACCAATAATGACATTGTCTACATGCGAAGCATAATATGTGGCAACATCATGGTGCACATGTGTGTCATGAAATTTGGGTAGGATTTACTACACAAGTTAAAACTCCTAAAATACAAGGGAACTAAAGTATCTGTTGACAATAAATCAACAATTGAGTTAACGAAGAACCCACTATATCATGAAACAATCAAGCATATTGATGTCAATTTGCATTTCATTTGAGAACAAGTAAAGAATAGAGAGGTAAGACGGAATCATGTAGCCGGTCGAGAAGAAGCCACAAATATATTATCAAAGGCACTATGAATGGAGTTATTTGTCAACTATAGAATGAAGATCATGGTGTTGTGTAACACTTGTTTTGTGAACTTAGTAAATCTTATTTTATATGTTAGGTATTTAAATCGACCAAAAAGGTCATTTTGGCAATTTTGTGAAAACTATGGAATATGAGTGTTATACCATGATCATATGGTGATATATGTTGATGGTCAATTGCTAGAATGAGTTTAAAGCTACATGGTAGTGAGTATTGTGTTTAAAAGGGTGTAAAGTCAAAGATTGGATAAATACTCATTCTTATAAGATTAAGAGATGCATAATATGGTAGATGCAACGCGTAGTGAAACTATAATGTTGTATTTGAATCATGTTCGAAAGTATGATGCTATGGAGTAGAATGCATCGCGTGTTCCTAAAATAGCACACCGCGTTGGACGGCAGGATGTGATACGTTCTGGAAAGAGACATGATGCGTTTGGCGTGCAAAGAAAATGGGCTTTAAGGCCTAAGTCGGTTCTCTTAGCTCATTTACCACACATATACTCCAAATAGTAGACGGAGGGCGTGCTTATGATATTTGGAAGCTGAAAATTGGGATGGAAACTAGGAATATTTCAAGAAGAGAACATTGCTACTTGATTTTGAAGGTAAATTCTTAGTTCTCTTGATGAAATTGTTGTGTATAGAGTAAAGAGATTGAAGGGTTCATAAACCCTGGCTATTGTATGTGTTTATCTGTGGTATGAGTCTGATGTAGAAGGAAGAATAGAGAGTGAATAACATGTTTTTTTATCATGATTGAATTAAAAAGTGGTGATTGAAACTTGAATCAATATTTTGATTATAAACCCTAGATGTTGTAGTAATAATATGAGTGCAATCCATGTTATTACTTAATGGTGAGATTAAGACATGTGATTAAGTCATGTATAGATGATTGTGGTAAAGACCGAATAGGTTGAATTGGTACAGACCAAGGTCTGGTCAAACGCGAGACACTAGGTTAGAAAACATGACACATAAACCTAAAAACCCCAACAGAGTTTGTATGGTACATTGAAAATGACGTGTTTAAAGGAGGAACGTGATGCATTATTTTGATAGAAATCATTTTATGCTGAAATGAGGTTGATGTATTTGATTGGATGCTATAGACTTAATAGGAGCGTTAAGTCAAGTTTATAAGCAAGTGAATGGTATCTGAGTTGTGATACCCAGGAGTTTTATGTGGTTTTGACAACTTCCAAAGCAAGAGGAGAAACAAATAGAGCCAATTGAGCTTTTAGTAGTCAGACCAACTCTAATGTGAGTAATCTTTACACTTTAATGAGGAATGATCATCATGTTAGCTAAAGTATTGTTGATGGCTGATGTATACTAATGTTAGCTAAAAATAGTTGATAATTATGTGAAATATATAGCTGAGTTAGTGAGTCATTGTCTATTATGATTACTGTACATGAGTTAATGAGCCATATTTGTTGTGAATAGTTGTTGTTGATTGGTATTCTTATATAATAATGTATACGTCGTTGTGAACTTATCATGATGATTATTCACTAAGCTTTTAAAGCTTACAGTTTGTTGTGTGTTGTCTTTTAGGGCCTAGTAGTAATTGTAAAGGTAAGCAGAAGCAGAGGGATACAAGATCTTTAGAGTATACCTAATTTTAGTACTTAATGTGTATATGTAGATGTAATGGCCAACTTGGTCTGTGAAGATTTTTATATATGATGTATGTTGATAACTTCTTGTAAACTGTAGTTTGATATTAAAATACATCAGTTTTGCTGTAAAAAATTTTGGGTGTAATTTGTACTAAATTGTTGGGTGTTACATGCAGGATGTAAGTGACTTGAGGTTAATAGAGGAATTAGTTGAAATTAAACTCAAATCGTGAGTCTAGTTACTAGCTTGAAAAAAATTGAAATGGTTTTGCTAGAGACAGAGAAAAATTGAGCATAATTTCCAGATGAAAGGGGTATAATTTTTGGAATGGAACAAAGCACATGCAACCTTTTTTGTTTTTGAAAGTGAGTATGTACCATATGCATGTAACTCAATTTTAAGTAATTTTAGTGAAGTAATAAAAAGCACGTGAAGTAATAAAAAAGCAAGTTGTGTATAGTTTTTGCATTTCACATTTCCTTTCTTCCATAGTGTTCTTTTACTTTGGACAACATTTTTGTATTTCTCTATTTAACCAATGTTGTTAAGATCCAAACATTAAGCTTAGAATAACACGATTACAATATCATAACATCCAATTTTCAATCCTAGTTTCATTGAGACTAAATTTGAAGTTAGATCTACCCTATAATGTAGGATCTATCTTCGGATCCTAAGATCTTACTACGGTTTGATCCCATTATTTTTCTTTATTTCAACAACAATTGTATATAGTAGAACATAAAATTGGATTTCGAAAATCCGATATAGAGCACCACACAAGCAACAAAGAGCATCCGATTTTGTCCCTTCAACTCGAAATCGGTAAAACATCACCACAAGCCTCACAACTTCACGTTTCAACCTGAAATTTGCATTTCAACCTGAAATTTGCATGTTCCTCTTGTTGTGATATGGTTTGTTTTATACTTTTTCATGTTATTGATTATGTGTTTTACAATAATCATATGCTTTTTGTGATATAGTGTAACTCGTATTTTAAACTTTTTATAACTTAAATTAAAATGTGAGTCGGATCCTATGGACAACACATTCCGAACTCGCACCACGACCGATCACGTGTTAGGGGTGGGGGTTGGGAATCACGGAGCATTATCCATGTTTTGGTTGTGCAATGTTTGAATCTATACCTTTTACGAAATTTCATACATCAACTGCTAGACATTCATTATGATGATAACTTTTTATAACTTGTGTATAGATAGATGGTGATATATTTATAATGTTTTAAGGTAATATTTTACTCTATAAGATCTTCTGATCTCAATTCAATCTTATGATTACGATTTTATAAAATGGAAAACACTCATATGTGAGATCTAGATGTTGACAACCATCCTTTAACTTCAACTACGACGGTATAGAAGAGATCTAAGGTTCAAGTATAGAAGATGCAATTCCAAACATATCTTAATATTTCCGTTCAATGATACCTTTTACTAATTAATGTGTATTAAGAAAGCTTAGCTAGGAAGTAGGACGCTAAAAAAGGCTGCTCTTAGAAAGCAAAAGAATCCATATTAAATAAGCCTAAACTTTAATCACACTTTTGCCTTTCCATGTAATTCCCTTTGAAGTTGCATCTCAAAAAACCCAAAAGCATATTCGAACGCATCACCCGTCTTGTACACTAGGCAGAAACACATGAACATTTCATCCACTATATATAGAGCATACCTGACTGCGCAAGCTTCATGCATGTTCATGCAATAATGGCTACTTCCCTATCAATTCCAGTGCCAGAAACCCCGCAGCTTGAACAGCAAGAACCCATAGCACAAGGTGACGTTCACTCGTCATCCGGATCCATTGGGCCGTTTTTCGCAGTCATGTCGGTATTGATGGTGCTTGCCATCCTTTCATGTGTGGTCGGAAGAATTTATGACAGACGGGCAGCGGAGGCACCCCTGGATAGGGTGATAAAGAATAGAGATTGTTTCGGGTGGCTGAAAGGCAGATTATGGCATTGTGCGGCAGGTTGTAGTGGTGGTGGTGACCATGTGATAACACTCGCCGGAAAAAGGGAGGCAAGTAAGGCGGAAGAGGGTGTCAGAAGAACCTGCGTATAGCATGTTTAGAAGATATGCATGGATCCATTGATACCGATTTTCTTTTGGTTATAGTGTAGCTTTTTTCTTGCAAGTTGTAATAATTTGATATTGAAACAAGTGAGGATACTGTCTTCGATGCATATCTCCCTATTCTAATAAAAGAAAGCAAAACTGCCACATGGCAGATTCTTACATCCATACTTTTACAGGTGTTAAATTTCTAAGCTATACATATATTCCTTTTCCCGCTCAAATGCTGTGTATGGGTAATCCGTGGTAATACCCATTTGTCAATTGCTTTTATAGATTGATAACTTTATTGGAGAGTTTTCGCGCTCAAATGCTTAGAATGGGTCATAAGTGGTAATACCCATTTGTCAATTGCTTTTCTAGATTGAAAACTTTATTCGAGAGATTGATAACTTTATTGGAGAGATTGGAGAGATTGATAATTGTGATAAACATTTGTCAATTGCCTTTATTGATTATTCCACTTAACAGTAATGTGAGAAACATTTCTCCATGCTTTTATATATTACCTCCTAATTTGTCCCCCACTCAAATGTTTACAATCGGCTATATAGGCCATGGATATTCTAATTTAACAATTAGAACACTTTCACAGCAACACTAAGTATCACTATACTTGAGTCGCCGGAGTAGGTATTGACAACAAGGCTCATATCAGCTTTCCTTTTATCGTGTTTTCTCATTTTTTCGATTGTTTTCAGTGATTGGGGATATCTGAAAATAATTTACAGGATAAGCATAGTCGATAAAATAAACTAACAATACTTTCATTTTTGTTAATTTATTGACTTTTGTCAGATATCTACCATACCTTTTCTTCGGAGTCGGTATTGACAACACGGCTCATATCTGCTTCCTTTTATCATACTTTCTTTTTTTTTTCGATTGTTTTCAGTGATTGGGGATATCTGAAAATAATATAGAGGATAAGCATGGCGAAAAAATAAACTAACAATACTTTCATTTTTTATAATGTATTGACTTTATTATTGGAGAGTTTTCGCGCTCAAATGCTTAGAATGGGTCATCATTGGTAATACCCATTTGTCAATTGCTTTTCTATATTGATAACTTTATTCGAGCGAATGATAACTTTATTGGAGAGATTGGAGAGATTGATAATTGTGATAAACATTTGTCAATTGCCTTTATTGATTAGTCCACTTAACAGTAAAGTGAGAAACATTTCTCAATTCTTTTATATATTACCTCCTAATTTGTCCCCCACTCAAATGTTTTGGAGTAGGTATTGACAACACGGCTCATATCAACTTCCTTTTATCATAATTTCATTTTTTTTTTTCGATTTTTTTCAGTGGTTAGGGATATCTGAAAATAATTTAGAGGATAAGCATAGTCGATAAAATAAACTAACAATACTTCCTTTTTTGTTAATGTATTGACTTTTGACAGATATCTACCATACCTTTCATTCGGAAATTGAACTAAACTTGGGCGAATTTCAGTATACCACATTTACCATTTCGGCAGATCCCCACCCCCTACGTTGGAAAAAAAACGTGTTATAAGATGAATCAGCAAATAAGTATCTGATTAAACAGAAGCATCACATTAAGATCCAAATGAAATATTATACACTACTTCTCTTCTACAATAAGATGAATCAGCAAATAAGTATATGCATTTATTTAGTTATGTTTTTAAGTTATTTTTAATAGTTGTGTTTTTATCTATTTGTAGATCAATGACATCGAGGAAATTAATTACCATCAAACAAATCAACCCGGTAAACGAAGATGTAATTTTTAAGCTTCATCTATTACGGCTTTGGAAACAAACAATTTTTTCAATCGATTCCATACAAATGATTTTTATGGATGAAGAGGTAAAATTTTATCATACTTTTTTAGTTAATGTTTTTAATATAATTTTATTATGTTATAACATTTGTTATAATTTTTATTTTTTTAGGGAACAAAAATCCAAGGAATTGTCGGAAATAAGTATTTTTACAAGTTTGAAAAAATACTTCAACAAGGTCACTCTTATTATGTTAAAGCACCATCTTTTGGTGCAAATCGATCAAAATTGTCTTATACCCAAGAAAAAAATATTCTTTCATTTTTCCCCAAAACATCGGTCAACGAATGCCACAACTTTCAAGGTTCTAAAACCGGATTTGCTTTTGTGGATTTTAACTCCATTTTGTCGAGAAATATTCCGGTTACTACGTCAGTAGGTTAGTGCGTATTATTATATTAATTATTTAATACTATTTTATTTGTTTTCATTTGTAGTAATTTATTGTAACAACGTAATTTTATGTTTTGTGTAGATGTCATTGGAAAGGTATTAGGAACCCAAAATGTCGAATTTAATTCTCCAAATCAAGATAAACATCGGATCAAATTCGATATTGAAGATTTGCAGTTAATATCTCTTATTAAATTTATATATCAATTTAGAATTTTATTTCTTTATTTCATTTTTTAATTATCATTTTCCCAGAGGGAGTCAATTAGCAGTTACTTTATGGGGTACAAATGCCCACCAATACCATAATTATATAACCGTTAATGGAAATAATCCGATGGTAGTGGTTGTGTTACAATTTGCCCAGATTAATGAATATCGAGGTTAGTATTTATTAATTGAGTTTAATTATCTAACTTTTACCCTCTAATAACCTATCATATTATTTTCATTTTATTTACTTTTACCCTCTAAATACCTATCATATTTTTTTCATTTTATTTACAGGTGATATAGGTGTAACAACATACTATCAGGCTACCAAATTGCTGATGAATCCTGATATTGCTGAAGTTGTTGAGTTTAAAAAGCAGTGTGTTTATAACCAATCTTATTTTTAAAGTATATAATTTATATATTTTTAATTTGTTTTAAAAACTTATTTTAACAGGTTTGTTGCTACAAACGGTGAAAGTGGTACAACTGACATCACCATCATCACCTCTGAAACCGTTTCAGAGTCTGATGATTTCTTAAAAAACAACGACTTCACACAAATCATGAATATTACAGAACCAAATAAATTAAATGTATGTTAATATATTCATATGTTATTTTAATACTAAATATCAATATTGCAATGACTAACGTGAGGTGTCACATTATTTATACTTATAATGTTGTTTTTTTCTCAGGAACAAAAAGTTATTATCCTTGGTACTATTACGGGTTTAATACAAAATAAACCTTGGTATTACCTTGGCTGTACGTCATGTCATACCAAGGCAACTCAAACAACTGTTATCAGTGATCATCCTGATTCTCCAGATAAATACGAAGAAACTACTATCATAGAGTGTAACAATATTTATTGCAAAACTCAAATAAAATCATTTGTTCCAAAGTTTGTTTTCTACCTATTTCTATAATTAAAATTATATTATTTTAATTATCATGTTAACACTTTATATATAATATGCGTTGTAATGTTATAGGTTTAAAATACCAGTAAAAGTTCAAGATGACACTGGAAGTTTGGAGTTGACTATGTTCGACAAAGAGGCCATGCGGCTCTTGGGGACTTCTTCTAAAGAATTGATAGCAAAAAACACCCAAGTAATTTAAAATAAAAATTAAATTTAATTATTAAATTTTTTTCTTCTTTTTTTAAATTTCATAATTTATGTTTTTTTGCAAACTACTCCATATTTATGCAGGCTGGGTTTGATGTGAACCTATACCCTGATGAAATCAATATTTTGAAAAACAAGTATATGGCTTTCATGCTTGACATCAAAAATTATAACATCAAAAACAACTGCAGTATTTATTCAGTTTCGAAGACAACTACTGATTCAAATATTATCAATGATTTGGAAGAAAAACATAATCATCTTCAGGTATCACAAAAATTATGTACAACTATATTTATATTATTATTCTCTAATTTATTAGTATTTTCAATTATTACTAATGCGGTATTTCATAGTATAACAAAAATCCTAACAAAGTGTTTTTTATATGTAGACCGGGACGTTTGATGGCAACTCGCAAGATAACGTGAGTCATATTGTTTTTATACTACTATTATTTTTTTCACTACGTAATAAAAATATAATTTAAATTATCAACTTACCATTTTCTTATTTTTGTACAAGGATGTGGTTTCTCATTGTGGAGAGAATGAAACTCCATCAACAATGGACAAAACAACTTCCAACTTTCCCAAGGAAAACATGTCCACTCCATCCGATCTGAAACGCAACCTTGATGCACTTTATGAAGCGGATGACAATGCGGTTTCTTCCTCTACGAAAACACGAGTTTGTGAAAAAGGAAATCCACTTTTGATTCCAAAACTTGAAAAATAATTCTTAGTTAACAATTGATTTCATTCCGGTTTGGTTTTATTTAGACAATTCCTTATAATTGTTACATTTATTACTTCGAACTTTAAGTATTTGGTTGATATTTACATGTTCCATTGATTGTTACATTTCTTACTTCATACGTTAACTTTTATGGTGATATTTGCATGTTCCATTGATTTCGGTTATTTGTATTTCATTACTTATTTTTTTTCCATTTATTACTTAGACATTTGCTTATAATTGTTATATTTGTTCTAAGTTGTATTTCGACAATTTTGTCCCTGCGAGCTTTAAGTTGAGTACGGGACCAAAGTGAACGCGATTTAGTTTTTTATATGTTTAAATTAACCTAATTTTGAGTTTTTTTTAGTTCGTTTGGTGTTTATTAACTCTATGTGTTTGCAATCAGACCAATTTTCGACTATTTTATTTGTGTGTCTTTCTCTGTGTATGTGTCTACACACACAAACATTCTTTTGTCTGACATTGTCTGTGCTTCTTTTCATATTAATAGCAACATAATTTCACTAATTCTTTAATGCAGTATACTTACTTTTTTTGGGTTTAAGATTTTTGTGCCTTTTGGTACCTGTTTCTAAAACATTATTCAAATATATTTTTGGTACATGCTACTACAACACCTTTTTAGGACCGATCTTGGAAAAAAATGTTTTCTTTTTACACAATCGAGTTGATGTGGGTCATTATGTTGGTTACTATTCTCATCTATGACATCAATCCTGATCTAAGATGACCACATTTTCATAAAAAAGTGTTAATAAATCATTTTTTCCAAATTTAAATTTCTATTTAAATCACCTTTCTAAATCTCATTCTTGCATTTCAGTAAAAAAAAAAAACAATATTCACCAAACAGGTGAAGCTTCAAGCAAACAAGGTACTTACCAATTCTTAGTTTTGTGGAATGGAATCGGAGAAGGAATGGAATGGATCAAGAGATTTATATTAAGAACCTGAAAAAAATGGTATAACCCTCCATATATCATAATTCTATTCAAAGCATTATTAAAATTCTATAGAATATTATTAGGAATTTCTTTTATATTATGAGAAATTTATTTTGATTATTCGTTTCCCAATCATAAATAGAGTCTCTATAACATTTTAAGCCTCCCGATTCATCAAAATATCCCCAACCAAATAACATGTAAGATTAAAAGATGCATGTGAATCTAAATTTGAAATTAGTTCAAAGATACGATTTGACCTAACATTTGAGAGGGAAATTAAAAATTTTAAAAACCTACTAATTTACTTTGAAATCTAAAATCTGATTTGAATGAATTCTTTCTTCACAATTTTGGAGGGATTTTCAAAATTTAATTCACATATAAATCATTTAAACTAGATTAATTTGGCATAAAAACCTGATATACGTACCAATTAAGTATTCCTTTTCCTCAAAAAATCCCAGTAACGTTTCCAGAAGAATTCATTTGTTCAGATCCGACGGTATTTGCAATCAACCGATTCCATTGGCATCAATGTTCAGGTTAGTAATCTGCATACATTCACTTTGTTTCAATTATGTGTTTCAATCTGAAAAACAAGTCTATATCCGAAATAGAAACAACCCTTCTGGTATACCGATTGCAATTAGTAAATTACCTGATAATCAATCTGCAAGGCTACGAAATTAGGGATGCGGTTTGATGAACATGAATTGCTACGGGGAATTTCGTTTCTTAGGAAAATTACAATCAGCTTATGTATAAAGTATAAGAACCTTCTTCGCCGGCGTACACCTGATTTTCACTTTCTGGGTGATTTCGCCTTCATCGTCCATCTCAATTTCATCTTTCTTTCCATAAGAATCAGACAACAATAATCTATACATCTGCATATGAAATGATATGAAAAATAAATAACATTTCCATAAGAATCAGTCGACCAAGTATCAGAAATTAATACACCTGCATATGCATATGAAATCAATAAATCTGATATGAAAAATAAAATCAATACATCTGATATGAAAAATAAAATCAATATATGAAATCAATATATCTGATATGAAAAATAAAATCAATACATGTTCTTATGAAATCAATACATCTGAATATGAATCAGTCGACCAAGTATCAGAACACTCATAACCAAAATCAGTGAGACAGTAGGAGGGTGAGTTCGAGAGAGGGAGAGATAGATGCAGAAGGAGAGAGGGTTCGATAGAGAGATAGAGATCGAGAAAAGCAGAGGGAGAGGGAAAGAGACCAGTTGGATGAATCAGTTGGAAGAATCGGTTGAAGATCCAAAACTAGAAGTATGATATAAGACCCAGATTCGATACCTGTTGCTGGATCGGTTGAAGATCCATATTCGATACCGGCAGTCGGCAGTTGTAGGGAGGGAGAGACAGATCGATCGTGAGAGATGGAGAGATGTAGGGGATAAGGAGATGGCGAAAGCTTAAATCGGAGAAGGAGATGGTCACCGGAGGAGAAGGAGAGCTTAAATCGTTGTTGATCTATGTAGGTCGGAGGGAGGCCGGTGTTATCAGATCTGCCTAGGAAGGAGACCGGAGAAGTGAACGGCTACGAAGCAGATCAAAGGCGTGATCGCTGGTGGAGACGGATAGGAAGAGAGGCGGCGGTTGGGCTGGAAGGGAGTAGCCGATGATGGAGGGGAGGAGATGATGGCGTAAGTTATGAAGGTGGAGGTCTGATGGCTTCATTTCTGGAGATGGAGGAGGCGCTTTGTGATGGAGCCGGCTTTGGAATGATGATATGATATTAGGGTTAGGGTTAGGCATTCCGGCGGATAGTTCCATTAGTCGGTAAATTAATAATTTAGTATGAGGATTATTAAATTCCAAATGCCTTACAAACTTTCGGCCTTAACCATTTTGGAACCATTCAAATTAGAATGCTAACATTCTCCCTTTCTAAATTCAACCAATTAAAGGAAAAATATATAACACGTGTGCTGATATATCCACTAACTTAATTTGGAAAAAAGTATGAAACATATTGGATTATGCACACATCTTATATGTCCAAACTCGACAAAAGATGTATGGTTATAAGTAATTTATTATGTCATGTTCATAAGGATACCTTAATCCGTCTAATTCATTCATCTAGGACAACACGATTCATAAAAAATAACAAAGGACGATATTGATAAGGATTAATTCTTTGTATGTACAATAACTATGATTCTTCATGACTAATGTTTTGTGTATTAATTCTTTGTATTTACAGAATGGAATATAATCACACTAAAGAGAGAAGAAAATTGAGAAAGTTATATCTCGATAATAGAAAAATAAAACAAACCTCCACTACATCAACAAGTCAAAGTTCAATCTATGTTATTGATGCTAACGAAAGGAGACAACTCAGAAAAGCATATTTGAATAACAGAAAATTCAATAATATGCCAAGCACATCAACTCCTCATATCTCATCTACTTCTGATGTTCGAAACAGCAATAATAAAGGTAATAATGTATGATATCATTTCTATAAGTTATTTAATAACTTTTATTTTCTGTTTACTAATTTCCCTATATATACCAGATATTTGCAATATTAACCCAAATTTACAAGGTGGAGATAATTCGTCAACTTTCATGTACGAAGATGAAAACGAGAACCAATTTAACTCATTTACATATCAACATACAAACATCAAGTCTCCTTCCAATATACGTGTTACAAGTCCTTTATCTAACATTTCTAATGGTGCGTGTATTATCCTTTTCAACTTTATTTATATACATAAAAATTTGAAAACTGTCCATTCCAATGTAAGTTCTTTTTATTCTTCAGGTATGCATATTTCGAATTATAACATCCGAACACCATTACCAAACAATATACATAAGTATTTATTTACTTCTTCGATGACATCCACCAATCCATCAGAAATTATTCAAACACCTTCTTCAGTC
This sequence comes from Cichorium intybus, assembly GCA_023525715.1. Classification (NCBI taxonomy): domain Eukaryota; kingdom Viridiplantae; phylum Streptophyta; class Magnoliopsida; order Asterales; family Asteraceae; genus Cichorium; species Cichorium intybus. The sequence goes on from CM042013.1 coordinate 8,550,188, forward strand.
AAGTTAAGATCAGGAAGTCATAAATTAAAAAGAAAGTTTCTAAACGTAAATGCTATTCCTACAATTGATTTGACCGCAGATGATGAAAGTAATCATGAAAGCAACCGTGAAGATATACCTTTAGGAATATCAAAAGGTAAACCTCATGTTATTCATTTTTATATATTTATTTCTAACCTTAATTATTTTAATCATTTTAATTATATATTATATTTTACAACCTTCTTATTCAACAGATTACTTTGATCATGGAGATCAAAGTGTTATATGTGAAATGTGTAATGCAAAATTGTGGAGAGACGAATGTGTTAGAAGCAAGAAAATAACCCCTCAAAGTTATTCTATATGTTGCGGTTATGGCAAAGTTGAATTGCCAAAATTAAAAGAGCCTCCCTCAAATTACAAAAAATTGTATCGTTCCCTAGATTGTAAAGGCAAATACTTCATGAAGAATATTCGTCGCTACAATTCTATGTTTTCATTTACATCAATGGGTGGAAAAGTTGACTCATCAATTAATAAAGGGAAAGCGCCATACATATTCAGACTTAGCGGTCAAAATTTTCATAGATTGGGAAGTCTTCTACCACAAATTGGATCCAAACCAAAATTCTCTCAATTATATATCTATGATACAGAGAACGAGAACTCAAACAGACAGACAACTTTTGGGTAAGCGTAGACACATATATGTACGAAATTATTATTTTTCATTTAACTATTTATTTAGTTCACTGTTAACTTTATATTTTTTATATTTTTCAGGGGATCTAAAAGGCCTTCTACATCACCTACTGATTCATATGATCTTCAGATTATACAAGATTTGAAAGTTATGTTAGATTCAAACAATGAGTTGGTTAAGTCTTTTAGGATGGTAAGAGATTGTATTCACACAAATCCTAATGTTGACCTAAAGTTACGTTTAATAGGAAAAAGAACAAAAGCCGGAAGGACATATAACCTACCAACTGCATCTGAAGTTGCCGCTTTAATTGTTGGAGACATTGGTGATTATGAAAACAGAGATATCATTGTAGAAACTTCATCAGGTTATCTTCAACGTATTAGTGAGTTACATCCTTCTTACCTTGCTCTACAATATCCATTACTCTTTCCATATGGCGATGATGGTTATAGGGTTGACATTCCTCATAGAGGAGTTACAAGTTCAACAATTACTAAGCGTCCTAATTGCACTATGAGAGAATTTTTCGCTTACAGAATTCAGGATAGAGTTGATACATTCTCATTAATTCTTAATTCAAAAAGGCTTTTCCAACAATTTTTGGTTGACGCCTACACAATGATTGAAAGTGAGAGATTGTATTTCATAAGAAGTCAACAAAAGGTCCTTAGATGTGAAAGTTATGAGAATCTACGCCACATACAAAATCAAGGGAATACAAGTATTTCAAACATTGGTCAACGTGTTATCTTACCTTCTTCTTTTACCGGTGGTGCACGCTACATGCAACAAAACTATTTAGATGCTATGTCCATTTGTAAGTGGTATGGATATCCCGACTTCTTCATAACTGTAACATGTAATCCAAAATGGCCAGAAATGAAACGTTTTCTTAAAGACTCAAAGCTTCAACCCGAAGACAGACCAGATATTCTATGTAGGCTGTTTAAAATTAAACTCGATGCATTGATTAAATGTTTAAAAGAGGATAATGTATTCGGAAATGTTCAAGCAGGTATGTTACAATTTCTTTTGAATTTTAATATTTTCATATCTCTATTTACTTAAATTATTTATAAGTTGAATATCATTTCTTATTTATATTTCCTATATGTTTTATATTTAATTTATTAAACTTCAATATACTTTTTTTCATTTTTTTAACTTTAATTGCAGTTGTATACACGATTGAATTTCAAAAGCGTGGCTTGCCTCATAGTCATATTTGTTTGTTTATGCACTCTGATCACAAGCTTCCAACTATTGAACATGTTGATCCGTATATTTCTGCTGAGATTCCAAACATTCATGAAGATCCTGATTTGTATGCACTTGTGCGGGAGTTCATGATTCACGGTCCTTGCGGTGCCGAAAATATGAATTGCCCTTGCATGGTAGATAACAAGTGTTCAAAAAATTTCCCTAAGAAATTTTCAAATCAAACATCAGTAGATTCTAATGGTTTTCCAGTTTATAGAAGACGCGATGATGGGTCTTTCATTGAAAAGTCCGGTGTTAAGTTGGATAACAGAAATATTGTTCCATATAACAAAGAACTATTGAAAAGATTTCAAGCACACATTAATGTTGAGTGGTGCAAGCAAGGTGATTCTATAAAGTATTTATTCAAATATATAAACAAGGGTCCTGATAGAGCTACATTGGCGATTGTCGAAAGCAACAACGAAGGTGATAACAACGATACAATCGATGAAATTAAAGATTACTATGATTGTAGATATATATCTGCATGCGAAGCATCATGGCGAATTTATGGATATGATGTTCATTATAGATCACCGTCAGTTATTAGACTTCCTTTTCATCTACCTGGTCAACAACAAGTTATTTATGGTGCAGACGATGATGTTGACAATGTTCTAAACAAGCCTTCTGTTGCGTCTTCAATGTTTTTATCTTGGATGAAGTGTAATCAGATTTATAAAGAGGCCAGAGAAATTACGTATGTTCAATTTCCAACTAAGTTTGTTTGGAAAATTAAACGTCGATCTTGGGAGCCAAGGAAATCAGCATATTCAATTGGCAGAATACATTCTGTTTCTCCTAAGTTAGGCGAGGCGTATTTCTTAAGGATTCTTTTAAACAAGGTGAAAGGACCAAAATCCTTTGAAGATATTCGAACAGTCAATGGAAACGTATTTCCTACTTTTAGAGATACATGTTATGCCTTAGGCCTTTTAGACGATGACAGAGAATACATTGATGCTATTAAGGAAGCAAGTCATTCGGGTTCTGGTTACTATCTACGTTCATTATTTGCAACAATGTTAATGTCTGATAGCTTGGGTAGACCAGATTTTGTATGGGAAAGTACATGGGAATACCTGTCTGATGGAATTCTTTACAATCAACGACTTCGTTTCAAATCTCCAGGTATTATAACTATCTTTCATTACTTATCATCTTTTTAATTAAAATTTGTTCATGTTTATTTTAAACTTAATATTTAATATATTACAGATTTATCAATTACGGAAGAACAGCTTAAGAATTTGACGTTGTTTGAGATTGAAATGTTTCTACTCCGTAACAATTCCAGTCTCAAAAATTTCAGAGAAATGCCTTACCCTGATAATGAATATGTGTCTTCTTCAAATAATCGTTTAATTGCTGAGGAGCTTTCTTATTGCAGCACAAGTTTAGAAAGTGAATTTGACAATCTTTTTGTTTCATTAACTGATGAACAACGATGTATTTTTGAAGATATCATGACAGCAATTAATAACAACAAAGGAGGGTTGTTTTTTGTTTATGGTTATGGTGGCACAGGCAAAACCTTTCTTTGGAAGACATTATCTACAGCATTGAGATCTAAACGACAAATTGTTATAAATGTGGCTTCAAGTGGTATTGCGTCATTGTTATTGACCGGAGGTAGGACTGCACACTCTCGGTTTCACATTCCTATAAATCTTAACGAAGATTCCATTTGTTTTATGAAGCCAAATAGCGATCTTTCAAGATTATTAAAACAAACAGCACTGATTATTTGGGATGAAGCACCAATGGTTCATAAGCATGCATTTGAAGCTCTCGACAGAACATTGAGGGATATACTAACTTGTGATAATGTAAACAACTCAAATTTGATATTTGGAGGAAAAGTTGTTGTTTTTGGAGGAGATTTCAGGCAGATTCTTCCAGTTATTGCAAATGGCAGTAGACACGACATTGTAAACGCCTCACTAAGTTCTTCATATATTTGGGACAAATGCAAAGTTCTTAATTTAACAAAGAACATGAGGTTGACTATTGCAAGTGATCCATCTCTTATTGAAGAAACAAGGTTGTTTGCAAATTGGTTACTAGACATTGGAGAGGGCAAACTTGGTGGTTCTAATGACGGCGATGCAATCATTGATATTCCTCATGATCTTCTCATTACTCAATCATCTGATCCTATCGGTTCATTAATTGAGTTTGTATATCCTTCTTTTCTTGAAGAGATCAATAATCCAAATTATTTTCAAGATAGAGCGATATTGGCACCAAAAAATGAAGTTGTTCAGCAATTAAATGAACGCTTACTATCATTGTTTCCAGGAGAAGAGAAAGAGTATTTGAGTTCAGATAGCCTATGTCAATCGGAGTTTCTTAACAATACTTTTAATGAGGAGTTATACTCTCCTGATGTTTTGAATGGGCTTAAATTATCAGGATTGCCAAACCATAAGTTAGTGCTAAAGGTTGGTGTTCCGGTTATGTTACTAAGAAACATTGACCAGAAAAATGGCTTATGCAATGGAACTAGGCTCCAGGTGCTTTCATTAGGTAATCGTGTCATTGAAGCAGTTGTCATAACTGGAAATAATATTGGCCATCGGACTTTTATTTCTAGATTGTCTTTGACGCCTTCTGATAAGAAAATTCCCTTCAAATTCAAAAGAAGACAATTTCCACTGGCTGTTTGTTTTGCTATGACGATAAACAAAAGTCAAGGACAATCATTGTCAAAGGTTGGGTTATTTCTTAAAGAACCAGTTTTCACACATGGCCAATTATATGTCGCGTTATCCAGAGTGAAAAGTCGAGAAGGATTAAAGTTATTAATCTTAGATAAAGATGGTCGCCTAACAAACAAAACTTCAAATGTTGTATATAAAGAAGTTTTGCAAAATTTATGTTGATTTTTGTTTGTTTTTTATATCAATTTTTTTTAAATTAACAGTGAACCCAATTGATTAATTATGGGTATTTGTTTATCTTTTTCAATTTTTGAACATGTACATCTTCATATTTATTGCCATTATCGTTTATGTCATATTTCAATAAATATCAAACTTTATGATCCAATAAAATACTCTCTTACTAATTTTGTAAAATAAATATATAATTATTATTAAATTTTATTTAACTGCCAACCGTGTAGTACACGGGTCTATAAACTAGTTAATTAAGACAAAAACCATATATTATTTATTTTAGTTTTAAGAAATTAAAACAATATTCCTTTTTCAATAATTATGCCGTTTTTGAGGGTCATGATATCAACATTTGGGTTGGACGCGCGTTGTACGTTTAACCGACGTTGACGTGGAGACGAAAATGATGTGGCCGTGGCTCGTGTGTATACCCGAGAGCCTAAAACATCTGGTTTTTAAGGTGGGAAATTGCTTGTGAATGGTGATGGAAGTAAAGTCTAGTATTTTTTTTGTTAGGCAACCTTTTGTTATTTAACGGCAATCAAGTATGAAAATGTTATGTTAATAAATCTGGACTTTAAGAGGGTAAATTGCTTCGATGGTAACTAAATTTTCATATTTTCTCGTTAGAAACCATGTTTTTGTTAATGGCAATCAAGTATGAATACGTTATGTTAATAAACAATATACTATTTACCGATTTTGTTTACATGGACAATGTTTTTTAGGGTTCTTTTTCCTTGATTAGCACAAGTACCAATTTTTAGTTAACTATTAATGACAAAAATATAGTTTCTCTTGAATGAAAATGGTATATCGGCTATGTTATATAGCAGTTATAATTTATTCCAATAATAGGTTTATTAATAATTACTTAAATGACACGAATCTTCTTTTTGCCTGGAACATAAAAAAAATTATTGATATTACAAACAATCTACCGTTTTAACATGGCAAACTTGCAATAATGTAGTATGATATATCTGATATTAGAACGAATGTTGTTTGTATGGGAAGAAAATAGGTGAATCAAGGCTTGAGCATTAAACCCTTTATTGGTTCAAATCGGTTTCAGTGAGAGTGTTTTAGACTTTATTTATCAAAAATCCAATTCCAAAGCATCCGTGATCCAACTCACTTAACTTTTAGTCCATTGCTTTTATCGGGGATTGGATAAGCCCGTTCTCACCGTTTTAATTTTAAGAAAAATAAAAAGCTTAAAAGTTTTGGTGGCGCCACTCTCACGAGACAATATCACAATTTTCTCATTGTAATGCTGTTTGTTTTTTTGTCTATATATCTTTTTGATTTTTTTTCTTCGTCATGCAAACTAGTCAGAATAGCCATTACAATATCATCCAAATTAAGAAGTTTTAGACTTGTGTGGTAAGGTTTTGGAAATAAGCTAAATTCTTGATTTTTAGAATTTGATCAAATCTTGGATTGTGTTTGTGTTTTGATGTTATATTTTGATTTAAACTAGCGGGATCCCGTGCTCCGCACGGGTGCAGGTGCTGGAGCACGGGTCGAGATGTAATATTTTTTCCAGGTGGCTGTTGTCTCATTCAATACATATGGGGAGATGTGGTTAGTTGTCTAATCAACTTCTTATTTATCTGTTACCTTCAAAAGAAATGAGAATCATCATACTCCCTTGGATAATCTGATATACAAAAAAATAATTAGGCAAAATGTCAATTACTTTCTAATTTAAATATTACTTTTACAAATCCAACCTTGTTTCTACACCTTTACCAAGAGTTAGACCTGCATAGACATTTCCACAAACATATTATGGGCATACCGTAAAAGGGGACTAAGATGCAAAGATAAAAAAAATAGGGTCGTATGATGTCTTTGATTGCAATAAGCTGCAGATATCAAATGACGTAAATACCCTTCAACCATAATCAATACCGTTAATGTATTTGCATTCGTCCACAGGCAAAAAGGTAACTTTTAGGGGTCTTAAGATGTTGCGTTAAGAGTGATTATTGTGACTAAAGTTGTAAGTTTTGATAATTTGGCAAATGACTTAAATACCCTTCAACCGAATCATACCAGTTGTCATTGTCAATGGGCATACTACATTTCAGGTAGCTTCAATTAGGATAGATTCACGGCTATACAAAATCTGCACCCAAAGGGACAGATGCCAATTTTTGAAGGCGCCTGCACATAAACCACCAAAATTCAAGAATCAACAAAAGGGCAAATTAGATTCCTTCATACACAGAAAAGTACAAGCCATGGGAACTCGATCTATCACTTGGAAAATAATTATAAGCCATAAAGGTCCTCTTTGTACCCCTTGCCCCGGCCCGACCCGACCCATCTGAAAACAATCATGTTCTATGCAGCCTCTTTGTACCCCTATAAACATTGAGATCAACAAACAGATTCAAATTTCCAGAAGATATGCAAACATTCATATTCCATTTTTGTTTATTTTCATTTCTTAGATTAAATCAAATGAAGTCTTAACTCCAAATAATCTACTCAAAGATTTTAAAATCAAAAACCCTCAGGCATGGAAGCTTAAGACCATATTACCTAACTAATTTATTACTTTAGATTTGCAGGTCTAATACACACACTCAAAACACCACATACACACACACAGACATCTGAACAGAACAATACAAACACACACACAACCACATAAAAAATACAGACATTGCATTCACACTTAAAATAAGTAACAACAAAATAGAATAAACGTATTTGTATTGTTGTGTTTGTAGACCTAAGGCAAGGTTGGACCGGGTGTAAAGGATGAGACTAAGGGAGGTTGACTGGGGAATTTCAATCTTTTGTCCCACCCAAAAAAGGTAAAATAATGTTACCTCTTTCTCAGCTTCAAAAAACTCTCCCCCTCCTTTGGTCTTCTTCTTTTAAACTCTATTTCCAAAGTACTTGTCATCAAACTTCTCAACATTCACCGGAGATATCCACCTTGGTTGATGTAGCAATCACATATGACTGATTTACCCTCCTCAAAGGAACACCATTGATCTTAAAAGGACCTGAAAAACAAACATCAAACTTACATTCAGATAAAAGTTAAAAAAAAAGAATCAGAAACTATCAAGAAATCATATAACCTGTAACCAAGAGCAGTCCAGATGTAAGTTGTTTCAAGAAAACAACTCTGTTCCCCGATTGGAGTGCTTCCTCTTTTGTCTCTTCAGTTCACGTTCATCCTGCTTAAAAATCATTTATCCTCACATTACTTAATATTTTTACATCATAAAAAATTTTAAAAGACCGTAAGATTTACTCACACCTAAACCCACTGAAGACGCATCATCGGTGGCACCACCACCACACGGGACCCGCTGGAATGATTTGGTCGCATGAAGAACTCTGCATATAAGAGTTCATTTTTTTGAAGCAAAAATTAAGGACTTCCAACTTTACAATACCTGCTTGATACACAAAATGAAGAATGAATTTTAATTCCAACTTCACAATACCTGCATTTGGCAAATTACTTAATAAATTGCATTAAGTAATTAAACTGACCTTCAGCTCATCTTTATAAGGGAATGTGGAGTTGCAGGTTCTATATCATCTGATCTATCCCCATTTCTATCCTGCATTGAAAAAGAATCGGCTTCATCATATTCTTGCAAAATACAAGTTAAAAAAATTGGTTTAAACACAATTCAAAGAAATTGGTACCAACAGATTGCCAGTATTAAGTTCAAAATTCGAGTTCACATATCAATTATCCAAAGAAACGATAAAAGCATTCAACTTTTAACAACACAAAAGATTATAAATTGTCAAATTATCTCAGATCTCGATGCACCTCAACATGTGGTATCTTCTCATCTGCAAGATGAAAAAAATACCAATTATATCTTCATCCAATTTTCGTATAAATATATCATATCTTAAGTAAATCAGCATCTAACTATAAATTTGAAATGTTGAGTTGTGGTCCACTAAAATATATTTTGGTCCATATATTCATCGTGATCCGACGACCGAATGGGCCAGTAGTTGAAAATTAATGTTCTTTTAGAATTTCCATGGGGTTTTTAATGCTTTAGCAGTTTGGTACAAAATGGCAAAATGCAAACAATGTTATAATTTAACCAAAAATTGAAGAAACGCATTTTCAACATTATTTTTGTCTTCAAAATATAAGATGATATTGAAACTGTATCTCCTTATGTGTGAAATAATAATTTTCTCAAAAACAAATAATTGTAACATATTTCTCTCATGAGTCTATGGAAAGCGTAAACGATCCTTTTCTATAGCCATATGTGTATTAACTTTTAAAATTGATGTTTGATTTTGGAAACTTAGATGATACCAAATGTCATTTTATTATCTTTCCAGAGTTTCCAAAACATGAACTAAAGACAAAATTACAATTTCTCTTGTGTGGTTAGGCAGATTTTATGATCCAGTCCATTTTTTTTTTTCAGTTTTTAACGACTATTGATCCTGAAAATTTTGTTTGTCATGCTTTTTGTCCCTAAGTCGTCTAACTTTCATTTCTTCTTATCATATCATTGTACTTTTTGAGAAATCAACCCAATTATAGCAATGTCATCTAAATAGAAAGAAAATTTACAACTATAACTTGGTTGATTTTTTAAAGTATAATGTCCTAATAAAAAAACTAAAAGCACAATGTTATAACTGGTAGATTTTGCAAAGCACAATGTCAAAAAAGATTTAAAACACACTGCTACAACAGAAAAAAATGAAAGTAGGATGCTATAACTAAAAATTAAATGAACGTTACTATTTCTTGAATCTAACCCTATACAAACCTGGGAAAAGATATGGCAGCATCATAAAATTATATTTGTAAATGACTTCTGTTTTCATGCTTAGTTTAAAAAAAATTGCTGCTAGCATTTTACTGAAGTCCAGCATACATAAAGGTTTCTCTTTCACTGATTCTGAAATTAGAGACCAACCTAAAAGTGAAATCAATTTTTGTCTGATGTATAAATAGTATTGGATGGATTTTGGTTTCTTAATCGATGCATACAATGATCTTATAAAATTTATGTGACTTTAAAAGTGTAATAAATTCATATTAGATCTTTCAGATTCGAACTTGAAACCGGCCATACAAACTGCAATGATAGTATTAATTCCTCTTTTTTCTAATTAGCTAAATCACTGACTTCCCAGTATCAATATCTGAAACCTTAGAAGTTAAAACAGATGTAATTTCCTTTTATTCGACAAACCTGTAACTATATGTGGATCTCAAATAACGAATGTGGCAATTCAGGAAGCTAGCATGGCCAATTTCTACTATTATAAAGCTTGGGTGATCGAAAATCACCAATTTCTACAGGAGGATATAAACATTCAAAAGAAGCTCAAATAAAATTGTATCAGAAATATTGAAAATTAGAATTTCAAAAGTAAAACCCAAAAAATAAACAGGCTGTTGATCCTTTGATTGTTCAAACACAAACTCAAGTATAGTAAAGAGAAAAGTACCCGACCTGTGATGCTTGTAATACGGCAAGTCCCTAATTTTGGAGAACTTCTTATCGACTTTAGCTACGAAAATCTCTGAAACTAATGTTGTAATCACTGAAAATCGGACCTAAGGGAATCAGCCTTTAGTCACGACAACCGACCCCCGTCACCACCACGACCGACCACCGCCGGGAGCGTCGGTTTTCGCTGCTCCGACGTCTTCAGCGACGGGATTCGCTACTCCACCGTATTTTCCGTTCGCCCAAATGCACAGCAGCAAAAGCTGGTGCGATGACGCTCTTTGTGTGTCTCCTACTTGTCCGTCTCGCCAATCTCTCCTTCCCCTCTCTCGGATTGCATCTGCAATTGAAACCATACCTCCGTTCCTCAGACTGCGAAGGAAAAATCCGGCGATTAACCGCATCGGAAAACCCAGATGGCCAAGGTCGGAGAAATCAGAAGAGATGGTCGATGTCGCCATGGAGAGGGTATAGAAAACGCAAAATCGAGGAAGCGGTGGTGTAAAAGACCAAATCGAGAGGAGATCCGAAAGCAAGCCGAATCTAAAGATCCATAAGGCTGGGCCAACCCGCGTGACAACCCGAAATAAAAAAAAACGTTCACAACTTTGCCAAAATTGACGGTAATTAATTAATAGATAAATGTTAGTTATATGGCCTAATATGATGTTTAGATGCTAAGTTTAAGTTTATAGACCAATGAGTTGAAAGATACAAAAATTTTGGAGAGTTTTCCTTAACAGACGAGATAACAACGCTATCTACTATAGAGATAGCGACGCTATCGATAATAGGTTGCTATTCTGGGCATTATTTCTCAAAGTTCAATCTAGGCGAGTTTTCAGGGATAGCGACGCTATCTTTAGAGATAGTGACGCTATGGGCTGCTGACAGAAATCTCACTTAAAGTGTTTAGTCGGTCATTTGATGAAAACAATTCCTAAAAACGGTAGAAACGAAAATAAGGGCTGTGAACTCGATTTGGGGTCAAAGTTAACAAGATAAAGTGAAATCCAAGGGGGTTTTCATCATAAACAATAATTAATTTGAGTATATAATTCTATGTGAAGTTTTATTAAGAAAATCAATGAAATGGTAGGTGATTTTTGAATTCTAATAAGTAGTGCAATGTCGGATTATGGTATATGAACGAAGTTAGAAACCTACGTTGAAAGTCTTAAGTGTTTAGGAGGTGAAAATGGAATTATATGGCATAAATGGGGAAAATATACTGAAACTTCGAAAGATGTATGCTGCTGTTCATAGATGCGACGTTATGTATGAACATGTAGCAACATTATCTTGTCTGTAATGGACAATACCATGAATTTAACTGCACCGAAGGGAATAGTGAAATATTATGACTAGGTATGGTTTAAACGTTGTTCCTCAGTAGTTAATAAGGACCAAGGGAGCTTATAAACATCAAGTAAAACTCATTTTGATTTAGACTCAAGGTGAGTGACTTATCTCTATACTCTTGATATTACTTGTATGTTGGATATACATTATAGGAAAAGCATTTGCATGTTCTAAATGTGATTATTTTCAAGAATAAGAAAAGTATGTTTGAATTATATGGTGATAAACAAGGGGTACGTGTGAAACCCTTTGTTAAATTAGTGTTAAAGGCTGGTGTATAACCTTAAATGTGTTGGTGATTTCTTAATCTAGTGTAACAAATCTCGGTGTACAATAGCATGGTGAAAATGCTAGCAACTAAATTTGTTTTTATGACATGATTTTGGTGTATGATTGGTTGAGATTATCTTATCCCTTTTTGAAGTAATTTAAATTAAGTTACTCATTAAGCTTGTGTTTAATTAGTTGTTGTTTATTGATGTTTCAGTACCTAGTGGATCAAACGATAAAGCTGTACGGGAGCAGTAAGGGTCCTCCAGTCCTTATGTCCCATTTTGTTTAGTATATAGACATAGTAGTTTGTTTGGAAACTAGTTAGATCATGAAACACATCTTTTGTATATTTTGATCTTTTGTACATGATCTTGATCTAACTTGTCACTATGCTCATGTTTTGTACATCCTTTTGGTATATGAAAATGTATATTTTTGTCTAAAAATGTAAGATGTACAAAGTGTGGAATGCATGGCGTTACAAGTTGGTATTAGAGCACTGGTTTAAGTGAACTAGACCTTAAAAATAGGGTGCTAGACTTGGACCATGACAAGAGAGAGGGTTTAGATGTTAATCCAAAAGGATTGGTCATTATGAATTGGTGTTGGTGATTAAATTGGTGATAATAATTTGGTGTTTGAGATTAAATTGGTGATAATAAATTTATATCGGTGAATTAACACTCTTGTTGGACTTTTGTGATTAAGATATGGGAAATACAAGAACTAGTGGTAGTGGGAAGGGTGTATCAAGGGGAGGTCGGTCTAAGTCTTAAGGTTCGGTATGGGGACCCGAGGATGAAATGCCAGCGCCGAAAATACCAAAAATTTTGGAAAAGGCTATTGAAAACATTGTGACCAGAACCGTACAACAAGTGATTCCTAATATAGTTCATCAGCAGGGTAAAGGGGGCGTAAAAACTAAACATGATAAAAGAGTGACAACTCCCGAAAATGAAGGTCAAGGCGAAACAGGAGAGGCTGGTGGAAGTGGGGAAAATTACATAGAAGACGTCACGGGGTACATATAAGCAGTTCCTAGACTGCAAGCCCATAAAATTTACTGGTGCTGATTGTCCTATATCCACTCTGACTTGGTTGACTCACACAGCGAATATCTTTCGCACTTGTAAATGTGCAGAGGAGGACAAGGTAGAATTTGCTACCAACTTATTGAAGGAAGAGGCGCTATTTTGGTGAGAAGCTACTGCTATCACACTGGATAAGGAATTGTTACCCCATTTGACTTGGGAACAATTATGGGTTAAATTTTGTGAAGAATATTGTTCCAGTGCTACTATCAGACAGTTGGAGGTCGATTTTATGAATCTTACATAGGGAGCGAACACAGTCCGGCAGTACACCAAAGAGTTTATAGAAAAATCCCGATTCGCACAACCTCAAGTTGATATCGAGGCACATAAGATTGACAGATACTTGTAGGGTCTGCAGACCGAGATTAAGGAGTTTGTCAAACCTTCCATATTATCTACTTTTCGAGAGGTGGTAAAAGTTGCTAAAGATCGAGATAATGAAATTAAAAGACAGGAAAAAGAATAGGAGGATAAACGAGGAGAATCCACGAGGAAAAGGAATTGGGAGACAAACTTAGAGGTGTCTTCAAAGAAAGGAAAAGGGTCTGGTTCTCAATCGAAGAATGATTGTAACACCCGTGTCCGAGATAGAATTTTAGATCAAAAGTAAGAGCGTTATATCATTTGGTGTAACCAGGTAATGATGTTATGGTCATTATAAGCTAAGAAAAACATTAGTTATAAAAATCAGCATTGTATGCCGATCTTAGAAAAATCATAATTAATTCTAGAAAAATCGGATTGACCTGAAACCAGTGCACAAAGTTTGCAAATTGAGTCTAGTTTAAGTGATAAAAATTTAGTAGATCGCGACGCGACGGAGTATGGGATCGCGACGCGATCTTCGTCGGTGGTGTCTCTCAAGTGCGCGATGAAGTAAGCGCTTACGTCAGAGATCGGGTCGCGACCTAGGGCTAGATCGCGTCGCGACGGGGCTCCAGAGGCCTATAAATACGAGGCACAAGCCTCATTTTTGAGGCAGAACAAACACCAAACACATATACGATATAGAGGAGTGTTCTGGTAAGGAAAATACGTTGAGGGAGGATGATGGAAGGTGAGAAACGAGCGGTAGCTAACGACGAGGTGCTCGGGAACTGTCAGCGGTTCGGAACGGGAAATGCGACAGGACTCCGAGAAAACTCCAATCTCAGGTGAGTAATCGCTACCGTATCTCCCTAATAGTTTATATGTGTTAAATTATAAAATACGAGGGATGTAATAAACTATTTCCTATAATTCATAATTCCAAAAGTAATGCAGATTGATTTACTTACGAGGACGGTGTCTAGGCCGATTACTTGGGATCTGGTTGTTGGATTTTCCGAAAGGCTAAAATGCTGAAAGGATCCTGCCACCCCAACTAATCTTCTACCTGGCCGTTCTTTACTTAATAAATCATGGAGCATCATGTTGGAATTATTGAAGGAAAATACAAAACAGTATAATTAAAGTATTATAATAATACTTGGGTGGGAAACAACCATGTTATCGTGAGGATGAGTTCGAGTTATACACTCGAAAGTATCACAAGAGGATACTGAGCAGAGTGAATAAGTAATTATATATAATACATGTCAGGGGACGGCATGATTTACCATATAATAATAAAACACGAGGTAATCATGGATGTACTATGACCATACCTGTATGAGAAAGCCGTTAAGTGAGTGGGTATACCGTGAGACGGTATAAGTATTCGTGAAAACTAATACCAAATAATAAATAAAAAGAGGTTACAGTAGCTAAAGAGGTGAGTCGTGACGATGTAAGATAAGACTGTGTGGGACAGTCTAATAGTGAGTATCAGTGGATGATACTGTATAGCGAGTGACGTCGGGTAATACGGTAGTTTCACAGTGTGAAGTACGAATCGGATAGGACTGTGAAACTGGCAGGAATGGTGATCCTGTAACGTGTGTGACCATATAGGTCATACTGTGATTAGATTACTCACTAAGCTTTATAGCTTACCCTTTATTTTATGTGGTTTTGCAGGATAGGTAACGCTTGGCTTGGATCATGGGACGATCCTTAGTGATATTATCTTGTAAATTCCAGGCTGAAAAACCGGGCGTTACAAGTTGGTATCAGAGCCAAGATTTGAGTGAACTAGGATAAGATCCCTAGACTCAAATTAATAGAATTGAGTGCTAGAATATAAAAATCACAAACATATTGTGATAAAAGTCGAACGTAGATAAAGCAGTTTATTCTAACATGATGTTAGTAAACTCTTTCAGAGATAGAAAGAATCGAAGAAAGTGAGTGAGTTTGTGTAATATTCCCAAATATGGGAAAGGTGTTAAAAGTAAATCCAGATGCAAAATTTTAAATTTTTTTTGAAAGTTGCTTTGAAAGAAAGTTTTTCTTTTTGAAAATGTGAAAGTATGGTATAGCTGAGAAATACGAAAGATTTTGACAATCTGAGCTGATACTGAGTCCAAAATAATTTGGAAGATGTTTTGAAAAAGTATGAGTTGAAATAAATTTTTTTAAAGTACAAGTTGATGGGTGGATTTATGAAAATATATGGCGACAGCCATAACAAAGAAAAAAAAAATGATAAATAAATGTGATGATTGGATGTAAGATAGTAAAAACTATAAAAAATAAGTTCGTGGGGAGTTATAAAATGAGACTAGTGTTGAGATATGGTGTGTGGTAGTACTAGACGTGTCTAGGTCTAGCATGTGGATAATACGGGGTTGAGGAATTGAGAGATAGAGGGCGGCTCGACGTACTGAGCAACATAGAGATGTCCGCAAGATGCACTAAGCAGATACGCATGATCCTACATATAGGGTATGTGCGGCTCTGAGTGCTGAGCGGTGGAGTATGAGTGATTGAGCAGATACGCATGACTCGACGTACAGAGTATGCGCGGCTCTAAATGCTGAGTGGTTGAGCAGATACGCATGACTCGACGTACAGAGTATGCGCGGCTCTAAATGCTGAGTGGTTGAGCAGATACGCATGACTCGACGTACAGAGTATGCGCGGCTCTAAATGCTGAGTGGTTGAACAGATACGCATGACTCGACGTACAGAGTATGCGCGGCTCTGAGTGCTGAGTAAGGAGAGTTTATTGAGCAGATACGTATGACTCGACGTACTGAGTATACGCGGCTCAGAATATTAAGCAGGAGAGTATAACTTGAGATACTGGGTAGAGTAGATTATGTGGAAAATTCACCGGAGACATAAAAGAAGTAAAGCTGGTAGATGTCCTGAGTAAACTTAAGGCCAGGATGGATTGATTTATTCCATCCATTCTAGAAGAATTAAGGGTACTATTTTACTTAGTAAATGTCTAAGTACCAGGGACCATCCAATCATCACTAAACAAATAAAGGTGAGGTTATAACCAAAGAATGTAATGGGGTATTTTTCCAAAACGTAGTTGATTTTTCTACTGATGAAAAGGTTATTTTATGACCATAATTTTACAAGAAGAAAGATATTTCAAAGAAAGAGTTATTTTGCTGAAAAAGTTATAATCCTTTAAAAAGTGTCATTTACGACTAAAGAAGTCATTGTTATAATCAAAAGAGTAAATGTTTTTAAATAAAAAGCATCTGTTTAAAAAGAGAAGTGCGAGTAGTTACTCAGAGAAGTAATTAAGTATATACAAATTTAGTAAGTATTGAGATGACCTAATCGGTCGGCAGTTCTAGGGTGTACGTTGAGTCTTTGGGACTCGATATTGTAGAGGGTTCAGAAGGGGACGAATACGTGAGTATTAAGTGGTGATAACTATGGATATGGTATCATATTGTGGGTGGAGACTTTGTAGTAGTATGTGGAGGATGAGCTGATATGAGGATTATTGTTGTCATGAGGTTGGTTGCAGAGCTGTGCAGTTGTGTGTGTTAGCTGTTAAGCCTTTAGAGCGAAAAGCTGTTTATTCTGTGGGGCCACTTATACTTGTAGTTGGGACCACTTATTAGGTGGGGCTACTAGTATTGTGGTTGGGACCACTTATGATGTGGGGCTACTTGTACTTGTGGTTGGGACCACTTATTCCGTGGGGCTACTGGTACCTGTAGTTGTGACCATTTATTCTGTGGGATTGCTAGTACTTGTGGATGTGACCACTTATTTAGCGGGGCCACATTACTAGTATATGTGGTGGGACCACATATGTGTTGTGATAATCGTATGAGCAGTAATTGTGGTGGGACCACATACAAGTGTTGTGATGGCTTTATTGGCTGACAGTTCTAACACACATGCAGTTAGGTGTCTGGTGAATTTTTGTGACTCGATACCGTGAAGGGTCGATGAAAGGACGAATAGCTGAGCTGTTGAGGTTGTGAAGAGCAGGGATTGTGATATGATGTGGTGAATATGTGATTATGAGTATACAATGCTTAACGAGTACCTTCCATCTATGATGTCTGTGTTGTGAGTGTATGAGATTACATAACGCGTACTTTGTAGTCTCAATAGGTTGACCTAGTTGATTAGAGGTGGTTAATGTGCCAGTATTGTGGTGATACCCCTTTGAGTTTACTAATACAACCGTATTGCGTTGAAATAGGGGGTGGTTGAGAGAAAGAAACAAAATATAGTCGATGCTGGAGATTTCGGGGACGAAATCTTTTTAAGGGGGAGAGAATTGTAACACCCGTGTCCGAGATAGAATTTTAGATCAAAAGTAAGAGCGTTATATCATTTGGTGTAACCAGGTAATGATGTTATGGTCATTATAAGCTAAGAAAAACATTAGTTATAAAAATCAGCATTGTATGCCGATCTTAGAAAAATCATAATTAATTCTAGAAAAATCGGATTGACCTGAAACCAGTGCACAAAGTTTGCAAATTGAGTCTAGTTTAAGTGATAAAAATTTAGTAGATCGCGACGCGACGGAGTATGGGATCGCGACGCGATCTTCGTCGGTGGTGTCTCTCAAGTGCGCGATGAAGTAAGCGCTTACGTCAGAGATCGGGTCGCGACCTAGGGCTAGATCGCGTCGCGACGGGGCTCCAGAGGCCTATAAATACGAGGCACAAGCCTCATTTTTGAGGCAGAACAAACACCAAACACATATACGATATAGAGGAGTGTTCTGGTAAGGAAAATACGTTGAGGGAGGATGATGGAAGGTGAGAAACGAGCGGTAGCTAACGACGAGGTGCTCGGGAACTGTCAGCGGTTCGGAACGGGAAATGCGACAGGACTCCGAGAAAACTCCAATCTCAGGTGAGTAATCGCTACCGTATCTCCCTAATAGTTTATATGTGTTAAATTATAAAATACGAGGGATGTAATAAACTATTTCCTATAATTCATAATTCCAAAAGTAATGCAGATTGATTTACTTACGAGGACGGTGTCTAGGCCGATTACTTGGGATCTGGTTGTTGGATTTTCCGAAAGGCTAAAATGCTGAAAGGATCCTGCCACCCCAACTAATCTTCTACCTGGCCGTTCTTTACTTAATAAATCATGGAGCATCATGTTGGAATTATTGAAGGAAAATACAAAACAGTATAATTAAAGTATTATAATAATACTTGGGTGGGAAACAACCATGTTATCGTGAGGATGAGTTCGAGTTATACACTCGAAAGTATCACAAGAGGATACTGAGCAGAGTGAATAAGTAATTATATATAATACATGTCAGGGGACGGCATGATTTACCATATAATAATAAAACACGAGGTAATCATGGATGTACTATGACCATACCTGTATGAGAAAGCCGTTAAGTGAGTGGGTATACCGTGAGACGGTATAAGTATTCGTGAAAACTAATACCAAATAATAAATAAAAAGAGGTTACAGTAGCTAAAGAGGTGAGTCGTGACGATGTAAGATAAGACTGTGTGGGACAGTCTAATAGTGAGTATCAGTGGATGATACTGTATAGCGAGTGACGTCGGGTAATACGGTAGTTTCACAGTGTGAAGTACGAATCGGATAGGACTGTGAAACTGGCAGGAATGGTGATCCTGTAACGTGTGTGACCATATAGGTCATACTGTGATTAGATTACTCACTAAGCTTTATAGCTTACCCTTTATTTTATGTGGTTTTGCAGGATAGGTAACGCTTGGCTTGGATCATGGGACGATCCTTAGTGATATTATCTTGTAAATTCCAGGCTGAAAAACCGGGCGTTACAAGTTGGTATCAGAGCCAAGATTTGAGTGAACTAGGATAAGATCCCTAGACTCAAATTAATAGAATTGAGTGCTAGAATATAAAAATCACAAACATATTGTGATAAAAGTCGAACGTAGATAAAGCAGTTTATTCTAACATGATGTTAGTAAACTCTTTCAGAGATAGAAAGAATCGAAGAAAGTGAGTGAGTTTGTGTAATATTCCCAAATATGGGAAAGGTGTTAAAAGTAAATCCAGATGCAAAATTTTAAATTTTTTTTGAAAGTTGCTTTGAAAGAAAGTTTTTCTTTTTGAAAATGTGAAAGTATGGTATAGCTGAGAAATACGAAAGATTTTGACAATCTGAGCTGATACTGAGTCCAAAATAATTTGGAAGATGTTTTGAAAAAGTATGAGTTGAAATAAATTTTTTTAAAGTACAAGTTGATGGGTGGATTTATGAAAATATATGGCGACAGCCATAACAAAGAAAAAAAAATGATAAATAAATGTGATGATTGGATGTAAGATAGTAAAAACTATAAAAAATAAGTTCGTGGGGAGTTATAAAATGAGACTAGTGTTGAGATATGGTGTGTGGTAGTACTAGACGTGTCTAGGTCTAGCATGTGGATAATACGGGGTTGAGGAATTGAGAGATAGAGGGCGGCTCGACGTACTGAGCAACATAGAGATGTCCGCAAGATGCACTAAGCAGATACGCATGATCCTACATATAGGGTATGTGCGGCTCTGAGTGCTGAGCGGTGGAGTATGAGTGATTGAGCAGATACGCATGACTCGACGTACAGAGTATGCGCGGCTCTAAATGCTGAGTGGTTGAGCAGATACGCATGACTCGACGTACAGAGTATGCGCGGCTCTAAATGCTGAGTGGTTGAGCAGATACGCATGACTCGACGTACAGAGTATGCGCGGCTCTAAATGCTGAGTGGTTGAACAGATACGCATGACTCGACGTACAGAGTATGCGCGGCTCTGAGTGCTGAGTAAGGAGAGTTTATTGAGCAGATACGTATGACTCGACGTACTGAGTATACGCGGCTCAGAATATTAAGCAGGAGAGTATAACTTGAGATACTGGGTAGAGTAGATTATGTGGAAAATTCACCGGAGACATAAAAGAAGTAAAGCTGGTAGATGTCCTGAGTAAACTTAAGGCCAGGATGGATTGATTTATTCCATCCATTCTAGAAGAATTAAGGGTACTATTTTACTTAGTAAATGTCTAAGTACCAGGGACCATCCAATCATCACTAAACAAATAAAGGTGAGGTTATAACCAAAGAATGTAATGGGGTATTTTTCCAAAACGTAGTTGATTTTTCTACTGATGAAAAGGTTATTTTATGACCATAATTTTACAAGAAGAAAGATATTTCAAAGAAAGAGTTATTTTGCTGAAAAAGTTATAATCCTTTAAAAAGTGTCATTTACGACTAAAGAAGTCATTGTTATAATCAAAAGAGTAAATGTTTTTAAATAAAAAGCATCTGTTTAAAAAGAGAAGTGCGAGTAGTTACTCAGAGAAGTAATTAAGTATATACAAATTTAGTAAGTATTGAGATGACCTAATCGGTCGGCAGTTCTAGGGTGTACGTTGAGTCTTTGGGACTCGATATTGTAGAGGGTTCAGAAGGGGACGAATACGTGAGTATTAAGTGGTGATAACTATGGATATGGTATCATATTGTGGGTGGAGACTTTGTAGTAGTATGTGGAGGATGAGCTGATATGAGGATTATTGTTGTCATGAGGTTGGTTGCAGAGCTGTGCAGTTGTGTGTGTTAGCTGTTAAGCCTTTAGAGCGAAAAGCTGTTTATTCTGTGGGGCCACTTATACTTGTAGTTGGGACCACTTATTAGGTGGGGCTACTAGTATTGTGGTTGGGACCACTTATGATGTGGGGCTACTTGTACTTGTGGTTGGGACCACTTATTCCGTGGGGCTACTGGTACCTGTAGTTGTGACCATTTATTCTGTGGGATTGCTAGTACTTGTGGATGTGACCACTTATTTAGCGGGGCCACATTACTAGTATATGTGGTGGGACCACATATGTGTTGTGATAATCGTATGAGCAGTAATTGTGGTGGGACCACATACAAGTGTTGTGATGGCTTTATTGGCTGACAGTTCTAACACACATGCAGTTAGGTGTCTGGTGAATTTTTGTGACTCGATACCGTGAAGGGTCGATGAAAGGACGAATAGCTGAGCTGTTGAGGTTGTGAAGAGCAGGGATTGTGATATGATGTGGTGAATATGTGATTATGAGTATACAATGCTTAACGAGTACCTTCCATCTATGATGTCTGTGTTGTGAGTGTATGAGATTACATAACGCGTACTTTGTAGTCTCAATAGGTTGACCTAGTTGATTAGAGGTGGTTAATGTGCCAGTATTGTGGTGATACCCCTTTGAGTTTACTAATACAACCGTATTGCGTTGAAATAGGGGGTGGTTGAGAGAAAGAAACAAAATATAGTCGATGCTGGAGATTTCGGGGACGAAATCTTTTTAAGGGGGAGAGAATTGTAACACCCGTGTCCGAGATAGAATTTTAGATCAAAAGTAAGAGCGTTATATCATTTGGTGTAACCAGGTAATGATGTTATGGTCATTATAAGCTAAGAAAAACATTAGTTATAAAAATCAGCATTGTATGCCGATCTTAGAAAAATCATAATTAATTCTAGAAAAATCGGATTGACCTGAAACCAGTGCACAAAGTTTGCAAATTGAGTCTAGTTTAAGTGATAAAAATTTAGTAGATCGCGACGCGACGGAGTATGGGATCGCGACGCGATCTTCGTCGGTGGTGTCTCTCAAGTGCGCGATGAAGTAAGCGCTTACGTCAGAGATCGGGTCGCGACCTAGGGCTAGATCGCGTCGCGACGGGGCTCCAGAGGCCTATAAATACGAGGCACAAGCCTCATTTTTGAGGCAGAACAAACACCAAACACATATACGATATAGAGGAGTGTTCTGGTAAGGAAAATACGTTGAGGGAGGATGATGGAAGGTGAGAAACGAGCGGTAGCTAACGACGAGGTGCTCGGGAACTGTCAGCGGTTCGGAACGGGAAATGCGACAGGACTCCGAGAAAACTCCAATCTCAGGTGAGTAATCGCTACCGTATCTCCCTAATAGTTTATATGTGTTAAATTATAAAATACGAGGGATGTAATAAACTATTTCCTATAATTCATAATTCCAAAAGTAATGCAGATTGATTTACTTACGAGGACGGTGTCTAGGCCGATTACTTGGGATCTGGTTGTTGGATTTTCCGAAAGGCTAAAATGCTGAAAGGATCCTGCCACCCCAACTAATCTTCTACCTGGCCGTTCTTTACTTAATAAATCATGGAGCATCATGTTGGAATTATTGAAGGAAAATACAAAACAGTATAATTAAAGTATTATAATAATACTTGGGTGGGAAACAACCATGTTATCGTGAGGATGAGTTCGAGTTATACACTCGAAAGTATCACAAGAGGATACTGAGCAGAGTGAATAAGTAATTATATATAATACATGTCAGGGGACGGCATGATTTACCATATAATAATAAAACACGAGGTAATCATGGATGTACTATGACCATACCTGTATGAGAAAGCCGTTAAGTGAGTGGGTATACCGTGAGACGGTATAAGTATTCGTGAAAACTAATACCAAATAATAAATAAAAAGAGGTTACAGTAGCTAAAGAGGTGAGTCGTGACGATGTAAGATAAGACTGTGTGGGACAGTCTAATAGTGAGTATCAGTGGATGATACTGTATAGCGAGTGACGTCGGGTAATACGGTAGTTTCACAGTGTGAAGTACGAATCGGATAGGACTGTGAAACTGGCAGGAATGGTGATCCTGTAACGTGTGTGACCATATAGGTCATACTGTGATTAGATTACTCACTAAGCTTTATAGCTTACCCTTTATTTTATGTGGTTTTGCAGGATAGGTAACGCTTGGCTTGGATCATGGGACGATCCTTAGTGATATTATCTTGTAAATTCCAGGCTGAAAAACCGGGCGTTACAATGATTAAATACAAAGTGAGAGTAAATGGTGTGAAAACTGCAAGAAAATGCACTTTAGTAGTTGCAATGATAGTTCTCCTGTTATTTGATGTTTCAAATACGAGAGAACTAATCATTTTTCGCGTGATTGTCCTGAGATGGAGCCCTTATGTTATAGTTACGATGAAGCTGGACATATTCGTTCGAATTATCCAAAGAGGGGGACCGAAAGTGGGAAAGTTGTGGGGAGGGGGAGACCGAAGGACAAGAAGGAAGAAAGGTGATGCAGGCCCTGTCAAGTCATGGGAATTTCAGTTGATAGCGGAGGAAACTTTAGTATAGATTGATGTATTGGTGATTTCTTAATTTGGTGTAACAACTCTCGGTGTACAATAGCATGGTGAAAAATTCTAGCAACTAAATTTGTTTTTATGACATTATTTTAGTGTATGATTGGTTGATCTTATCTTATCCTTTTTGACGTAATTTAATTTAAGTTACTCACTAAGCTTGCACTTGATTAGTTGTGTTTATTAATGTTTCAGGACCTAGTGGATCAAAAGGTAAAGCTGTTCGAGAGCAGTGAGGGTCCTCCAGTCCTTATGTCCCATTTTGTTTAGTATTTGGACATATGCATTTTGTTTGGAAACTAATTTGATCATGAAACACATATTTTGTATATTTATCTTTTGTACATGATCTTGATCTAACTTGTCACTATGTTGTAGTTTTGTACATCCTTTTGGTATATCAAAATGTATATTTTTGTTTAAAATTGCAAGATGTACAAAGTGTGGAATGCCTGGCGTTACATTATTAAACTATTTTTAATTATAAAATATGATGTGGTGTGGTAGGTATACCAAGCTCATGTGTTGTTGTGTGGTGATGAGGTGGATGTGACATGACATCCCACCACATGTGGTGGTGTGGTAAGTATACCTGATGGCCTAAGAGTAAATGAGTTTTCTAGTTTTTCTCAAATTCTTTAAAATTATGATGCCAATATGGAGAAGAAAATTATCAATGCATCCAATTTAGGATTTCTTGATTATTATGCTTACGCTCATTCACTGTATGCTGATCTTTTTAATGGTAAAGACTTGTAACACTCGTTTTCATAAAAAGGGGTAAAATGGGAATTTATGTAAAGTTTGTAGAAACAGAAAGATTAGCGGCGCTAATGGTGTAAGATAGCGACGCTAAGGTATGGTGTATTGCGATCCACATGAGGTGTAGTGGCTAGATAGCGACGCTATCGCGAGTAAGTTAGCTGTGGTAGGTGTATTCGGTGCCTTTAACGACGCTAATGTATGGTTAGCGACGCTAACTTTAGTCAGACAAATTGTCTTATATGGCATGTTGTCGGTCATTAGGTTAAAAACAACTACTTTTACATTGGAGAAAGGGGAGAACGAGCATATGTAGTTCTGGTGTTGAAAGATGAAGAAGGAAGGTTGAAGAAGTTGTTTTTAATCATTCATTGGTGTTAGATTGAAGGTAATATTCAAACTCTTGGAAGTGTGATTAATTATTGAGCTATGATGGGTTTATTAGTTATAAACCCTAGCTAATTAGAGACTTTGGTGATCTGTAATTCATATAACAAGATGATAAGGTATATGGTTAGTTAAAGTATAATGTAATGGCTAATATGGTGAATTTAGGGTTTAACCCTACTCTAATGGTGTTATGAGTGAATTCTGAGGGTAGGGGTGCCTCTAAGAGTTTAAAGGTGATTAATATGTGTAAAAACCCCGATTTAATGGTGGTCTGGAGTGATTCAGTATCTGAATTGGTGAACGGCTCATAATTAGCGGCGCTAATAATGAAACGTAGCAGCGGTATGCTTGAAGTTCATAGTTAGCGACACTATGTACTCTGTTGGTGATAAAAGTCAGTTATTTATGAGATTATGATGTTTTGTCTCAAATAGTTGTACAAGTATGTTTATTCGGTGTTAAATAGTTGATGGTGCCAACGAGAACAAAATTACAACTAGGATCCAAGGAGTTACTCTACGCATCTAACGAGGTGAGTAACTTTACATAGCATTATTTGGTGTTTTGATGCATGTTATGTTTTATATGATAATGAGTATCTAGTTGTAGACATGTTGTTATGTCTATGTGTGCATTTATATTGTAGTGATATATCTAATACCCTTAGTGATGTGAGTTACAAACGAGTACTGTAGTGAAATAGGTGAAAGTCTAGGAGTGGTTGACCCTAGATATGAGTGGTGTTATTCGTATATAGTCCATGACATCGAGACGAGAACCTCATGTCATTATGTGGTGATTATGTATTAATTGTTGCGTAACGAATACCTTGCAACCATTCGGTGGGTGTTTTGCATAACGAGTACTATGCATAATTGAGACTGGTAAAAAGTCTCTGGGCTGGTGAAAAGCCGTGTCTTATAGGCAATTTATCATAGGGTTGGTGTTAGCCATTGCACAAGTTGGTGATATCTCATAGGTGATATTATGTCGTTGCCTATTATACATTTTGTTGACTATTGGTGATTAGGTGATAAAATGAGTATGTTGAATATTAATGAGTGAACTGTATTCATGTTCATCATATTAGGTGTTGTTTGCTATTGTAGAGTTATTACTAAGCTTATAGCTTACGATGTTCTGTTGTGGTGATTTCCATGATTAGTAATGTAGTAATGTCCGACTCTGATCGTGTCACGATCTTGAAGACATCAATTTATTGTTCCCAGGCATCGTGTATATGTGTTTTATGTAAAATATGTATTTAAATGATGAAATGTTATTATATACTCGGTGCCGGTTTTGGGGCGTTACAATATGCCCTCCACAATTTTTGTTCGAGAAGGGGTACATGTGTCAATTATGTTTTTTCACCGGTAAATGAAGGGAATCCTAATACATGTAGTATCAACATAATCAAAATTTTCATTCAGATGGAGCGGATTATGAAGGTTAATTTGATGAGAGTTTGGTAGAAAATGGTCATGTCAGATGAATAAAATTGCATTATGTTGTTATGGATGATAAAAAAGATGAGGGGTTGGAACAATGTTGTCGCACTGGTCAAGATAATATGGTCACTAATGGGGTTTCTTTGGGTTCAAATGAACGTTAAAAATGATCGATATATTAGTTTTATTGGCGACTCTTTGAGGCTAAGAACTATAGCATGTAAGAAAGTTAAGACGATAGGGGTATTGGCGGTTGTGGATATGAATACAACTGAGTGTATGGTTGTAAGTATCAACATTGACGAGTTGGCACAAGAGGAGAATTGGTTGGTGTTTGAGAAATAACTCCATGAGGAGGTGTTGATGACTTTGAGTGGGTTACTTAATCCAGCTCGATTAAGAGTCAATAAGAAAGGTGTCTTGCCGAAGTGGCTTCATATTCAACAAAATATGTGGCTGCGAGTCATAACGTAAATATGGTGATAGATGCTAGTAATTTTTCTCAGTATCAACAACTCAAGTGATGAATGCCTAACCACTTATGAGGTTAGCAATGATAAAAGACACTTTTAATTAAAAAACAATATGTTCCATGGATAATTCTATCCCTTTTAGAGTAGCAACAAGGAGATGAAGTTCTTAGAGGGTTATTAATTGTAGTAAGAAGTTTCATGATTAATGCATGGTGATATAAAATTTAGATTCATAGGTTCTCAAGTATTATATGATAATTTAAAGTAATTCTAGTAAGCGTAAATGTGAGTCTCTTGTTAAATTTGATTCAATGTAAGATGATGCAAAGAAATTGATAAAATTTGATGAGTGGTCAAGAATAGTGGGTAGAACAATTCTTAATATAATAGGAGATCGACACATGCATCAATGAGTATAATGTCAATAGATATTAGAAAAAATGTAGAACTGATAAAAAAGAACTGGATAAAGGCATATGTTGCGAGAATAAATTGCATTTTCTTGATTTAAATGAATCTTTTTTAGGGAAGGTGGAATGAAACAACCTTAAGCTTGCAAAGAAACTTGCAATTGGTTAGAATGTTTAATTTGAATGGTTGTAATACAATTATGGTGTCCAAGGGTGGTAGTGATCCAAATGGATGGATTACCGATACTATCTATTGATATGAAAATAGTATTTGTACAATGGCCTCTTGGCCAAGTGGTAAGGCATCGCCCTCCAACATTGAGGTTGAGGGTTCAATTCCCACCAGGGGGAATATGTGAATTTAAGGTGGTTAGAGTAGGAGTAGGAGTATGATAGATTTGCCGTTCCAAAAAAAATGTGGTAATCCGACAATAGTTCACCCAGAAAGTGTGATGGGAACAAATTTAAATGTATAATTAGTTGTCATTGATGATAAAAACTGTTATGCTTGGGATGTCATTAATACATTATATTGATATGGATATGATTATTATGTTATGTATTTTTGAGTTAATTATTGTGGCTTACGATTACTTCGGCGTCTCATGATACATGTGCAAGTAATACTAGTAGATGCAAGGACTTATCTTAGCCAATAAATTACATGTGGAGACTTCGTAGATGTTTGCTTTTGTAACATTGTTGTATTTTGATGTAACACATCGCTTTTCCTGCATGGCTGCATATAGTTATGTTGTAACTATATCATGTATGATATCATTTGTATCATACTGTTAACATGGACGCTCACCCCCTTAAGTAATGTTTTAAAAAACGAAAACTTATAAATATACTTAGTATTAGTTTCGGGTGTTACATAATCATTTTTAACACTTAGTGGAACCCAATTTAAGTCTTAATTTACAATATATGCATGTGTATATGATCCTTTCCTACTTCATTAAAGTTTCTCTTTAATCAATCGTGGGTTTATTTATTTGTACTTTTATATTATCACCGAAAAAAAAGAACATTCTTTAACATCCGAACGTCAACAATACAAACATCCGAGTCCCTAGATCTGTTGCCAATCCTAGTCATTAGCCAAAAGAGTTATCATGAAACATATGTGTAACGAATAGAGGTGCACAAAAAAATCGGTTTTTTAAATAACCGAAAATAATAACCGAACCGGTTTTTTTAATAACCGGTTTTTTAATAACCGAACCGGTTTTTTAACCGAACCGGTTTTTAGCCGGTTTTTTATCTGAAACCGAACCGGTTAAAAAACCGAAAAAAACCGGTTTTTCTTCCGGTTAACCGAACCGAACCGGTTTAAAAACCGAAAAAAACCGGTTTAAAACTCAATTTCATTTAAAAAAAACCGGTCAAAACCGGACCGGTTATAACCGAAACCGGTTTTTAAAAAAACCGGTTTTTAAAAAACCGGTTTTTAAATAACCGAAACCGGTTTTTAACCGGCTTTTGTGCACCTCTAGTAACGAATGATATTACCATCAAATTAAATGTAATCTACAAAGATGTATAATGGATTGATCAATTTTTGGTGTATGATATTTGATAATTGATATAGAAGCTCTAATTAGCCCAATTAATTTTGGAAAAGCCCAAGACCATTCACAAAGAGATCCGAGGGTGACTCGTGGTCCTTGTGATTGGAAGAAAGCCGAAGGATCCACTCGTATCGCTCCTTTTGTCGCTCCCACCGTTTCATCAAACACCCACCTTGATTCCCCTTCGTATTCCCAACACCTAAAACTATAAAACGCAGCCTCATGAATCTCATCGCCTACCAACCCCACTCTCACCCTATCTCGCGTGTCTCCCACGCGACCCTAATCGTCCTACCTCCTACCTGGTCAACACACCACGCCCCCTCACGCGCGTGGACGATCCTAGTCGCCTGTGAACTTCCCCCTCTATATCGATAACCATCGTGCTTCATCGTTTCCACCTCCGATCCTTGTTTTCCGATTCCCATAGAACTGATTTGATTCCGTCAGGAACAGGTCGTCTTCTTGATGCGCGATTTTGATCTTCCCGGTGAGTTTGAAAATCTGTTTTGTAAACTTGTTAGATCTGTAGTTTTGCCTAGTGTTCTATAGATTCGTTTTTAGTGAAATTTTTGCGTAGATCCGTGACTATGAGTATTTTTTGTTTATTTTTTAGAAAAAAAATGGATATACCAGGTAGATCTGTAATTTTAATGTTCCAGAGATGCGATTATATTGAATTTCGATTTAGATCTGGTGATTAACTTGTTCGTATCGTTTTTGTAGAGTGAAAAATGGAACCTATAGACATCGTTGGTAAGACGAAAGAGGATGCTTCGCTCCCAAAAGGTATGTTTGATTCCTTTATTTTCTCATCGTTGGTTGTATGCGTATGTGCATCAGTTTTTACTATTTCGTTGTCCATTGATTTTGATCTTCTTGTTAAATAAGTGATTTTGTGTGGTGTACGCCGATCTGAAACTTGATTTTTCAAGCGCCTGTGTGATGTTTCAGTTTACTCATGTTCCTGAAGGATTTCATTTTTTTTATTCTCACAATTGAAACTTGATTTTGTACATAGTCTGCGCTAATCTGGGTGAAAAGAAATCAAATGAAACTAGAATTCTAGATTACCTGTCTGTTTTTCCCTTTAATATATGTTAACACAAGGTCCTTTCATCGCAGCTACCATGACCAAAATTATCAAAGAAATGTTGCCTCCAGATGTACGTGTTGCAAGAGACACTCAAGATCTATTAATCGAGTGTTGTGTTGGTGAGATAATCCATCATCCTTTCAGCCATCTGTCAAACTAAACGCCTACATCTAGCATAAAACTCTTATATAATCTCTATTCTGCTTCACTTTTCAGAGTTCATCAATCTAATCTCATCAGAATCAAACGAAGTGTGTGGCAGAGAAGACAGAAGAACAATCGCACCAGAGCATGTTCTTAAGGCATTAGAGGTTTGTTACTTATGTACGTAACTTTAACAACTTACAACCTTGCCACCATGTCACTTTTTCCCATGTATTCATTAAATTAACAGTATAAATCCTTTTCAGGTTCTTGGTTTTGGAGAATACATTGAAGAAGTTTATGCTGCATATGAACAACACAAACATGAAACCATGGTACTTTTTCATTTATGTACCGAAACCGGTACTAATTCTGATAATGATAATACGCTGTACTAGTATTGATACTGATTGTGATATGATTGGACAGGATACAGTGAGGGGTGTAAAGTGCACAAATGGGGCAGAGATGACAGAAGAAGAAGCATTGGCAGAACAGCAAAGGATGTTTGCAGAGGCACGTGCTAGAATGAATGGTGTTGCACCTGTTGCCAAACAACCGGAAGTGGAACCTAGTACGGAAGCAGACTCTTAGAAGAAGCTATGTTAGTATAAAATAGGCATGACCGACTACTTTTAGGTTGTTACCCTTTGTGTCATGTACAAAGTCCGCTTGCTTAGTTGTCTATGTACTCTTTTTAATTTGTGTATATGTTTGGTGTAGTAGTTGGTAAAGATTTTAGTGGATAGCAGGCAGGTGCTGTTACATGCTTACATTTTAGGTTTTCTGATTTCTAGAAATGTTTAAAAGGGAAATGAAATAGATGGACGGATGGATGGATGGTTAGTTGGTTTCTCATTTCTGAAAATGGTAAAAGGGAAATGAAATAAGTAGTTGGCTTCTGATTTTGTATGCTTGATGTTATAAAACTAAAACGAGAAATTGAGATCAGCTTACATTATCTTTCGATACCATTGCTTTTACTTGGAATTTGAACGAAAAGAAAACACAAATGATGAACAAGAGCCGAGAGGTTTGGCAGCATTCCAATCATAATGTTTTTTTTTATTTTTATTTTTAAATTAAACTTCACTTTTGACAGACATGTATGTATGCATTAGTGGTTTTACTTGGAATAATGAATGGAGGTACGATTGTCAACAAATTTGACACATAAAGTCTGACTATCCTTATGTTGTTTTAAAGTTTGGAACATGGAGCATTCAATTTCATCAGTCATATTTCATATTTAGAGTAATGAATATATTGTTTCTAATTAATTTATGATCTTAAACTATTTAGTTAGATTTTTAATTTATATGTTTTAAAATTCTGTCTGTTTTAAATTATTTGTTAAATATCTAATTATCTATCAATCACAAGTCAAAAGCATGAATATATCATTTAAAATTTTGTTTAGACTTTAAAAACAGTGTATTATTGAATACGATTATTCTTTTTCAAATATAATATTGATTGATAATCGGTATTGATAAGTAAAATACATAAATCAATTTATCTTAAAAATTTTAAAAACCGTACATAACATATAAGAAGGAAGTAAATTGTAACGTTGAGTAAAGATAAAACATATAAACTAGTTACTAGTCATACGAAATTACAATCAGAAAAAAGACATTTAATTTATAACAATACGTAACTATATACGTCAGATGTTGACAATTTAGTTTTAAGTAATTATGAATCAAACGTATAGTAATAAATAATTATAAATAGTTTATTGTTTTTAATTTATAATTAAAATAATTTTCTAAATTCTAAAAAGTAAACCCATTTCTTTCATTTTTTAACGGATGGATGGTGAGATGGCCTCGAAAGAGTGGAAGGTGATGAAACATGGCCGAGAGCCCAGATTAGTTAGGTTTGTGCTCATATGTGACATGAGTACGTCATCATTATCCCAAGTGGTGGGTGCCTCCTTTCTTTTCCACCAAATAAATTCTAGAGTAAATTACAATTTTGGTTCCCGTGGTTTGCATGAAATTGTATTTTTGGTAATTGTTTCGTTTTTCCATGCTGATGGTCCCTGAACTATACTTTTGCTTACATTATTGGTCCATTGGCCAGGTAAAATGACCAATATACCCTTTTTATTTTATTTTTTATTTTTCTTTTATGTATTATTTATTAAATGAATTAAAAAAAAAGAAAAAAAATATAATATGGTGGTTGTTTCTCTTTTCTTTTTCTGCTTGAAACAAGTACGCAGATATGGGGTGTCGCCGGTGGTTGGTGGCGTGGTCTTTTATCAGTTGTCGACAAGAGGAACGGGAGGTAGCGGAGGTTTAAGTGTGGCTATGGTGGTTCCAGGTTGTTCTACACAGGAGCAGGTGGAGGCGGTTGTGTGTAGTGTGGTGGTTGTTTGAGTTCACACAGCAGTCCGACGAGGAGAAGGGAAGAAGACGACGGGATAAATGTTGGTGCACCGGGGAAACGGTTGCGGCTGGAGGCGGTTCGTCTAGGTTTCCGGCAGGTGACAAGGAGGAGCGATGGTTGTAGTGGGTTTGGGGTTACCGACGAGAAAGAGGAAGGAGGAGTGACGGGAGCCATCGGGTGGTGATGCTGTTTCTAGTATCGCCGGAGGATCAGAGGTAGGAGAAGGTTGTGTGTGATGGTAGTGGTTCTCGGTGGTTGCAACTGTTGGAGATGGAGAAGAGAAGACGAGGAGAGAGGGTGTGGTGCGATCGGGTGGTTGGTGAAGTGGAAATTCGGTGGGTTGGTGCTGCAAGTCTCACCGAAGAGAAGAAAGCCAACGGCGGCAGTGAGCTCGCCGGAAGTGTTGGAACTGTGCCCTCACCGTCGCCGGCAACGGTGGCTCCTTCCTCGAAATCAGACCAACAGCTACCAAGGGTTGCTACCCTTCCTTCGTTTTTTCTGGAATCGTGAACCTCAAGGAGCCACCATCGCATCCTACTACCACCGCTGCCATCATCGGCGGCATTTTCCTCGTTTTCCGGCAGCGTAGATCCGACATCGGTGGAGTAGCGGTGGCGTTTACTGGAGCGATCGGTGGTGGTCGGGGAAGATGACCGGAAGTGGTGATTGGAGGGGATGTTTTTTTTCTTTTTTTTAATTCATTGAGTAAATAATACATAAAAGAAAATTGAAAAAGAAAATAAAAAGGGTATATTGGTCATTTTACCTGGCCAAGGGACCAATAGTGTAAGCAAAAGTGTAGTTCAGGGACCATCAGCGTGGAAAAACGAAATGATGACCAAAAGTACAATTTCATGCAAACCACAGGGACCAAAATTGTAATTTACTCTAAATCCTACATTTTAGGTTCGAAAAACAATTTCGATTTTTAAAAAATTGAAGTTTTAGGCTCAAGAATTTTTTACTTTTAGTTCTTGTCGTGTGTGTTATATCAATTTTTTCATAAAATAGATTGTCTTCTTGAAATATAATTTGGATTATGTACACTTTGACAGCCATATATGGACAGTGGGTAGGGATGCACAAACACAAAATTGGATCAGATTCGAATCCTATTCGGTTTGAATGACGTCATTATTAATTTGATCGGGTCAAAATCAGATATGGATACAGTGAAAATCCGATTCCAGTTTGGGGTGGTTTTTAAAATGATTTCAGACGAGTTTGATCGGATTTTAGGATGGATTTGGATCCAGTTTTGAAGAATCCGGTATCAAACCCAATTTCGTCCATAGGATATGCATCCGGTGGATATGATTATCCGATCCAATTTGGTCAAAATTTGGTTTTGTTTGAATCCAGATTTCGGATCGGATGTCCAGTTTTGTTATGCACCTCTAATGGTGGGTGGTGTTGTTTTATCCGAAGTGACATAAATTTTTATTCAGCAAGACATTAGTAAAAAGAATGAATATTAGACGGTAGAAATATCAATACATAAGTAGTGTAACCACCCAACCCAATTAAAGTTAAAATTTTTACTTCATTTACTATAAAAAAAGAAGACACTATCTTATTAAAAGATATGCCTTTTTTTGGGAAGGGTCTCCCCAATGAGGGTGTCCGTGTCAACTTTCGTGCACCACAACTAATTCGTCCGTGTGAACATGTAACTATGACTCATGTCGTGGAGTCACCGCAAATGAATTGCAATGCCCACAATAGTGTATATGTCGGGGTTCAAGTGTGAGTTAATGAGTTATCCACCACAAAAGCATATGTATCGGGGATCGAACGTGCACATATTATTTTATAATATACAATATTTAAGTATATTGGCTTATCAGTTGCTTATCATTGATATACATGCTTGTCGATTATGTTTACTCATGAGGCAATGATGTCTCATGTACTACTTATAACCATCTGTTTCAGGTTCGTAGCTCGATCAGATTAGATCAGAGTGAAACACATAAATCCCTATGTTCTTATTTGGTTTCTTCTTTTAATTCTCATTAGTCTAGATAATCACATGAGACATGCATTTGTTGAACTTCTTAATCCTAACAAACTGGTATCATAGCACAAGGATTTATGTGACCTAATACAAGAATATTAAGATCAAAAAATTTCAAGTTGTGATTTTGGCTTCTGGAGAATATAGCTAGAATATTATATCTACCAAAAGAAGATAAACTTACCCCTAACCGATGTAAAACCTCACGTTATGAAGTAGGAGAAATACGATCTGTTAGATCGTCAGGCCCTTGGAGTCGTTTGGTTGTCATTGATGTAGAATGTTGCTTACAACATCGCCAATGAGAGGACAACATTCAGATTGATCAAGAAGTTGTCTAACATGTATGAGAAGACCTCCGCAGCAAATAAGATGTTCATGATCAGGAAGTTGGTCAACACGAAGATGAAGGAAAATGATTCAGTGACAGATCACGTCAACGAGTTAATTTCAATAATATCAAGGTTGGTATATGTAACATCCGTGTTTTGGGCCTAGAAGTTCTGAGCTTAAATTGATAAAAATACTTTTATTGAAAAATTTAAATATGTCCAAAATCTATTTAAAACATAAATAAATGAATGATTTTCTAGAAATTTTCAAAGTCGTCTCTCTTGAGATTTCTACTCGATGCAACTACACATTTTAAACCCCATACTTTTATATAAATAAGTGTGTATGCAAGCATCATATCGATATTTTGTTATTTATGTTATAATTAGATAGATTGATCTAATAATTTTACATATATGAATCAACTATTTTAAATAGAATTTGTTTTAAAAGTGATTAGTTGCTATTTCATTTAAAATGAGATTTGCGTAAACATAAATAAGCGATTTAATGAGAATACATACGACAAGCTCTTAAATTTTATGCGTAATATTCCGAAGGGCAAATTTGGTAATTTTATAAATGAAAAGTATGTATTCTAGTAGTTGATTTTATTTATTAAATAGAACTAGTCATCTATTAAATACCATTATGAGTAATTGGGCGGTATTGGAATAATGAGGTTTTAAGGGACTTAAATCGTACAAATTGAAAAGCATGTAGCCTAAAGTGACAAATGGGGAATCAAGATTTAAATCGTGTTCTAGCCTTATCTGCATCAACAGACACCACCCCAACCACGATGATAGAGAGAGTGCAGGCTGTAGAGAGAGATGGGTGCTAGAGAGAATGTTAGCAATGGTGAGGGAGAAGAGTATCGTTCCCGGTGAGTTTCTGGCGAGTCTGCGGGTGGAAGCAGCAAGCTCCGAGATGGTTGCTGATAGGTCGTTTCTGGTATTGGGGACCATCTCTAAGATGGTCAGCTTCCATTGAACCTAGAGAAGCGAGTGTGGTAGAGTACAGGCGGCAAGACTTTAGGGAGATGAGAGAGGGATAGTCATGGGTCAACCTCGGGGAGGAGGGAAGCATCTGGCTCCAGTGGAGCTCGTGATATTTCTTTTCCAGCGAAGTCTTTTGACTCTCGTGCGTGTGAGTGCGTGTTTTGAAGGCGGAGTAGAGATTTAGCGAGTTTGGTTCACACCGTCGGAGGTTTTGTTGGTGCCGGAGAAGAACAGTCTAGCCGGTTGTGAGCTGCACCAGAAACCTTATGTTGCTTCGTTGCTGTAATCTAGTGATCGGAGAGAGAGATACAGGTATGGTGGTTTGGGTTCTTTTCCGGTAATCCACTGGTGGTGCTAGGTGTCGCCGATGGGCTACATGATGGAAAAGAGGGAGTGAAGCAGTGGATGTTGGCGAGTTGGTCTTCTCGCCGATGGAGAAGAGAGTGCCGGTTGGAACCAATAGCAATACCGAAGATGAATGCTTCGTTGAAAGAGGACGGTGACGGTTCTCAAGTCACGGTGCTGGTATATAATTTAGGCGGGGGCGTTATCGGAGATCGGGGGCTCGCCGGAGGGGGGGAGGTAGCGTCGGAGTCTGAGCGGACGCCGATCTTGCGTGTCTGGTGAATCAGGAGGAAAACTCGTCACTTCTGGCGGGCTTAGGTATGCATCTTGGGCCTTTCACCTTGGGTTGTATTTGGGCTATTAAAGAAGCCTGGGATGTTGTGGATCTTTAATCCACTGATCGGCTGCTGCATCTTTGTTTGATTTTCATTTTTGGTCAACTGGATCTCTTTGCTCGTGGGTTTTAAACACTTAGATTATAAATAAGATGATAAAATAGTTCATTTAAATCTTATAGGAAATTGGTTTAAATTACTAATACAATTGCCCGTTTAATTATTTTAGATGTAAATTATTTATTTTACTTATTTCACTTAATCAAACACAATTTAAATCCATTATTGGAAATAATATGGATTTTAAGATGAGAGTAGGTCATAAAATGTATTTTAATCATACGAGGCTTTTTTCGACAAAAACCTTGCCTAGTGAATGATGTAAGATCTTAATATTTGATTGATTTAGGTTGATGGGACGCCTAAGATAAATTATAGACTAGATGATTATATTTAGTCCTCCAATTGGCATAAGTTCAAATGCTTGGACGAGATCTTAGTTAAATTTGGGAAACGATGATGCCTTTGGATCACATATTAATTTATATATGATTGGATCTTAGGGAATTTGGAGGTTGGGCAGATGTTGTCTAGGATTTGACATTTTCGGACACGAGAGCATTGCGGGATTAGCGTTGACTTATCAATCGACCTTCAGGTGAGTTTACCGGGAGTACACATCCCAACTATTATCTTTTGTGTGTGTTATCAAATACATTTCATGCATGATATTATGTGCAATGTGTTATATGATTACTACTTGTGCATTGCATGAAAATGAATTTCTAAAGATGTTTTCAAATGAAGGTTATGATGATGTTTTGAAAGATGTTTTGAGCATCCTATTTGTGCATCGCATTGCATATAGGATGGGATTGACCGAGTGAACCTTATGACGAAGATGAAATGATTGTCCCGGATTTACGGAAATCATGATTGTCCCGGATTTAGGGAAATCAAGGGCAAAATGCCCAAAATGAGATGTTTGTCCCGGATTTAGGGAAAACCGTTCCCGACAATAGGGAACCGCATGAGGGAGTTGCTAACCCTCATGGGGCTAGTGTAATGGCCACTAGTCCTAGTTTTGCCTATACGGGGATCGAGTGGCATGCTTCGTGCATGTCATTCGTGAACTTAGGTAGGTGCCATTGAGGTGAGTTGGACTTTTATGAGATGGACGTGGGTTTGGGATAGTTGCATCATGCATTGTATTTGCATATCATAACTATCTATTTTGAGTAAATCCTTATGATGTTTTGAGTAACTTTTAAAGTGTGTGTCAAAACTATTTTTGGAGGTTTGTCCCGAGTGGTAGTTTACTGCCCACTCTGAATGGGTCAACCTTGGGTAAGCTCACTAGGCATTTCAATTGCCTAACTTATTTTGATGTGTACTCAGGTTGAGAAGTTAGATAATTTTAGAAGAGCTGGATGTTTAGAAGGCCACGGTTTGTGTGGTATCATTTGAACTGTGTAATGGTATTTAAATTGTCACAACCTCGCTATTTTATAAACTAAAATGTTTGATCTAAAATGGGACCAAACGATGTTTTCCGCAACTTAAACCTAAATTATTTCTCATTAAACCCCATGTGTTTTAAAAATAGTTTTGAAAGAAGATGACTTATTTGAAGATGTTGAAATTGAAGTTTCAATAAAGGATAATTTTTGGAACAGTGATGATAAACCATGGGTTAAAATGATGTTTTATGAAAAACCTTAAGCGAGGGTGTTTCAATTTGGTATCAGAGCATTAGTTTAAGTGAACTAGGTACTAGGAGTAGTGCTTAGACTTAAACTGTGATGTTCTTAAGGATGTTTGACCTCTTAAGTAGTTGGCCTTTAGAACTTAGTGGTAAATGCTTGCTTGTGATTAGGTTTCTAACCATATAATTAGTGAATTCGGTTCGACGTGAGGAATGTTTTTGGCAAAAGGATTCTGGAATGAGGATTCTTATGTGGATATGAAGTACAACCTGAAAGGATCATCAGTACAGCACAACATGAGGAACAACTTCGTGTGAATGGCAACTGCTAAGAATTATAGAAGGCAAAGAAAGGGACAACTTATATTGGATGAAGTTCGAGAAGTAGTGAGATTTTCAATGTGGCTTGACCTTGAGGAGTTGAGTAAGGGATGCAGGGGTATTAGAAGACCAGTGGAATTGTGGTGTCAACCTTGGGCAAGAAAGGAGCTTGATGAGCATGGCATTAGTTAAGTGAAGATTAGACAAAGTCTTGGAACTGTTAAAGAAATTCTTTCGACGTGATCTGTAGACCTTCCTTCCTTACCCTTAACCTCTTGTGCAATCGTCTGTCATCTCTTTGGCGTTCATGCTCGTCACCTGGTCATTTATCCCGTGATTGTTGGCCAAGATTGAAGGTTTTGCAATTCTTTTGGAGGTTATCGGTCTTCTATTTAGGTGAAATCATGGAACCTAATGAGCTGGATAGTATCAGTTTTCCTGCCTGAGTAGTACCATTGTGACTTCCCCTTCAAGTGGTATCAAAGTGATCATCCTTGTAATGTTGCCTTAGATCTAGAGTACTAAGTGAATGTAAGAGTGGCGTGGTTCGTACCCTTCGTGTCTGATCTAATGAAACCTTATTGTAAGACCAAAGAAGGATTTAATTATTGGGTTTCCCAATAGTAAGTGATGTCTTAATTGACCCGCAAGACTTATTAGTATGCTGAGGTGCAAATCCATGCTTAGGAAAAAGAGATATCAAATGCATGATGAGACTAGAAGCTATAGATTTGGGCAAATCTTCAAGCTTGAAGTGAGCGAGTTAGTAGACAACCTACCCTAATAAGAATTTAAGAATGACGTAAGGCCAATTTTTTTTTTTTTCAAAAGTATTGTTAAAATTTGAGAAAAGTTATGTAAACAATTTTGGACGAGTAGATCTTACAAAATGCAAGACTTTTATAGAAATAACTGACAAATGGATCATCATGAATCGGTAGTAAATACCCATGATCATTGATCTCTTTAGGATTTTGTTAATAAAATCGGTGAAATTATGTCCCTAAATAAATTTGAAACTCTATCGTTTACATAAAGTGTGCGAATTCGAAGGAGTACTTCTTTTCACAAAAGTTTATTAAAATTTTCTCATAAGGAACGGTCAAAATCGAGTTTTTGAATTTTCTGAAAACAATGGTCGAATCGAGGAGAATTTCAAATTTAATAAGAGCCTTTAAAAAAAAAAAAAACCCAAAACAATTAATACATTGAAGTATAGTGATCTTACAAAATTGAATTAAGCCACTAAGTTTTATAATATTTTAAATTTAAAATATGGGTAAATTTTGAGACTTTTGAAAAATGGGTACTTAAATTCCTTATCGGTGATTCCGAGGACGGAATCCTTTTAAGGGGTAGATAATTGTAACATCCGTGTTTTGGGCCTAGAAGTTCTGAGCTTAAATTGATAAAAATACTTTTATTGAAAAATTTAAATATGTCCAAAATCTATTTAAAACATAAATAAATGAATGATTTTCTAGAAATTTTCAAAGTCGTCTCTCTTGAGATTTCTACTCGATGCAACTACACATTTTAAACCCCATACTTTTATATAAATAAGTGTGTATGCAAGCATCATATCGATATTTTGTTATTTATGTTATAATTAGATAGATTGATCTAATAATTTTACATATATGAATCAACTATTTTAAATAGAATTTGTTTTAAAAGTGATTAGTTGCTATTTCATTTAAAATGAGATTTGCGTAAACATAAATAAGCGATTTAATGAGAATACATACGACAAGCTCTTAAATTTTATGCGTAATATTCCGAAGGGCAAATTTGGTAATTTTATAAATGAAAAGTATGTATTCTAGTAGTTGATTTTATTTATTAAATAGAACTAGTCATCTATTAAATACCATTATGAGTAATTGGGCGGTATTGGAATAATGAGGTTTTAAGGGACTTAAATCGTACAAATTGAAAAGCATGTAGCCTAAAGTGACAAATGGGGAATCAAGATTTAAATCGTGTTCTAGCCTTATCTGCATCAACAGACACCACCCCAACCACGATGATAGAGAGAGTGCAGGCTGTAGAGAGAGATGGGTTCTAGAGAGAATGTTAGCAATGGTGAGGGAGAAGAGTATCGTTCCCGGTGAGTTTCTGGCGAGTCTGCGGGTGGAAGCAGCAAGCTCCGAGATGGTTGCTGATAGGTCGTTTCTGGTATTGGAGACCATCTCTAAGATGGTCAGCTTCCATTGAACCTAGAGAAGCGAGTGTGGTAGAGTACAGGCGGCAAGACTTTAGGGAGATGAGAGAGGGATAGTCATGGGTCAACCTCGGGGAGGAGGGAAGCATCTGGCTCCAGTGGAGCTCGTGATATTTCTTTTCCAGCGAAGTCTTTTGACTCTCGTGCGTGTGAGTGCGTGTTTTACAGCAGTCCAGTGGGCTTCGCCTGGGTTCTGTTGATACCTACTAGTCATACTTAAGGCACATGAGACGTCGGGCCTAGTGCATAACATGGCATACATGATGGACCCAATTGCCGAAGCATATGGAACATGTTTCATCCTTTCAAGTTCAGTCCTAGAGTTTGGGCACTGAGACTTGCTTAGGATGGTGCCATGAGGCATTGGCAAGAATCCTCTTTTGGAGTCTTGCATCTTGAACCTTTTCAAGATTTTATCAATATATACACTTTGGCTAAGACCAATAAGTCTCTTAGATCTATCTCTATAGATCTTTATGCCTAATACATAAGCAGCTTCCCCTAGATCCTTCATTGAGAAACAACTCTCAAGGAACGCTTTGACACCTTTTAAAGTTGGGATGTCATTTCCAAATAAAAGTATGTCATCTACATACAATACTAGGATTATGACAATGCTCCCACTAGCTTTCTTGTAAACACAGGAGTCATCCTCATTTTTGATGAATCCAAAACTCGTAATCTTTTCATCAAAACGGATGTTCCATGTTCGAGACGCTTGTTTTAATCCATAGATAGATCTTTTAAGCTTGCACACTTTGTTTGGATGCTTGGGATCGACAAAACCTTCAGGTTGTTCCATATAGACATCTTCCAATAAGTATCCATTAAGGAAAGCGGTCTTGACATCCATTTGCCATATCTCATAATCATAGTATGCGGCTATGGCAAAAAGTATCCTAATCGACTTGATCATTGCCACTGGAGAAAAGGTCTCATCATAGTCAATACCATGAGTCTGTGAGTATCCTTTAGCGACAAGTCTAGCCTTAAAAGTGTGAACATTTCCATCCACGTCGATTTTCTTCTTGAAAACCCATTTGTTCCCAACAGTCTTACAATTGGTGGGAAGATTAACCAAGTTCCAAACTTGATTATCGTACATGGATTGCATCTCAGTGTTCATGGCCTCAAGCCATTTATCAGATTCAGGATCTGATATTGCACTCTGATAGTTGACGGGTTCATCAGAATCTATCGTATAACATTCCTCTTCCATCAAAAGGTAACCATACCTTTCTGGTTCAATTCGAACCCTACCAGATTTGCGAACACCTTGTGTTACAATTTGTTCCTGATCAACCGTTTGTTCAGGTTCAACAATTTCTTGTTGAATGCTAGATTCAACTTCTTGTGTATCAGGTTGTGGTTCCTGAAGTTCCTCAAGTTCCACAAACCTCCCACTAGCCTCTTCCGTCAGAAACTTGTTTTCTAGGAATTCAGCTTTTCGAGAAATAAATATATTATTCTCGATGGGATTGTAGAAATAGTATCCAAGACAATCTTTCGGATACCCTACAAAGATACATTTAGTTGAACGGGGTTCTAATTTGTTTGAAGCTTCTTGTCTAACATAAGCTTCACAACCCCATACCTTGAGATAGGATAAAGATGGAACCCTTCCATGCCATATCTCATAAGGTGTTTTATCTACCTTTTTAGTAGGTGCCATATTTAGGAGACGAGCAGCTGTTTGTATAGCATAACCCCAAAATGATAAAGGTAGAGTACTTTTACTCATCATGGATCGAACCATATCCAATAGTGTCCGGTTCCGCCTCTCAGACACACCATTATGTTGTGGTGTTCCAGGTGGAGTAAGTTGTGAAACAATTCCACAAGTCTTAAGATGATCCATAAAGTTTGTACTTAAGTACTCACCTCCTCTATCAGAACGAAGAACTTTAATTGTTTTGTTGAGTTGATTTTCCACTTCACTTTGAAA
The DNA here is from genome assembly GCA_023525715.1 of Cichorium intybus. Taxonomy (NCBI): domain Eukaryota; kingdom Viridiplantae; phylum Streptophyta; class Magnoliopsida; order Asterales; family Asteraceae; genus Cichorium; species Cichorium intybus. Next base: position 8,592,692 of record CM042013.1, read on the forward strand.
CGTTTTGAACATTTCAAACGCCTCATGTTTATGTTTAATTAAATAAACATATCCAAAACGACTAAAGTCGTCAGTGAAGGTGATGAAATATCTTTCACCATATCTAGTCATTGGCTTGAAAGGACCACATACATCCGTATGTATGATTCCTAACAAGTCCTTTGCTCTCTCATTGGTTCCAGAGAAAGGAGCTTTAGTCATCTTGCCATGTAAACAAGATTCACATATATCAAATGAGTCATTCTCATTTGCCTTCAAAAGTCCACTCTTTTGAAGTTGGGATATGCGATTCTTGTTTATATGCCCAAGGCGACAATGCCATAGATAGGTTTGACTCAAATCAAATTTGGGTTTCTTGGTGAAAGTGTGATATAAAGAGCCATTGTTAGTCTTTTCATCAAGGTTTACTTCATAAATTCCATTTAAAGGCCTAGCCTCAAAATAGAATACATTATTTTTGTAAACACAAATATCATCATTATTAAAGGAAAGATCAAATCCACATTGTCTTAATTTAGCAACCGAAATAATATTCCTAGTCAAGCTAGGAACATAGTAAACATTCAACAATGTCACACACAAGCCATTAGGTAGTAATAAATTAAAACTTCCAATTGAATCCACCGCAACCCTTGCATTGTTTCCAACCCGAAGTACTACCTCATTTGCCTTCAGTTGCCTACTCCTTTTGAACCCCTGCAACATATTACATATGTGAGTTCCACAACCAGTATCAAATACCCATGTGTTAGGAGATAAATGATAAAGTTCTAGATCTATCACATAGATACCTGAAGTGCCTTCACCGGCCTTCTTCTTCTTCAACTCCGCAAGATACGTAGGGCAATTTCTCTTCCAATGCCCAGCTTTGCCACATTCAAAGCATGTGTCTTCTTTGGCAACCTTTGCCTTCTTCTTGGGCGGATGGGAAGGTTGGACAACTTTCTTGCCCTTACCTTTGAAAGCTTTTGCTTTCCCTTTGCCCTTGGAGTTGGTGGGGTGTTCTGGTCTAGTTCTCTTTGTTCCACCTTCCTTGATCATGAGAACTTGAGTGGTTTTCTTAGGCAGATTCTTTTCCCCGGTAATTAGCATCCCATGTAATTCCGGGATAGTCTTGTTTAAACCATTCATGTTAAAATTCATGACAAAAGGATCAAAGGACTTTGTCAAGGAGTTAAGGATCATATCCGTTGCTAGCTCTTCGGGCATCACAACTCCAAGACGTGCCAAATGATCAATGTGACTCTTCATTTTGAGCACATAAGAGCTTACCGACTGCCCATCCTCCATCTTGCAAGCATGGAAAGCCCGAACAGTTTCGAACCTTTCCGTTCTTGCAAGTTGTTGGAACATTTCCTTTAGTTGATGAATCATGTCATAGGCTGAATGATTCTCCAAATCCTTCTGAAGGTCGGGAATCATGGTTGCCAACATGAGGCATGATGCATCGATGGAATCATCCATCTTTTTAAGCCATGCATCGTGTGCGGGCTTAGGAATGGCAGGGGGCTCTTCTGGAAGTGGTTCATTGAGAACATATTCTTTCTTTTCTTGTTTGAGAACAATTCTCACACTACGGTGCCAATCCAAGAAGTTGGTATGGTTAAGTTTTTCTCCTTCAAGGAGAGACCGTAGTGAGGTTTTGTTAGGAGCCGAGTGTGTGTTGTTTGGTGCCATCTACAAAATTTTAACAAGGTTCTATTTAGTAAATTATGATATTAAGTCCTTAATAATTAATACCCTTTGTTTCATAAACTTTAATTAATTAAGGTCTAGAATCCAAGTTGCATCACGAATAAGTGGTTAGGTATCCTTTATCCCGCCTATTCGAATCAACAAGGTAGGTAACGGTTTACCAATTATATCCAAATATAATTTCTAGAGTTATGGGATCCCATTATAACATTTATAAGTTTGGCATGTTAGATCCCATCTATACCTTGGATTTCTAATGCTTAGGTGACCTTTATCACAAGAGATTTCCAAACGAATCATCCTACTTAAACGGACGTGTAGTTTTGACAACTATTAATGGTTAGGTGTCCTTTATCCCATCAATATTGCAAAACTACTTCTTGTATCACAAGAAGATTCCAAGTGGTTAGGTATCCTTTATCCCACAAGGAAATACAAGTGATACATGAGTGTCTTTAAGAGGGACGGCATTGATTCGTATTTCATAAGGGATTTTAATGTTTTACAATTCTAATTTTGAAAAACATATGGTATCATGTAGATTGCATGCATCCAATGAACATGGTACCATTAAATATTATTTTGTTAATTGGTTCCTAAATCATAAAATCTCCATTTTATTGATTCTTTGTTTGTGGTCAAGATTACAATTAATATCCAATATTAAGTTTGAGTTTGATCACATATATTAGAACCAATTTATAATCCTAAATAATTACCATTATTACTTAGGGTTGGAGTTTGTAAGAGTTCATAAAATCTCCATTTTATTACTTGTTTCAATCATTTTCAAAACTTGACTTAATAGGTTTTATAACAAAACCCATTTTAATAAAACCAATTTTATCACATCTTATGTTTTAAATGTCAACTTTTGAAAATACAAACTCCTTGATGATTATGTTTAATTATCTAGGTTGTCTAGCATGCAAAATCTTATTTTCATCCACAACATAACATAATAAAACATTCAAACATCACAAGCATGCATGGGTGCATAAACACAAGCCAACTAGTTTGATATTTCATGTGAGCCACACATGAAATATCAAGTCCAAACCTAGGGACAAAAGGGTGACAAAAACTCAACCAAATGATCTTCGATTTGGCTACAATTTTGCCAAGCTTCTTATATCACCAAATGACACTTGAACCACCATTTCTTGACATCATAAAGTGAGATATGAATTTTCTTCTGGACCCTTAAAAGTTGCGAAATCCAGGGGCAGCAGGAAGGGTTTTTGTGGTTTTTTGTTGCATTTTTCAATTCATTCTTGGCTATATTGATGCTAATACTTGTTGAAACTTAATGTATATACTAGATATTAAAGTTACCAACAAGTATATAACCAAATAACCAAGATATGAATTTATAAAACACTTCCAAAACATTTTTGAAATCTGGACAGCAGCTCTTCAGAAAGTGCTGCTGTTGGGTGCAATCTTTTCTTACTTCCTTCTCTTGTTACATTTTGTGAATGAAATAAAATACAACTATTCTAACAATTACAAAATGAATAAAAGAAGTAAATAACTAATTATTATTACAAACCATTTGAATAAATGAATAGATTACAACCATATCAAACACAAACACAAAACATGCATCATATGGTCCTTGGCTTGTTTATGCACCATTTTATCACATAAAATCATAAGAAAATCAACACTTTGTTTTTCTAAGGCAACATCTATGTAACCAAATGCATGCATACATAAACTATAGTTGGTTACATAAAATCATAGATTATATATTTGCATGTTGCCAAAGAAGCCATGCATGAAACTTTCATTTAAGAAGATGAACATTCATGGCTTCCAAAAACCAAGTTTATCCAAATAAACTTATTATCTAAACATGCAATATAGCCATGGCTCTGATACCAATTGTTGGAAAACAATGTTCATGTAATAGTTTCAAAAACAAGAGTTTGCAACGGAAGCATAAAATCATGAACACAAATTCCATTTTCAAGAGGATCATGCTACATGCATGTAGAGATAAGTTGAAGAACAAACATAGTTTAAGTTCAAGATAATAACCTTTGTTCTTGGGTTTGGTTTGGATGATTTTGATAGCTAGGAATCAAATTATAATCCCTCTATAGTTGATCCACCACAAGCTTGAACACCCTTGAATGCTAGTTCCACAACTTGCAAGTTATAACTCCTTTTCTTATGAAACCAAAAACCAATTTTCTTAGGCACTTAAGGAGAGTTATTTTGGCTGATTTTAGGCAAGAAAAATGATGTACAAACCCACTCAAAGTCGTGCACTATATCACCCACCAAAAAGAGAAAGCAAATGCCACTAGTTGGAAAGGAAAGACCCATGTGATTTCAATATTCAAAAGCTAGCATCTTCCACTAGTTTAACAACTCAATGCATGCTTTTATGTCTCCCATCATGGCTTAAATTATGGATGATAAAATGTAGTGCTAGTAGGTTTTATTATTTATAAAACTTATATAATTATAAGCTTATAAATAATACATCTTCTTATTTCTTAAATGGGATAACATTTAACCCATAATCTTATATATAAATAAACCATCTAAATATACAATCTTAATTGTATAATTATATATATACATATATATATATATATATATATATATATATATATATATATATATATATATATATATATATAACAATATATATATTATTTAATTTACCAATTAAATTAAATAAAAGGCTTATTTATAAATCAATTAAATCGTTTAACAATTTAAACAATTTAATTGTTACACTTAATTAATTCATCACATATGAATTACTAATCAACCTTTAATTTTGTAGTTATTATTATTTATCTCAAATAATAATAACCTACAAGATTAAATTGCAAGTTTAGTATCATTTGATGTTAAATCAAATTTAACGTTCTAAATGATCAATTGGTGTCAAACTTGTTGTTGGTGTGACCCTATAGGATCATATATTATTAGTAATATCATTTTATGATCATCCTTGGGCATATAGAACTAACATTATGTAGTTTGATTATTTATCTTACATATAGTAAGTTTCAAAGAGCTTGTTACAACTATTAATTTGATGATCTTATAAAAATAGTTTTCGTTTGTATTATGTTATTTATGTATTTTAATATAATAGTTTTTAGTCGGATTAAATTTTATATATTATTAATTGTGTTAGTTTTCTTAGGTTAAATATATTTTGACGATAACAATGACCGACAATGTAAGGACTCGACGACAACAATTGTAAACTTTTGACTTGATATCAATTGTTTTAACCCTTTTCTAAATTATGGATAAAAAATCACTATATAGATGCATACCCAAAAAAAAATTTCTAAATCCGCCACTGACTATACATATATTTGACATGAGCATAGTCAGAAATAAAGCTTTATGAGTCCTGAAACTTTCTCGAGAGAAGTATATCTGGAAGGTCTTAGAAGTTCAGGATGACAGATGCTAAGGCCAAAAGTACACAACTTGGAAGTCATATGAAACTCTTAAAGAAGAAATCCCTAAAAACGGAAGAAGACATAACAGACATGGCCAAGATTCCTTATACATCAGCAGTAGGTAGCTTGATGTACGCAATGGTATGCACCAGACCAAACATTGCTCATGAAATGGTAATAGTCAACAAATTTACATCTAATCTGGAGAAGTAGCATTGGGAAGGAGGCAAGTGGCTGTTTTTCTACTTGAAAGGCTTTTCAGATGTCACCTTAAGTTTTCTAATGCAGAAGGTCATATTTGAAGGCTTCGCCGATATATATCTAGAGGGTTGTGTGGTGTAACACCCGACTTATTAACAAAAACACCCCAAAAATTTTCGCTTTTCAAACCAAATATTTTACAATAAAAACCATGAGTATGGGGTATTAGTTAACAAAATACGAGTACAAGTGTATCATGAAGTACAATACATAAATATTATACATTCTTCAAGCCGGGTCGTTACTTCAAATGCTAAGTCCTCAGTCACGGACTTTGTCTTTTCCCTTGGCAGGGTCACGCTCACCTGCAGGGACATATCAACAAAACTGTGAGCTATAAAGCCCAATGAGTAATCAAACGAATAATAACATGTATAAGAATAACATTTCTCTATACAAAGTCAAACAGGTATTATCACACAATACAAGATCAAATGTGGCTCACGGGTTAGCCCGCTGTTGCCTAGACTCACGGCTTATACGGTCTTGTCTATATAAGTTTAGCACAACAAAATAAACCATGGCTCACGGGTTAGCCCGCTGTTACCTAGACTCACGGCTTTATCCGGTCTTGTCTATGTTGGTTTATATAGATATATTGACTCACAGCCCCGTTATTGTCTATAACAGACTCACGGCTTATCTGGTATTGTCATCTTGTTGAATGATATTGACTCACAGCTTATCTGGTCTTGTCATATCAAATCCACCATCTGTCATTTTTCGTCCCCAAAACTATATTTCAATTCGCAGCTGCTCAACTATCATTTATCACATCAAATACGAGTGAGATTACTCACCTGTAGGCTTGCTACAACTAGCGTTAGTCGTTCCTTGCTTTGAAATGAAATCCGTAGGATTTTGTCCCGTACCTATAATTCCATTTATTTCACAATAATTATAGGTTAATATACCATTTTAGTTGGTTCTAATGCACAAGAGTCTAATATAAGACTAATTCCAAGCATTAACCATTGGTATAAAAATTTAATACACGTCCCGAAATACGCGTATTTTACTACAGTACTTTCGGGAGGTCGTATTCGTATTCCGATAATTTTCCATGACGTTTCACAACATATTAAACCTATGTTTAAAATTTCAGGTCAATCGGACAAGCCTAGCATTGAAATCAAAGTTGAAAAATTGGCTAAATTTTAACAGAGACCAAACTGCATTTCTGCCCAGCGGTCGGGTCGCGACCGGCACCCTTGTCGGGTCGCGAAGACCCCTCTTCGGGTCGCGACCAAGGGTCTGGTCGGGTCGCGATTCCTGGACAGTGTGCAGAAACTCCGATTTTAAGCTAGAATTTTCCATTTTTTCCATTTTAAGCATTTATTACTTCGACTTAATCGGTTGGGGTTTATTCCTAGGCTAAAACCTTACCTTCTAACAAGGTTTTTAACCTCCAAAACCCATTAATCAATCATATGAAGATTTAGGGTTCTTATTTCTAACAACCCCAAAACTTCAATTTTATCAAAAATAACAACCTACTTCCATTTTTCTTGAATTAAGCCCTTATTATTATGACTTAATGGAAGTATCTAACCATTTTAAACACCCAAACACAACTGAAATTGCAGTTTTTGAGTTCTACACAACTCACCAAGAACAACTAGTCAAGAGCTTGGAAACTTACCTCAAAACTTCCAATTTTACCCTTGTGAATGCTATAATCAAGCTTGCTAATTCCAAGCCTTCAAGAACTCTCAAATCTCTACAGAAAATCAGCCCCTAGATCACTCCCATAACCCCCAAAATTCTGCACAAGTTCTTGCTTATATACATCCAGAAATTACACTTTGGTCCTTGAAGTTGTATTTCTCAAACTTTTGCCACAATTTGCACAATTTATGACCAAATCAGATTTTTATAACATTTTAAGTCCAAGACTCAAAATATTATTACAATACAAGTCCTTTTCTGGCCAAAAGACCAATTTACCCTTTTGAGGTAAAATGACCATTTTGCCCTTTTTACAATAATTACATATTAACTATGTTTTGGCGTTACATGTGGATTCCGAGAAAAGCACTACCCGTTATGTATGCATAATCGGAAGGACCACAATCAGTTAGATGTCAGGACTATAGAAGATTGTTTCTCTTTCAAACACCGAGGTCGATATATGGCTCTAGTAGAAGCTTGTAAGGAGCTTGTTTGGTTGAAGAACTTCCTATCAGAGTTAGACTTGGATCAGGAGGATTGTGTGTTGCATTGTGATAACTAGAACGCAATGCACTTGGAAAAGAAGCTGGTGTTTTAAAGTAGGATGAAACATATTAATATGAGGTATCATTTAATTTGAGAGTCGATATCCGAAGGTACGCTGGTCTTGGAGAAAATCCTTGGTGTGAAAAATCCTACATACATGTTCACCAAGGTAGTCTCAGAAGAGAGGTTAAAGGACTTTCACCATGCTAATCTTCTTATTTCGCAGCTGCCTTATCTTGCGGTCTAACACCCGCTCGGGTTGTTCCGGGTATCTCAACTTTTCATCCACCTCAATTTCAGCAAGAGGTACTTGTTGAGACTTGTCAAACAACGTTTTCCTCAAATGGGATACATGGAATACATCATGTATACCATGAAGTTCATCAGGTAACTCCAATCGATACGTCACGGCTCCAACTCTTTGGGATATACGGAAAGGTCCAATGAAGCGAGGACTCAACTTTCCTTTCTTCCCAAAACGAATCAAGCCTTTCCAAGGGGATACCTTAAGCATTACCATATCTCCTACTTGGAATTCTATCGGTTTCACCCGTTTGTCCGCATACTGTTTCTGTCTATTTTTAGCTACCTTCAAATTTTCGCGTATCAGTTTGATCTTTTCTTCAGTCTGTGCTACAATTTCGGGTCCAGCCAACGGCTTTTCCCCAACTTCAGTCCAGCAAGTCGGAGTACGGCACGGTGCTCCATACAAGGCTTCATACGGGGCCATCTGAATGCTGGAATGATAGCTGTTATTGTACGCGAATTCCACTAAAGGCAAATGATCTTCCCAGCTTCCACCGAAGTCAATGACACAAGTCCTCAACATATCTTCCAAAGTTTGGATCGTTCTTTCACTTTGGCCATCGGTCTGCGGGTGATATGCGGTACTCATAAGTACTTTTGTACCTAATTGCTCTTGAAGACTTTGCCAAAAATGAGAGGTAAACCTACTATCTCGGTCCGATACAATCGATGCTGGAAGTCCATGTCGACAAATCACCTCATCAATGTAAATTTTCGCCAGTTGATCTACTCTGTACTTTTCCTTATATGGTATAAATTGTGCCGATTTGGTCAATCGATCCACAATCACCCATATAGAATCATAACCTCGTGGTGTCCGCGGCAACTTCGTCACAAAATCCATGGTAATATGGTCCCATTTCTTCTTCGGAATCGGCAATGGTTGTATTTCCCCATACGGTTTCTGATGGTTTGACTTAACTTGCAGACAAGTCAAACATCTTTCCACATATCTTCCAATGTCCCTTTTCATTCCAGGCCACCAATACATCAGTTTTAACGTCCGATACATCTTAGTACTGCCCGGATGAACTGCATATCGGCTATAATGGCTATCTTCTAGAAGCAAATTCCGCGCTTCTCCTTGTTTCGGGACCTATATTCGGCCCCTGAAGGTCTTCAATTTCTGAGCATTTTCTTCAAGATGCTTCAAATATCCAACCATTCATTCACTTTTAACATTCTCCGGCTTACATGCTTCTTCTTGTGCTGACCGGATCAATCCTGGTAACCGGCTTACTACACCCATACACGCGGATGTAACTTTCAGAGGAGCTTCTTTTCGGCTTAAAGCATCTGCCACCACATTCGCCTTGCCAGGGTGGTACTGAATTTCACAGTCAAAGTCTTTCAACAGGTCCATCCACCTTTGCTGTCTCATGCTGAGCTCTTTCTGGTCAAAAAGATACTTCAGGCTCTTATGATCAGTGTAAATAACAAACTTTACACCATATAAGTAATGTCTCCACAACTTCAACGCTAGTACCACTGCAGCTAATTCCAAATCATGAACTGGATACTTCTTTTCAGCATCTTTTAATTGGCGGGACGCATATGCTATGACTCGACCTTTTTGCATTAAAACACACCCAAGGCCGATTCTTGAAGCATCGCTGTAGATTACATACTCTTCTCCGCTTTGTGGTAAAGCCAACACCGGTGCTTCACATAAAGCTTGTTTCAACTTCTGGAATGCTTCTTGCTGCTTTTCGGCCCACATGAACTTTTCACCTTTCTTAGTTAACTTGGTCAACGGAGCAGCTATCGAGGAGAAATTCTCGACAAATCTTCTGTAGTAGCCTGCCAAACCAAGAAAACTCCGTATTTCAGTTGGACTCCGGGGCGGTTCCCACTTCATCACGGCCTCAATCTTTGCTGGATCAACCTTCACTCCTTCGGCATTAATTACATGGCCTAGAAATTGGACTTCTCTTAGCCAGAAATCACACTTGGAGAATTTCGCATACAGCTTTTCTCGGCGAAGCAACTCCAACACTTGTCGCAAGTGCACTTCATGTTCGGTTTGACTTCGTGAATACACCAATATGTCATCTATAAACACTATCACCGAGGTATCAAGGAACGGTCGACACATCCGGTTCATAAGGTCCATGAATACGGCTGGAGCATTGGTTAACCCAAAAGGCATCACCAAAAACTCATAATGACCGTATCTCGTTCGAAAAGCTGTCTTCGGGATATCTGACTCCCTTATCTTCAACTGATGATAACCCGACCTCAGGTCAATCTTGGAAAAGTAGGACGCGCCTTGCAGCTGATCAAACAAGTCGTCTATTCTGGGTAGCGGGTACTTGTTCTTCACCGTGATTTTGTTTAATTCCCGATAGTCAATGCACATGCGCATTGACCCATCTTTCTTCTTGACAAACAAAATAGGGGCTCCCCAAGGCGATGTACTCGGTCTGATAAAACCCCTGTCTAACAATTCTTCCAGTTGCTTCCGCAGTTCCACCATCTCTGAAGGTGCTAAACGGTATGGAGCTCGAGCAACAGGAGCAGATCCCGGAACCAGTTCAATCGTGAACTCAACCTGTCGATCTGGTGGCAACCCTGGAAGTTCGTCTGGAAACACATCTGGGAACTCGTTCACCACATTCACATTCGCTACCCCCACTTTAATCGGTTTAGCCACCGATACATAAGCTAGATAGGACATCCCTCCTTTACTGATACAGCTTCGGGCTTGAGCAAAGGAGATAACTGGCATTCTCAACCGGGGTCGTTCACCCTGAATCTTCATCCATTCTCCCTCCGGTGATAATACCGTGACACATTTATTTCTGCAATCCACGTTAGCATAATTCGTTGCCAACCAATCCATCCCCACTATTACACCAAATTCGTTGGTAGTCATCGGCTTCAAATCTATAGGGAAAACGGTCCCGTAGATTTTAAGCTGACAACCTTCCATATGTTCAGAAACCCAGACATATCGGCCGTCTGCTATAGCTACTTCTAAGCTTTCATCCATCGGGGTTAAAGATACATTCAAGCGAGGCAATAAAGATTCCGATACAAAACAGTGAGTGGCTCCCGGATCAAAAATAACATATACAGGTATGGTATTGAGAGTGAAAATACCTGTCACCACATCCGTCTTCTCACGGGCTTCTTCCACAGTCATCTGGAAAGCTCGCGAGGCCACTGGTCGTCCCCTGTTCCTCGGCTCTTCTTTCTTTCCCACTTGATCATCTCTAGGTCTCTCACTGTATGCCCCAGATTTCAATTGGGGACAGTTCAGACGAATATGATCCGTAGCCCCGCATTGGAAACACCTACGGTCCGCCCGACAATCCCGTATAAGATGACCCGTTTTTCCACAATTTCGGCAGACCATTGACCCAGTATCGCTGCGACAACTGCCCGTGTGCCTTTTTCTGCATTTTTCACACCACTTGCCTTCGTCCCTCTGACTTTTTCCCTTAGACCCGGAGTGTTGCGACTTTTTCTGAGGCGTCCAACCTTGGTCTTCCGCCTTTCGTTTCGTTTCCAGAACTTTCTTTTCGTCCTCCTGTCGCTTCAGTTCTGTTTCTCTTTCCGTGGCTCGATCCACCACTTGCCGGAAAGTAGTTAATTTCAACGGTTGCACAATTTCTCTAATTCGGGTTGTTAACCCCCGAACATACTTGTCGATCTTTCTCTTTTCAGTGTAGATATGATGTTCCGCAAACCTAGCTTTCTCCAGAAAGCTAAGAGTATATTCCTGGACAGATCGGGAACCCTGTTCCAAATGCAGGAATTCATCCTCCAGCTTCTGAATAACCACTTCCGAGCAGTATTCTTCATTAAACTTTGTCTTGAATTGCTCCCAAGGTATTGATTGGGATGAATCAAGGTCCAGTTATTTATAGTAAGTTTGCCACCAATGTAGAGCACCGCTTGTAAGTTGGTTTGTGGCAAATTCCACTTTATCATCATCCGCACACTTGCTTACTCGGAACACCTTTTCCATATGCATGATCCATTCCATAGCTTTGACTGGATCATCTGTCCCCGAGAATTCCTTTGGTTTACAACCAAGAAAGGATTTATATGTACACCCAACTTTCCTTGCAGAGGCTTCCCCACCTTGTGTTTCTTTCGCTGCCCGGGCCCGACTTTCTCCCTGGCTTTCATTTTCTGGCTGCCCGTCATGAACACTTTTTGCAGCCTCGTCAGTAGGATCCGGATTGGCACTCGGATTAGGATTGCCACTCGGATTAGGATTATTCGATAATGCAGGCATCATCTGCCTAACCACTTCTTCCACAATGGCTCGTATATCAGGTGGATTTTGTCCCACCGGTTCCCTCGCTGGTGCTCTCCGCCCAACAGAGCCGCGTGACCTAGCTGGTCCACTTCTTGCAGTTCCACGTGACCTAGCTGGTCCACTTCTTGCAGGTCCACGCGAATTCACACCAGTAGGATTGCTTCGTGTATTTCTCATACTTCAAAATTTCAACAAACCATTAGATTATATATAATAATAAGCTTATATATATCTAACAGTCCATTTGTCCAGTTTCTCTCAAGGTTTAAGTCCAGGAATCTAATCTAAGACACCTAGTTCACTTAAACCACGGCTCTGATACCAACTTGTAACACCCGACTTATTAACAAAAACACCCCAAAAATTTTCGTTTTTCAAACCAAATATTTTACAATAAAAACCATGAGTATGGGGTATTAGTTAACAAAATACGAGTACAAGTGTATCATGAAGTACAATACATAAATATTATACATTCTTCAAGCCAGGTCGTTACTTCAAATGCTAAGTCCTCAGTCACGGACTTTGTCTTTTCCCTTGGCAGGGTCACGCTCACCTGCAGGGACATATCAACAAAATTGTGAGCTATAAAGCCCAATGAGTAATCAAACGAATAATAACATGTATAAGAATAACATTTCTCTATACAAAGTCAAACAGGTATTATCATACAATACAAGATCAAATGTGGCTCACGGGTTAGCCCGCTGTTGCCTAGACTCACGGCTTATCCGGTCTTGTCTATATAAGTTTAGCACAACAAAATAAACCATGGCTCACGGGTTAGCCCGCTGTTACCTAGACTCACGGCTTTATCCGATCTTATCTATGTTGGTTTATATAGATATATTGACTCACAGCCCCGTTATTGTCTATAACAGACTCACGGCTTATCTGGTATTGTCATCTTGTTGAATGATATTGACTCATAGCTTATCTGGTCTTGTCATATCAAATCCACCATCTGTCATTTTTCGTCCCCAAAACTATATTTCAATTCGCAGCTGCTCAACTATCATTTATCACATCAAATACGAGTGAGATTACTCACCTGTAGGCTTGCTACAACTAGCGTTAGTCGTTCCGTGCTTTGAAATGAAATCCGTAGGATTTTGTCCCGTACCTATAATTCCATTTATTTCACAATAATTATAGGTTAATATACCATTTTAGTTGGTTCTAATGCACAAGAGTCTAATATAAGACTAATTCCAAGCATTAACCATTGGTATAAAAATTTAATACACGTCCCGAAATACGCGTATTTTACTACAGTACTTTCGGGAGGTCGTATTCGTATTCCGATAATTTTCCATGACGTTTCACAACATATTAAACCTATGTTTAAAATTTCAGGTCAATCGGACAAGCCTAGCATTGAAATCAAAGTTGAAAAATTGGCTAAATTTTAACAGAGACCAAACTGCATTTCTGCCCAGCGGTCGGGTCGCGACCGGCACCCTTGTCGGGTCGCGAAGACCCCTCTTCGGGTCGCGACCAAGGGTCTGGTCGGGTCGCGATTCCTGGACAGTGTGCAGAAACTCCGATTTTAAGCTAGAATTTTCCATTTTTTCCATTTTAAGCATTTATTACTTCGACTTAATCGGTTGGGGTTTATTCCTAGGCTAAAACCTTACCTTCTAACAAGGTTTTTAACCTCCAAAACCCATTAATCAATCATATGAAGATTTAGGGTTCTTATTTCTAACAACCCCAAAACTTCAATTTTATCAAAAATAACAACCTACTTCCATTTTTCTTGAATTAAGCCCTTATTATTATGACTTAATGGAAGTATCTAACCATTTTAAACACCCAAACACAACTGAAATTGCAGTTTTTGAGTTCTACACAACTCACCAAGAACAACTAGTCAAGAGCTTGGAAACTTACCTCAAAACTTCCAATTTTACCCTTGTGAATGCTATAATCAAGCTTGCTAATTCCAAGCCTTCAAGAACTCTCAAATCTCTACAGAAAATCAGCCCCTAGATCACTCCCATAACCCCCAAAATTCTGCACAAGTTCTTGCTTATATACATCCAGAAATTACACTTTGGTCCTTGAAGTTGTATTTCTCAAACTTTTGCCACAATTTGCACAATTTATGACCAAATCAGATTTTTATAACATTTTAAGTCCAAGACTCAAAATATTATTACAATACAAGTCCTTTTCTGGCCAAAAGACCAATTTACCCTTTTGAGGTAAAATGACCATTTTGCCCTTTTTACAATAATTACATATTAACTATGTTTTGGCGTTACATGTGGATTCCGAGAAAAGCACTACCCGTTATGTATGCATAATCGGAAGGACCACAATCAGTTAGATGTCAGGACTATAGAAGATTGTTTCTCTTTCAAACACCGAGGTCGATATATGGCTCTAGTAGAAGCTTGTAAGGAGCTTGTTTGGTTGAAGAACTTCCTATCAGAGTTAGACTTGGATCAGGAGGATTGTGTGTTGCATTGTGATAACTAGAACGCAATGCACTTGGAAAAGAAGCTGGTATTTTAAAGTAGGATGAAACATATTAATATGAGGTATCATTTAATTTGAGAGTCGATATCCGAAGGTACGCTGGTCTTGGAGAAAATCCTTGGTGTGAAAAATCCTACATACATGTTCACCAAGGTAGTCTCAGAAGAGAGGTTAAAGTTGTGCATGGCTTCAACTGGCATTCCTCAATTGTAGGAGGAAGGAGATATCAAGAGAGAGAAAAAGCTAAGGGTTACATACTTTGGATGGCAGGAGAGTCAGAAGTTGATAAGCCTCCAAGTAGGAGATTGTTGAGGTGTGAAGTCTAATTAGAATGTCCGTAGTAGGTTAGCTATCTGAAGCAAGTCTTGCCAAACAGACCAGGTTTCAGAAGGTTTGGAAAGTCCGAATGAATCCAGAGTCCAAAAGGATCAACTAAAATGTTTCTCTCTAAACGAATCAACATTCTGACAGTTTGTCGATAAGGAAGGTTTCGTCCAAGTTGATGGTCAAAGGAGCAGGAGAAGAACCTTCAATAACTTAGAAAACAAGTTCACAAATGAAGGTTTTATTTCTCAAAAGTCACATGGCACATAATTTAATGTCAAACACAATAAGCATATAGGATCATAAATGTGTTTTGACTTGCATGACCCATGCCCTGTCACATCAGCCGGACTAGTGCAGGAAACATAGTGTAGAAGATTTTCCATCATTCCATTTCGATCTTCATGTCCATTATAAGTGCCTCTTCATTCTTGCAACCTTAGCAAGTTGATTGTGAGCGAGTTGAACATATTATGGAGTGGAGTAAATACTTTGTATAACATTTATATCAATATAAAATCTCTTTATCTCTAGTGGACGTAGCTTGAACAAATTAGATCATAGTCAACCACTTAAATTCTTGTGTTATTGTTTAGTTTATTCTTTCCGTTCTCATTAATCTAGATAATCGTGTGAGAAGTGTATTTTTTGAAGTGATTAATCCTAACAATATCATGTTTATAAGTGCCAGTATTTAGAGTAGTCAACTTGAAGATAATATGTGATTAACTTTTGAGAGAGAATAGCCTAGATACTTGTTATAAATTTGCTTGTAATGTATGTTGTTTTCTTTATGATTTTGATATTGAATGGTGACACCTATGGGAACCATTTATATTTTGTAAATTTTTTTAACAAAGGGACTCGATGAAGTCTTAACGGTGACGTAGCGTCTGCCAGAAGAGTAGTTGAGACCTGAGGATCGTCAGAACCTAAAACTGTACTAGAAAAGTCAGTCGTACATCGGGAGGGGATCCCAGGAGTAGAGTCTGATGCTTAAGTCAATGATAGACAAAATGAGATTTATCAGTATGAGTGTAAGGGCGAGGATTACAATACCTTACTCGTGTTAATGTATTTTTTTATACCTAGTCCGAAGATTCACTCTTCCGGCGCTATGATGTTAGATTCGTGCAAACGGCTAGTGGGGCAGAGACTTCAGTTGTCTTAGGGGCGTGCATGCCCGTTTTGAAAAAAGTCCCCTTGGCTGGGAATCATATGTATCGCATGGGTGCCATGTGAGCAAACAAACATATTCAATGCACGCCTTGGTCGACGCAACGAGAGTGTGGCTTGGCCAGGCGGGAAAAGTCTTCTACTCGGCTCAGCTAGAACCCCTTATGCAGCACAACCTGGCGGGTATTGCATAGCGCTCCATAGCAAAGGTGGCATCTAGCTTTAGCATGCGCTTGATCCATGCAGCGGGCTGGCGAGGCTGTGTCATTAGGACCAATCATTTTTAATATAACATACTTCAATAGTTCACTGTATAGTTTTTGGCTAATCTCGAAAAATTTAAAATTGGGTGTTGCAATTTCATCTACTTGAGCACCTTGATAAACATGGAAAAAACATAGATTAAGAAAACAGATATTCTAACATTAAAACAAAATAAAATAAAAATACGAAAATTAACCAAATTTGGGGAAACTTCACATTAAGGCCTAAATGGGCTCCTATACCATGTGCAAAGACTCAGAGACACCATGACTAACCAAATTATACTCCGATAAACACACACACTTGAAATACTTGATTCAACTTAAACGATTGAACACAAAACCCTAATCTGAATTCTAGATAGCTGCATATTGAGAAAAAAAAAAATACAATTTACAAGATGAAAGAACAGAAAAAGACTCAAGATCTAGGCTCTCATATATTTGAATCAATTTACAGGAAAGAATGAACGACTTTAGAGGGAATTTTAAGGTTTCTATAAGACGAACAACAAGTTATGATGACCAACACGTAACGTCCAACTTATATCCAACTACAATTTCGGCTGCACCCTTCTTTTATTAGAACGCCATCAATTTTTGTACAGCAACCACGCCGCATGTATTATATCTAAGCATTTACAAGTTATGACAGTTTTAGTCCCTACACATAAACATTCTACGTTAGAAATATTATATCATGTCTAAAGTTTAAATATAAACTTTCAAGAATTACTAAAGCCAATTCTCACAATTGAAAAAATAATAGCATTACAGTGTTGTAGATGGTGTAAGCCTTTATTTTTCTTTTTGCATGAAATCAAATATGCAACCAAATAAATTGAATTTTAAATATCCTAATTATTGTATCAGTATTATCTTTTTAGTATTATCGGTAGTTGTAGATCGTAAATTAATAAATCTAAAATACCAATTTTAGACCAATCTCTATAAGCCAGTTCTGTTTATTTACTGCCCGCTGGGGTTCTTGTGGCAGTTTTGTTTCAGGGGCAGGGTGGTAATTTCATCGGGGTTTTGGTGGATCCAAGCTAATGCCTCCCCTAGTCAAACAAACACACAGAAAAGCCAGTCAAGCATTTCCATTCTCTAACCCCACCTAGAAAGTGAACTTACATATTAACCTTGTCCCATGTCCCCTTGTTCTCATTAAAATTACCAAACTACCCTAGCTGTGTGTTTTGTGAAGTTTACACAAAGGGAGACCCGTTTGACATTTGGACTATATAAACAAGTGTCCATGTAAATTTTGGATGCAAATTTCATACTTATTATCATTTCAATAAACGTACGTTTTGTCGTTATTTCTTCCAGAATAAAAACAACCGGAGCTTTATAATAACATACAACTTTTATCATCAAATGATCAAATATGTATATAATATACCACTTTTATTGTACGAAGATGAAGTGAAGTATAACGGAATATATTATTCTTTTATTTAGATTGGGTAGAATCTTGTAAAGATTGGGATTTTGCTTTGCATTCTTTTTGTTTTCTTGAAACTCACACCCCTCCTCTGTCATGTTCTTTTGTTCACTTATGACAGTTAGTGGGGCTACTCATTCTTTTTTTTCCCCTTTTATCTATCTTCATGTTGTCAATTTGCAGTTTGCAATATGCATAAAAAACCAACCAGAATAAACATGATTATCCCAAAGCTCAAGTTCGCTAAGCCAGGATATCAACCAAGTTCTAAAGCATAGGGTAACATCCACGGAACACCATGTAAATTAGATACAAGTATTTGATTACACCTACTTAATTGACTTAAAAAATGCTGTCTGTTGACGACATTTGGATAAGTTTCATTTTTCAGGAAATACGTGCTTTTTCAGTAATTGACTAATAACTTAGACTATGGACTATGTTATTAAGGAAACATAAAGTTGAAGTTTATGTGGCGAATATGAGCAACCACAATTAGAGAGAATTTTTTTTTTCCAACAGATTTTACTTATAAAATTTTTTTGTAGGAAAATGCTGATGGAATCCCAACGGAACAACAACCAAAAATGAAACTCTAACTTACGGATTAACGACAGAATATTGATGAAAAAAATTATGTCGGTGATGAATATGTATTTTGCTATGAAACCACGACGGAAATTAATTTTTTTTTTTAAAGTGTGTGGGTAATCGATAGGTAAATTGCTACAGAAATTAAAAGAAAAACAAAACATTTATTTCTTTTTTAATATTCGTCGTAGTCGTGAGGTAACTAATAAATCATTTCCGACATATTATCGATGGAAATAAAAAAAATTCAAGTTTTGTCATTAATGTCGATAATGTAAATATATGTGGAGCCCAAGAGTGTCTCTCCAAAAGAGCCAATTGTGGAGATATGAAAGATTCCAACATATATACACCCTTATAGCACCGTGTCGCATCAATGTGGATACACTAACACTCCCCCTCAGAGACATAGACTCGATGAGGTTACAGGGGTGCGGAACACCGGATTTGATACTATGTAAATATATGTGGAGCCCAAGAGTGTCTTTCCAAAAGAGCCCTGGTGAAGAGATGAGAGATTCCAACATATATACACCCTTATAGGACCGTGTCGTACCAATATGGAATACACTAACAGTCGATAACCCATAGGAAATTGTTTAAGATTTTTCAAAAAATGGCTTCTCTCTTTCTTTTTTATTTGTTACCATTGTAGTTGTTATTACTATTATTATGTTTGTTATTGATATTATCATATTTTTATTATTCCTATAATAATAATAATAATAATAATAATAATAATAATTAGACAAAACAGAAAAAATTTGGTCCACGTGGTTCTTTAAAAAACTATGGATAGAGTCCAAAAAAATTTCCACTTGAATAGAAGGTCCAAAATCAATAGTTTTCCTTAGTTTTAGTCATTGACACATTTTGAAAAAACTAAATACCCTTTTAATTTCTTTTTTCATTTTTAAATACCTGATTTAACATTTGTTTGATTAAAAATAAAAGGGACCCCCACCACCACCATCGGTCTCCTCTCTCTCTCTCTTTCTATATATATATATATATATATATATATATATATATATATATATATATATATATATATATATATATATATATATATATATATATATGTTAGAAACAGTCGCTCGAATGGTCCTATGATCGACTTTGAAAGCTCACGACATCATCAAGAAAGCTCACGATTTTATGGAAAATTCTACTAGAAGGTACTAGATGTAGCATACATATTGGGTATAAAGATACATAGAGATAGATCTAGGCGATTCAATAGATTGAGACATGGTACAAACATAGAAAAAGTATTAAATAATTTCAAGATGTAGGACTCCAAGAAGGAATTGATGTCTATGCAGCATGATATAACATTGAGTTGAGCTCAATGTCCTAGTTCTACCGAGGAGCTAGATAGGATGAATCAAGTCACATATGATTCGGTTGTGGGATCGATCATGCATGCCATGATATGTATGACGCCTGATATTTCTTGTGCTTTAACTATAACAAGTCGATATCAGGCTAATTCTATCCAAAATCATTGGGTTGTAGTAAAGAACATTCTCAAGTATTTGAGGAGAACTAGAGATATGTTCTTGGTCTATGGTGGTGTGGAATTGCAGGTTAAAGGGTTATACTAATGCTAGCCTCCAAACCGATAAAGATGAATCTTGTTTGCAGTCAAGATTCATGTTCATATTAAATGGAGGAGTGGTGACTTGGAGGCGTTCTAAACAAGATATTGTAGCCGAATCAGAGATCAAGTATATTGCAACTAATAAAGCTGCAAAGGAGGTTATATAGATGAAGAAGCTCATTAGAAATCTCGATGTCGTTCCCAGTATTGATAATCTTGTTAAGATCTTTTATGATAATGAGTATGCAGTTGTTTTGGCTAAACATCACAATACACAAAACTCATATGCTATATACTCAAGAAATATCATTGTAATATCAAGTTTGTCAATAATAGATACATTATCGTTAAGAGAGTTGCATTGTATGAGAACTTGGCAGATCCATTCACTAAGCCACCATCGTAGCTAATCATAATTCTCATGAAAAGGTCTATAGGAATTTGATGAACCGACAAATTGGATTGATTGTAATTAGTTTAGTTGTTTTACTTTTCGGGAACTTATATATTATGGACTTTATCTGATGTAACAATTATTATGTTGAGATCTTAATATATGCTTATAGCGATTATTTTCATTATCATGTTTGCTTAACTTCCAAAATATTAGTTTACCTTAAAGATCCAAGTTGGTCATGCTTCAAGGAAGATAGTATTGAATTAAGATTGATGTGAGGTGTTAGTTGATTATCTATTAAGATGTATATAAGATGTAGATACAACTACCGCTCACATGTACTTGATAGAGATCAAGTGCTGGAGTAACCCACACTTAGAGATTAATTCATGGAATATTCCACAAGTAATTCTAAGATAGTAATATATTATGTCCTTAAACGTAGATTCATAAGACTTTTTACATGTAATTTGTTATGTGTTGGCGTTCTCCATTTCCTTTTACCGGACTTTGATGTATCTGGTGAATTGTTTGAAGTCATTGAAATTTTTTGTTATGGTAAAAATGTAAAAAAGAATAAGATTGTTTGATGTGTTTAGAGAGTAAAATAGAATATTGTTTATGACGGTAAAAGTATAAAGTGTGTGTTCGCTATAATATATATATATATATATATATATATATATATATATATATATATATATATATATATATATATATATATATATATATATATATATATATATATATATATATATATATATATATATATATATATATATATATATATATATATATATATATATATATATATATCTCCAAATGACTTTTTTTTAAACTATTGGGTTTTTCAATGCGGTAAAAATGAACAGACGGGGGAAGGAATTTTGTTGTGGTGTGGTGGCTGGGGCGGTGTTCAACGCACTCCTGCTATGACACCTAATTCCCCGTATTGGTGCAATGCTCCCATATCCACCAGTACCCAAATGCATTGTTTTCTGATCCAATAATTCAAAGAGATTATATTTTACTATATGCTTTTTGATTTTTATGTTTTACACAACTAACCACTAGAGGTGGCAAAAACTGACACGACACGACAACCCGACACGAACTCGACACGAAATTAAACGGGTTTGGGTAAGAGATTTCAACCCGTTTAATTAAACGGGTTGACACGACACGACACGATCATTAAACGAGTAAGGTCAGGGTCGAAACTTTCAATTCGAAAATGACCCGTTTATTTATATTCAAGTTTTTCTAATTCTTATGTAAATTGTACAAGTCAAAAACCAAGACCATATTTAAAAGAAAAACTTCAGGTTGACGTGTTTTATAATATGGAAGTCGTTTACCAACCCAGGTTATGAATTTATTTTCACTTTTTTCTTTTCTCATTCATACTCCATAGTCCAACTCGGTCTCTCCCTCCTCCTCGCAATCTTGTCATTCGTCTCCTCGACTCCTAATACTTTGACATTGCTATCTAAACTTAGCTTGGATTTTCTCCTCAACTTATATTACTAGTTTTTCATGTTTTCTTTTTCATCTCCTAAAATCCTACTCTTTAAACCTACTTAGTGTTTCAACTCGAAAAATGACATGATATATTTAAAATGTCTAAACCCCAAACCCGAAACTCGACATGAACTCGACACGAAAATAAACGGGTTGACACGACACGACACGATTATTAAACGGGTTGGGTTAGGGTCGAGCACTTTCAACCCATTTAATGTTTTGACACGAAACGAAATTGGCACGACACGACACGTTTGTCGGGTCTACTAACCACATCTATTTTTATAAATATTAATACATTATATTTGTAGCCTTTTTTATTTTTTTTTAAAAACCCAACATATTTATCTTTTTCAATTTTATTAATATTACATATGCTTAGAAATGATAATCTATATTAAGGTGTTTTATAATATATTTTACAAAGATGAAGGTAGATTAGTTAATTTTATAATAAAAAACTTTAAAATGTCAATAATTAAAGGCAAAAAGTATTTTGTTTAATAAAATTAATGGAAAAAATAATGTGAGAAAAAAAAAGACACAATAATTATAAATTAAATATGCTTTAATGATATTAAATGATGAACCCACATACTAGTAGTTCATACAAAACTTTTTATCCAAAATACTTCAAATAAGATAAAAATTAGGGATAATGACTTGGATGGGTAACGTACTTTCACTTTTGTACACATTTGGTCACTCAATTTTATTTTGTGCCTGTTATACCCTTGAATTATTTGAAATTGTTCACACTTGACCATCGTTACCGGCATTTGAAGGTTTTTGATGATTTGGCAGCCATTTTAGTTGATGTGGCAGCCCTTTTTTGATGAGTTGGCTGCCCACGTGGATTTAAAAGCTGATAAATTCAGAGGATCGTATTCCTCATGTTTTCGTGCCCTAAATCCCACACGATGTCTTCCTCCTCTTCCGTATCCCACCTTCGAAATCCCTCCTCCAATGTAGATTACCGGAGGCGTTGTTCCTGTGGTTTACATCCGGTCATTCGCACATCAACCACGCCAAAGAATCCGGGTAGGCGCTTCCTGGTTTGCGATAACCCCCAGGTAAGTCCATATTCGGTTTTTAATCTGAAATTGATAATTTATTATTCACAATTGCATTATATTTTTGAAGAAAAAATGTAAGTTTTGGGAGTGGATGGAAGAAGAACCATACCAGGTATCCCCAATGTATGTGATGGAGAAGATGAAGCAAGACATTGAAGAAATGAAGAAAAACGTAGAAAAAGAACTGATGAGATGAAACAAACATTTGATTTGGCACTGAGGAAAATCATGGTGGATAGAGAAGTTGATTCTGTTGCAGTGAGGAAAGAACAGGAGGAAATGAAGAAAAAAGTTTACATGCTTAGTGTAGGAATCGTGTTATTGTTTATGGGCATTATAATGAAATGAAATCAAATGTATCTTGGTTCATTATGTTGTGTTTGGAATGAAATGAAATGTATGGGGATTTGAATGAAATGAAATGAAATGTGTTTAACATCATGCTGCACACTAACCTTTAAGGGTACAATGGGAAGATCTGCAAGTAACAAAAGATCAAATGTGTTTAACATCAATCTTTAAGTGTTCCTTATTTGTAAAGATCTGCAAGTAACAAAAGATGATTAAACATGGTTGTTATTAAAAGTACTAAGAAAAGATGGTTGTTATTAACATTAAAGTACTAACAAAAGATGTTTAAACATGGTTTTGCACCGAAATTGCTAACATTGAAGTACTAACCAAAACATGGTTCTGATTTCACATTACAATACTAACCAAAAGATGTTTCTGATTTCATATTAAAGTACTAACCAAAAGATTCTACTTTGCAGCATATACTAACAAAATATGTGCCCACATCACAAAAGGAACCATTAAACAAGTACATGAAAAGACTAAAAGTTTGACTTTACACCAAAATATGTGCCCACCCACTACCATTAACTATGTTCCCACCCACTACCATTAACTAACATGCCTAATTTAATCCAACATGGTAGGGTTTTCTTCAGTACTCCTAACTCCTGGTATATTTTTCTTCAATGCATTCTTGGTGATCCTTTCAGAAGGTAACCTACGTGGTAGTGGTGAAGTTGCAGAAAGTGGTGGTGGTGGAGTTGGAGAAAGTGGTGCTGGTGGTGGAGTTGCAGAAAGTGGTGGTGGTGGTGGTGGAGATGCAGAAAGTGGTGGTGGTGGAGTTGCAGAAAGTGGTGCTGGTGGTGGAGTTGCAGAAGGTGGTGGTGGTGGAGTTGCATAAACTGGTGTTGGTGGTGGTGAAGTAGTATCTTTTGGTTGTTGTGAATGTTTCTTCTGTGGAGGTGGTGGTGGTTCAGTTGTACCACTTGTGGATCCTGTCAATAAAAAAAGTCAGATATCAATTTTGTAAGATTGGTATATAATCAAAGTACATTGCCTAAACTTACCTGTTTTGTTTTGTTGTTGAGATGGACACTTGGTTTTGTTGTGACCAATTACCTTACAAACACTACACCTTATAAGACTTCCCTTCCTTCCAACAGTATGTCTATTCTTTCCACTTAGCTCTCTTTCTCCTGCATCTCTCTTTCTTTTGACTGTAGGTCTACCAGGTAACCTTCTTTTCTTTGGAGGCAATGGCTTCATGTAATCAACACTTGGCCACATGTTACTCCCATTTAGAGGATTTATACTGTATTTGTAACACTTTAGGAATGCCTCCTTACTGAACATTGGTGATACAAATGTCTCAGGATCTTGATTTAAGTAAGCAATTGCAGCCATTGCATGTACGCATGGTACCCCTGATAGTTGCCAGATTCTACATGCACACTTCCTTGCAATTAGATCTACCCCAAACACAGCATCAATCAATCTGACTTCATACTTTTGGTAACCACATGGACTAACCCCCCAGAATCTGTTAATAGTAAAACCATGGTTAGTAAGTATACATGCTATCTACAGACAAATATTCAAATCAATCTAACTTCATACTTCATACCTGTGTGACACCTTCAAGTTTTGTATTTTTTTTCTGATTGCTGGACAAATATTCAAATCCCATTCCATTCCTCTGAGTCTTTGATTGTATATCCTCTCCATGACAAATATCCTAATCTCTTCTAAAATAGTGATGATAGGTTTCCTTCTAGCAGACCTAACTGCAGAATTGAAACTCTCACTAACCCCGTTTTCAACTGCATCACAGTCTCTTCCCTCTTGAAAGAATGCCTTTGACCAGGTTCGTGGGTCCCTATCTTTCAGATACTCATATGCATGAACATCAATAGACTTTATTTCCTCCATCACAACTTTAAAGCTATCCTCTGTACTAGCCTTTACAGCCCTCCAAAATAGCTTTCTGAAGTGCTCACCAGTAAACCTTTTCCTGAAATTAGCTATGATGTGTCTAGCACATTGGCGATGTTCAGCTTCTGGACATCTTTCTTTGACTGCTTCTAATAAACCCTGCCCATAAAAAAGTTTTTTGGATTAGTAACATCAAAATATATAAGAAAGTGGTTACTAATTACTTACTTTGTGTCCATCAGATAGAATGGTAATCCCTGCACCTAGGCCCCCGTTAATGTCATCCATCAGTAGGTCTAGAAACCACTTCCAGGTTTCTTTGTTCTCAACACAGACCACGGCCCATGCTATTGGGTAGATGTGGTTGTTTGCATCTCTCCCAATAGCTGAAAGAAGTTCTCCTCTCACTATACCCTTTAAAAAGCATCCATCAACCCCAATAACTCTCCTGCACCCTTCTATCCACCCATCCTTTACAGCTTTTAAACAAACATAAAACTTGGAAAACATTGTTGTGGAGGAATCTGGCATGATGTCCACACTTAACTTGACTGTAGACCCAGGATTTGCCCTCATAACTTCTTGACCGTATGACCACAATTTACCATAATGTTCAATCAGACTGCCCTCAATCTCTTTTAATGCAAATCTCTTTGCGTTTCTACATTGACCAACACTCACATTTATGTTAAACTTTTTGGACACCTGAGCTTTCATCTTCCTTAAGCTTATATTTGGCCTTTCAATGATATCAGACATGAAATGTTTTCCTATCCACTTGTAGGTCACTATAGGACCAAGCTTAAAAGCCCTAGAGCAGTTATGGTCATCATTAAGAGATTTAATCTGAAAACTTCTTTCTTTGCCCATCCAGGAGGCCCAAAGCCTGAAAGGGCAAGATGGTTCCTTGTTTTTTTTGCAACACTTAACAAGAAGTCTGTTAGAGTCATTTTTATCAAACCACAAGTCATAGCCATTAGCAACTGCATAGTTGCTTAACATATGTTTAAGTTCATTAGGATCAGAAAATCGCATACCTAGCATTGGCTTCATTTTATCCCACTGTTGAGTTTCATCATGTACAGGGTATTGTCACTACTAGAAAAAAGGCCTTTAATGACACGCATTGCGTGTCATTAAAGGATACAGATGACATACAAATGTATGTCAAGGAAGCCCCTGTCATAAATAAAAGATGACACACATTTGTGTGTCATAAATTTATGACATACATTTATGACAAACCTTTATGACTTACAATGTAAGTCATAAATTTTTTTTAAAAAAATAATCTATATTTACAATATATATATATATATATATATTAGATTTAATAATATTAAAATAAAATCATACGTTAAATTTAGTGTTACATAATATAAAATAAATTATCACTACAAATACAATTCATTGTCACATCAATGTGGTATGTCAAATACAAAATAATAACCAAAATAAATGAAAGTACAATGCTACAATAACCAAAACAAATGAAAGTAGATTACTAATCCTTGAATTTAACCAAAGAAAGTTATAAAAAATTCTGCCACTTGATGTGTTGGAGTGATTGTTGATACCATCTATTGAAGCCCTGTCATAAATGAAACATCAAGCTATGAATAGCATGTTATTATCAAACAGATAATAAAAAATCTACTATCAAACAGATAATAAAAAAGATGATATCGCTTCCTGAATTAAGCATCTTGATTTCCTTCTATTAGCATCAAAGCTTTTCTTCTAAGAACAACCTGCACCACATACATGTAACTAACGTCATTGTCAGTCTCAACCATCAACATAATTCAGTTATATCATGAGTTGATAAAAGACCAAACCTCAAGAATGCTTCCCCTGTTTATACATACTTGCTAGGTCCAACCCGTAATGGAATCTTATTGTCCTTATCACGAGGTAGCGTTCCAAGCACTGTTTCGAAAACCGGACCGGTTCAACCAGGAACCGCTGAAGTCACCGATTTGGTCTAGTAAAAAAATCGGCGGTAATAAAACTGCTACGAACCGGACGGTTCAATCAAAAACCGGGAAAACCAGATTGGGCATACCTTAAAACTGGATTAACGGCCTTGGCTGAACTACACAGTCACTTGGCGTTTTTAAAGAGGCCACTCGCTATCACTTTCCCTATAGCCAGCAATGTGGGAGATTGAAGCAGGATAGCATTGACTTTGTAAAGCTTCACGACTTCACTTAATGAATGTCACTATTTTGGATAATTATATACCAACTCAAATATATTATGAACAATAGTATATTCATTGATTTTAGTGGTTAACTAAATCACAACTTAATATATTATGAATAATAATATATTAACATATGTTAGTGGTTAAGTAAATGACAACTCAAATATAGAATGGGAATAATAGAAGCTAGATTGATAAATATCGGTCTTAAAGGACGTCAAATATATATATCGATCTTAAAGGAACTTTTATAGAATAAAATTCCATTAAGTGTTGAATGTAGCAAAAACGTATAAACAGGGACAATTGATATTGCTAATAAACACCAAACTAGATACCTGATTCTTAGATGGGTCGGCTTCCAGCAAGTGACAGTGACACATATTGAGAACATCACAAGCAACATCTAACTCTCATCTATGCAAATATCTATAGTACAAAAAATCAATCTAATTAAGTACTCCCAAATCATAAGTGTTACAAAACTAAAACAAGATAAAACATAACCCATATCATGTCAATACTACTTGGGAAACTCCAAAATATAAATATACAGTCAAAAGAAAAAAAGAATATGGTGTCGATAAACATACTTGAGGGCAAGTGTTGCTGCAAGTTGTTTATATTTGAGACATCGGCAATATTGCCGACTGTTGCTTGGGATTCTGAAGTTTCAGTGACCTGAATTATTGAAGACAGCTGTTGCACATAACCAAAATAAGAAATTCCACAAGAAAAAATCACTTATATATAATTATTGATTTAAGGATATAAGTTTTACCTAAACGAACCATCACAAATCTGAATGTATTCAAAATGATTGACAGGTAAGAAACATCGAAATACGATATTGGCAAGATACATGTAAGGGAAGAAACAAACCAAAACACATAGTCAATAAGTAAGACTAAGGTTTTTTTCAAGATCTAAAGAACATTCTCTAACATACCTAGAGCAGCGAGAAGTTCTAAAGAACATTCTGTAATATTTCAAGCCAAACTATTTTAAATTTGTTTTGACTTCGAATTAGCGGCCTACCTCTTTTGACTTCAAATAAGCGGCCTTTATCTTAATCATCTCCGAATCCCAAAATATTCTTCCTGCAAACTCTTAATCAACCGGTAGTGGTCGACAAAGAGAGTGATTTCTAGGATAGTGATGAGAGATAACCCGAGAGAATGATTAAAGAAGCAGCGAGGAGGAAGGAGGCGCCGTATCCATGATTTAAGAAACCTAGCTTCCATTAGAGTCTGATGTTTGGGTGGAAAAGGAGAGATTGGCGGAAGCATGTTTGTAAGGCTTGGTACGATTTTGTGCGCACAAAACCCTAGTTCGACAATCCTTCTTGGTTGAAGCGGGTGATTTGAATGAGCAGGGAAAATAGAAGCGGGATGATAAAATAAAACGACACCTTAATTTTTTTTAAGACGACATACATATTCACAAAGTGCCTCCCGTGTTTTTATTTTTTTTTCTATTATGACATAGAAACATGTCATACAACTTTGTATGTCATTAATGTTATAGAAAGATGACATAAATTTATGTCATACAGTTATGTATGTCGTAAGTTCTTCAAATTTTTAAAAAATATGACATTTCTTTATGACATACAATTTTGTAAGTCATTAAAATAGCGAGTGTCATAGTCCGTATGTCATTAAAAGCCTATTTTCTAGTAGTGTGTGGTTTATCACCTTCATCTTCATTTTGTTCTTCAATATCATCGGTATTGGATTCAATTGGGCAAAGAATGTTTAAGAACTTATCACCTTTTGTTTTGTTGGTTGATACTACATCTCCATCTTCTTCATGATCAACAGAAATCGTATCTGAAATCACTGAATCGACATCTTCCTCACAGTCTTGATTTCCATCTTCGTTTGTTTCATCCTCTTGTAACTCATCCTCAATCCAATCAAAGATAGGCTCGTTGTAGTGGTCCACATACACACTGATTCTCTTACCGTTATTGTAACCCATTTCCAAAAATTCTTTGTAGTCACCATCGTTATGCAAAATGTGAATTCCCTCAGCTAACCTTTCTTGTGGAAGACAAAAGTAAACGTTCTTACATTGCTTTCTGGTGAGCTTCTCAAGGAAAATTATGAACTCTGAGTACCCCATTCCACTGAAGTCGATATCGCGTACTGATGCTCTATCGGGATCAAAGTAAACTAACGGTTTGGGACCAAATGTCCCATTGTAGTGTACATCAACTGTTAACAACGTAGATTCACCCTCTTGTAACGACATTGCAGAAGACCAATTCAAGCGATCGATCGTCCCTAATTCGTGCCCTAATGGAAGTGAACCATCGATCGCTCGTCCCTAATTCATGCCCTAATTGAAGCGTGGTTTGATTTTCTCTGTAACGATGTTGTAATGCCACGTATTTTACACGTAATACGCTATTAATACCGTATTTTTGATTGCAACCGGGTAAACCTTCAAATGCCGGTAAGATTGGTGAAGTGTGTACAATTTCAAATAATTCAAGGATATAACAGGCACAAAAAAAAATTGAGTGACCAAATGTGTACAAAAATGAAAATACGTTACCTATCCGAGTAGGTTGTAGAAGCATTCACTCGATATTATTGAACTGAATGATGTGATATAATATATGAATTAAATACTCACGGCCATAAGTAGGTTGTAGAAGCATTCACTCGATATTTACTTGTACAGAAATAACACCCAACAAATCCATAAAGAAACGACAATCTCTCTCTCTCTCTCTCTCTCTCACACATACACACACACACACACAGAGTTTAAGAAGTTGCCTTGTTCTGCTTTGCTTATTATTCTTTTCTCATTTCCAGAACAACCATGGCAAAGACCTCTATGAACTTCCATTGGTCAAATAAGGTCAGTAGTGAAGATCAAGATACCCCGCCACCCTTCAATCCTTGTCCTAAAACCACCGTCAACCACCCTCAACCTCACAAACCTCCACCAACGCCTTCGCCACCAAGAAAGAAACTCCAAGCCGTCACAGTTGCTAGATTTCGCTCGGTTCTTACAGCTATCAGTAAGAACAGAGGAAACCTTCTAAACTCCCTAGGCCCTAGAGTTGTCGGAACACTGTTTGGATCCCGACGAGGCCACGCCTACTTTGCGTTTCAGAAAAATCCCACCTCCCAACCAGCTTTCTTGATCGAGCTTCAAACCCCGATCAGTGGTCTGGTTAAAGAAATGGCTTCTGGGCTGGTTCGAATCGCATTGGAGTGTGATAAAGAAGAAGAGAAGACGAAAAAGGTCGGTAATCCAAGAAAGCTCTTGGAAGAGCCTGTTTGGAGGACTTATTGCAATGGGAAGAAGTGCGGTTTCGCCATGAAAAGAGAGTGTGGAGAGAAAGAATGGAGAGTTCTGAAAGCGGTGGAGCCGATATCAATGGGGGCTGGGGTGTTGCCGGGGGAGAAATCAGTTACCGGAGACGATGAAGAGACCATGTACATGAGAGCGAAGTTTGAGAGAGTTTTGGGGTCAAGAGATTCAGAAGCTTTCTATATGATGAATCCTGATAGCAATGGAGCTCCTGAACTTAGTGTTTATTTGCTTAGAATTTAAGAATTCAATGCAGAATTTGGAAATTATATCCAAGTTTTAGTTCTTTGTAGCACAAGAATTTTTATATTTCTTTTTCTCATTTTTTTTCTTCTTGTTACTGAAAATGGATAGGATGAATTGCTTGTAATTTGTAGTTTTATGAGGGGTGGAATAGGATACATATTGTTAATTAAATTTTCTATTTCGAATTGTATAAAATGCGACATTTTTTAGGTAAAGTTTTAATTTACATTTTTTTTGCAGGTTGCAAAAACTAACAACTAATATATTAGTTTTTTTTTTTTTTTTTTTTTTTTTTTTTTTTTTTTTTTAACTATGTTCGATATTTCAGAAATCGATTAGCAATGAAACATTTTATTATAATATGTGATAAATCAAACATCATATACTTATCAATCAACAATAATAGTTGCCTCAGTTACACTTCACTTGTCCATGCTAAAAAATATATAAATTAAAACTTTAATTATACTTTAAAAAAAAGCAAAAAGGTACAAATTTGATAGACAACTTTTAGGATAAAATACAAACATATTTAAATATGTGAGAATTTAATAATAGGAAAAATAACTTATTAGGGTAACCAATTAGTTGATTTGTTCATATTTAGTCACTTTCTTTTTTTTCGTGCTTTATTTGTCATTGAACTATCTATTTTGTTCATGATACGTCATTACGACCTGTAATAGCAGGTTACAGCCTAATTGACATTTATTTTGTTCACATTTGGTCACTTTCTTTTTTTATTTGTGCTTTATTTGCCATTAATTTAATTTATTTTTCCATTTTTAATTTATTTTTCCATTTTTATTCGTGCAGATCTGAAATGACTATTTTTCCCTTTTTAATTTATTTTCCCATTTTTATTACATTTTAAAGATTTTTTATTAATGACTTTTAATTAAAAATAAATAAGAAAACAACCCACCACCGCCTCTCTCTCTCTCTCTCCGTCTCTCTCAATTAATAAAACACGCAACTAAACACACACACACACACACACACTTTGCAACTAAACACACACACACACATACACACACTTTGCAACTAAAAACACAGACATCACCACCATCTACAGCAAAGATCTGGACAAAGATGATGAGAGGGAAGAGCACTCCAAACCAACTTTGATGGCTCGTCTGATTTAATCCACCATCTACGAAAAACTTCTTAATGGCTTGTCTGATTTAATTCAAGAAGTTTTTCGTAGCATGCTTAGTTGATTGAATCGTTGTCTTGTAACGATGGAGGTGGATTGTCGGGGCAAAACAACTTTGATGTGTATTTTGTTTTCAATGTTTGTTTTTGCACAAAGATGATGAGAGGGAAGAGCACTCCAAACCTATCGAATCAGAATGTTGCAATCAGAAGTTTCCAGATCTGTGCAAAAACAAACATTGAAAACAAAGTACACATCAAAGTTGTTTTGCCCCGACAATCCACCTCCACTGTTACAAGCCAACGATTCAACCAACTAAGCATGCTACGAAAAACTTCTTGGATTAAATCAGACGAGCCATTAAGAAGTTTTTCGTAGATGGTGGATTAAATCAGACGAGCCATCAAAGTTGGTTTGGAGTGCTCTTCCCTCTCATCATCTTTGTCCAGATCTTTGTTGTAGATGGTGGTGATGTCTGTGTTTTTAGTTGCAAAGTGTGTGTGTGTGTGTGTTTAGTTGCAGGTTTTATTAATTGAGAGAGACGGAGAGAGAGAGGCGGTGGTGGGTTGTTTTCTTATTTATTTTTAATTAAAAGTCATTAATAAAAAATCCTTAAAATGTAATAAAAATGGAAAAATAAATTAAAAAGGGCAAAATAGTCATTTCAGATCTGTACGAATAAAAATGAAAAAATAAATTAAATTAATGGCAAACAAAGCACGAATAAAAAAGGAAAGTGACCAAATGTGAACAAAATAGATGTCAATTAGGCTGTAACCTGCTATTACAGGTCATAAGGATGTATCATGAACAAAATAGATAGTTCAATAGCAAATAAAGCACGAAAAAAAAGAAAGTGACTAAACGTGAACAAATCAACTAGTTGGTTACCCTAATAAGTCATTTTCCCTTAATAATATAGCTTTTATACTTATCCGATTCTCTATGATTTAGGGGAGAGGTTGTATGTCATTCGAAAATATCTTTCTAATAATCTTCCTAATCACTAAATCAAGATAGATGTTAAAATCAAGAGAAGAGGTTGAAAAAGAGAATTAGTGGATCACACATGTTATTTTTTTAATGGTTGGGAGGATGAAATAGAAGGATATATTAGAATGAATATAGTTTTCCAATTTAGAAATATCACAATGATAGATTCATAATACTGATTCATCTGTATTCAAAATAATTTTCTAGAGATAGGTATCAAATTAGACTTTAGAGGCTATATTTATAATAAAATTGTAATATTTACTAATGTTAAGTGCAACATGGCATGATGATTAAGTTCAATAATTAGTTTGATTCTCATTTGTATTCCCAAACTCATGTGTTGTTAAATATTTAAGATTCTTTTTCATTTAGAAAGAAAACAAAACTCGAGAACAATGGAAAAGATAAATGCCACCAACCCAGAGACCCAATTCTTTCTTTATGCATTTAAGATTTCTAGAAGATTGTTTTTACATTTGTGTATCCTTACGAGGGACTAAAAAATTATATAAACAATAATCCTAGAGATGAATCGATTAAATTTGTAATAAATGATAGTAAAGAAGAAAAGAGATCTACCATTTACATTGCAACAATACCATAAGGTAAGTTTGTAAAACAAGCATAAGTATATATCTGGCTAGAAAACCTGTCATTAAGATGTTTTACTAATTAAACCATTAATCTTATTCAATACTTGATGTGGTCTCTCCAAAAAAAATACAAAAAGATCTTGTTACTTTTTTTTTTTTAAACAACAATCTAACTTACTTTACTCCTACTCTAATCACCAATAAACACATATTTCCTCTAGTGGGGATTGAACCCTCAACCTCAAAGTTAGAGGATAACGCCTTACCACTTGGCCAAAAAATAAATAATAATAAAATCACGCTACTAGGTATTGATTATTGATGGTTAAGGAAGTGGATTTATTAACTAGAAACAAACCATACGTTTTTATCGGCTACACCCCGAGTATTAGGGCACATTACATATTTACATCAGTCCCCAAAATTAGCACAGCTTCTCATTCTGTCACAAAACTCTTAAGAGGGATGGTAAGACATTTGTCCGACTTCTCATGTTATGTGAAAATGGATGACGGTTAAATCGCACCGTAAAAAACACGCTCCATTCATTTTTAATGATGAATTTATAGGGTTACACAAGATAAGATTACACAAAATTAGACACTTTTATATTGCATTTGACATATTAAAGCTTGATGAAGACTGTAATTAACATGACAAAAGTTTCAAGCTTTTCTGTCTCATTTTAAAATATTTAACAACATAAAGACTTGGGTTCTTGATCTGTCGTTTGAACCTGTATGCCTTATTCATTCTAATCATCCAAAATAGTCATAGAAAATTTCACTGATACCATCCGATTATGTCATTGTACTAGAGATACATTCTACATAGGGTCAACTTTTTTTTTTATTTGTTAGAATTACAATGTTTTCCGGAGAAATTAGATATGATTGATTGAAACAATTTGACTTTTGTTTATAGGTGTATATGAGGTGTTTATTTAGTAGCACCCAAAACTTATCCTATTTTCACGTATAATGATGGACGTGAATATGATCAAGCTAATCACTTTCGTAGCATTTGGGTTTAAATTTTCTAACCGTAGGAAAGCTTTGATATTCTTTCTTTAAAAATTAGAACGGCAAAGAGTGGGAAATGACAATGATGGTGACCATTAGTCAATGATTTCCGGCTAAGGGATGAATCCCACTTTCTAACACACCACAATGTCACTAATTCTTCCATGACCATTCAAGGCGATGCAATAAAAAACATCGAGATACCTTGGATTTTAATAATAATTGTTTTAGATTTAGAGCTATGTTGATCGTAGAGCATTTCTGATTAACTATTTAAAATTTAATGCTTTAAATTGAAAAAGAATATAATTGTTGTTCTATCAAATACATATAAACTTTCTTGGCATAACTCTACTACATCATCGTCTATGGTATTACGCCCATTATTGATCACTATTTCCTCTTAAAGATGTAAATGTATGCTTCTATCTTTAACAAAAAGGCCGTCTAAAGAAACTTGAAGCTTGTTTTATGTCGACTTCAATCAACCATCTTTCCACTCAAAAGAAACCAACTTTTGAGAAAAGGGTAAAACTGTAACTTCCTACATGATCCAAGGGTAGTATTGTAACTTCAAAGTGGAAGCCTTAGAAACAAAAGAAAATAAAGGAAATATCTTTATAGGGGTAGTAAGTTGCATATGATAGGGGATGTTTGATTTTGGTACAAACTTTGAGTAACCGGTGGGATGGAATCCCCATAAAATGATACAAAAAGCTTGTGTCCACATTAGTTTGATTTTCTGTTTTTCTTTTTTAGTTTAGAACTATCATCTTAATTTTTCATAAAAAAATGTTTTGCATGTGCTTTGGGTATGATTTGGACATGGGTCACTCTTCATACGGAGGGGTTGATCATGATGTTTATCCTCCACAACCATTAAACCATCAATTGATCCTTTAATTGTTCATAAAACATTTTGGGAATAAACAACGCTAATTAACAAATATATCGCCTATCCAATTTGACACTAAATTTAATTAGCGTGATATCCATATTGATCTTTAATGTTATACTATCCGAACTCAACTAATCTTTAGGCTAGTATCTTCAGATTCTTCATATACATTAACATTCGAAAATGATAGAACATGTCATGTACAAATTACAGATTAATGATGTGGGTATTAAGTCATGGATAATATAATTTTAGAACATGAATTATCAAAAAAAGTCATATCATCAAGTTTAATAAAAACAATCCGGCTCGAAGACTAACCCCACATCAAAAACCTTTATGATAATTAATTTATGATGATTAGCACCAGTACATGTACCATTGTTAGAAAAACGTATATCTTAAAACATGAAATTATGAAGAATGATTGGGGTGTATCTTTTTTCCTTGTTTTAAGGCTTTGCCTATTTATCAATTGTCATTCTCTTAAGTAGAAATGGGCCCATCTTCAACATATTGGTGTCAAATAAATATTCACTCGATGACAATAACACATTTAATTGAGATCTCATCATCTACTTATCATTTCTTCAAAGATTCCCATTTTGATGTTTCTTAAACTTTAGAATCGTTAGAATTATATATATATATATATATATATATATATATATATATATATATATATATATATATATATATATATATATATATATATATATATATATATATATAGTAGGTGCATTTTAAGGCCATGCTCAGCACGGCCCACGACGGGTTACTTGATTGTACGAAAAACGAATGTAGAATGTTATAATTTGATGGATTTTTGAAAGTTCGATGTCATAATAAGGCAATGTACTTTCATTTTGGAAACCAACCGAAGATTAAAGTCTTAATCAAAGAGGCTAAATGCACAAAAATGCAATGTACTTTCATTTACTTGTTTATTATTGCATCATCCTTTTATTTATTTCTATTACATCACTGTATATGTAACTTTTTTTTATCATTAAAGCATTTTACTTTCTGAAATCTACACAACTATAGCATTGAAATTCTGATTTTTTTTTTTGTAGTAGGAAATGTCTTATATTTGGTTGACATCACTATAATTTGGTTGACATCCAATAGTTTGTCCTAAAGTGCAATATTTGGTAAACTTGAGGTAACAGAACTATAATTTTGTCATTATTATAATTTTGTCATTATTATATGAAAGAAAAATGAATTAAGACATGAATTGTGAAATCGAGGTTCAAAGAGTTTGAATTATTATATAAATAAATGTTTTTAAAAGCAAAAGGGTTGGTAGTCCAAGCCAAAGCTACTTGAAAGATCTTATGTCTTTTGAATCAAAAGCAAATATATTGGGAAGATTGTTACACTCAATTCTATTCACTGTTTTTCCTCTTTCTAAACCTCGTTGATTATAATAAAACTTGAATCTACTTTTTACTTCTTTCTAACTTTTATAATTAAGAGAGATTTTTACAATCTTATGTATAAATTACGAATTTAAAACTTTTTGTGCCTCTTAATTTAGAACTTATAATCAATTTGCTAATTTCAAGGCCATCCGGTGTGCCCATACACACACTCTCACTTTTTTTCTTCTACATCAGCACCCTTCACTCCTCCCCTCTCCCTTGGAAATGGTTACCTCTCACTTCCCCCTCACATTTGGTACAAGTAATTATGCTTAATGTACAACCAAGCAACCTATTTCCTTCTTTGCTCACGCGATGTCCCACCCTCGTGCGGTGTCAAAACTGTGAGGGGCTCTCACTAGGGGGCGGTGTTCCCCTTGAGCTCGCACAAGGCCGAGCTCTGGTACACCGGAAGGCCTAATGGCTAATTTCACTGATTTTATAATTATGTAAAGAAATTATGATAGAAGCTATAATGACATGATTTCAAAACAAAAGTATATAATATCTAATATACGTAAATCGATACAAATTTATATCATTATCAGATAAAAATAAGATAGTATTAATGATATATTGGATTTATAATGAGCACTACATAGTATAAAAAACATACTTTGTAATGATAAAAACGAAAAACAAAAACGTAATTTATAACGAGTTGTAACGCCTTCTTTTCCTGGAAGAGAGTAAATCTACTAAATGGATAAATATTGTCTCAAGGATCTAAAACTTTTGATTAAAATATCAGATCAAGTTTACTCATTTCGTTCCCGCCTTATTAGTTCATGTAAAATTCCTACCACCCATGACTAACTCAAACAACTCCGACCCCTCAATGAAAGAGGTAAAATAGACCACACCAGAATGATAGAAAAAAGTATCCGCTTCTTTCGAAAGGATTTCTAACCTCATTGAAATCGCCAAACACACAAACTAAACTGTCAAATCGATCCATAATGTTCTTAATCTGTAACCAAATTCTGATTTTCTTTTGAACTCGTTAAGGAGCGTAAACGTTAACAAACAACAAGAAGAATTGGAAGGTTTCTAGATGCCAAAGAAGGCAAGGAAATTATGTTCAATTCTAGAAGAAACCCCTTGAAAAATGTTACTGTCCCAAATGGAAATGAGACCCCCGTAGTGTCCTATAGACTTAATTACGACATAATCAAAGTCAAACTACCCCATATAGCTCTGGCAAGGTGGATAGGCAGATTCCCAGCCTTGGTTTCTTGAATCCCCCCAAACACAATCCCATGAGATTTAACCAATAAATTATTCCTAGACACTTTACCATTGCAGCCTAAACCACAACAATTAAGACATATACAAATCATTAAACAACTTGATCATCTCCCAAATCCATCACCGATTTCATACCAGGAAGATTGAAATCGGTGGCACCTCCCGATTTCTCTGTGAAGAGAGCATCCTCCCTAGAATCTATGGATTTTGATTTCTCAAATAATGAGCTCCCATCCTATACTCTGAGATTGCAATGTTTAATGGTTTTATCGGTCTCAAGAGAGACTTCTTGGAAAAAATTAGAAGAGATATCATTCGAATTGCCACTTGAATCAATGTGTTTGGCTAGTTGCATAGTTTTCCTCACGTGCAAATCCTTTCTAAGAGATATCATTCGAATTGCCACTTGAATCAATGTGTTTGGGCCAAGGAATACTTTAGTTTCACCAAACTTAATAGAGTGGGTATTTTGTTCAGGTCGAAAGACTATTCCACCGAGATGGACCCACGCATATCCACGTCGTAATCCACCGTATCACAAATACGTAAAGTGTTTTGTGCACTGGGACCAACCCTAATTGTCTGATCTGTGATAGTAGGATATTTCTCCATTCCCACAAAAAGGATTGTTGACTTTTATTTGAAGGTAGACATTGAACCTCCCCCTTCTTGGTTATGATAGTCGATGACCCATGATTTCCATTGGAGCGGCACCGCCTATCTTTCCGGTTGTTTGACCTATCTCTGTCTAGCTTTGGAGAGAACACTGATAGGTGGCCTGAAAGTTCAGCTTCCTGATCTTTGTGATTGCCAAGATCCTCCTCCCACAAAGGATTTTACTAAAAATGAAACATATGTTCTTTTTTTTTTTTTCTTTTTCTTACGAGTGATTCAGATAATATATATATTTACCAAACATGAAGCGATTTGTGACCATTTCGTATGTATGAATATAGGTTTTTTTTCCTACAAATGAAATTAATTATGTTCAAATATGAGAAATTAAATTTTAAAAAACATACGTAAAAATTGTTTATAATAATGTGTTACCTGTAATAGAGTTTTGAATGTGATCGAAAAAAATAAAAAAAAATAGATCGAATAACGCAAATTAAGAAACAAAAAATGAGTATTCTTAAAAAAATTGAACACGAGTTTTCCTTTTTTTTATTATATAAAATTAATTGTGTTTAAATACTGGTAATTAAAAATTAAGTGAGCATACACCAAAAAATATTTATATCATGATTCAAAAAATTGTAATAAAGAGTGAAGAGTGGTGCAAATAATATAATTTTAATTATGGTTGAAGAGTGGTAATAAAGAATGAGGAGAGGCGCACATTAAAGAAAGAAAACAAAGATAATACTAAACGGTATGGTGGTTTTGGATGCTGTCGGTATTCTATGTGGCATCTAATGTCGGTAGCATCGCCACCCCCTAATGTGGGCATGATATCAAGAATGTTTTCATTGGCACACTTATCACTTATGCAACTTTCTCTTTCTCTCTCTTCTTTCTCTGTTCCTCTTATCATCTATATCACCCCTCACCTCTTACATGCCAATGGCATGAGTTCACTTTGCTTAGTTCGAATGGATGCCAATGGCATACATACTGTATAGCCTAAGAAAAAAAACACCAAATGGAGGTTGTTAGGGGTTGAACCTTGACCATCCAGTTAACTTAAGACTGTTAATAACGTTAAGAAGGACACTGCTTTATGATTTTAAAAACAAATGAGAGGGTTTTTATAAAATTTCCAAGGAAAAGGGTGTGGCATAGAAAGTGAATGAGGATGTTATAATTCATTGGTTGATAAATGTTAGTATTAATAGGGGTGGAAGTTATTTGGTTTTCAATTCGATCTACAATAATTTGAATTTGGTTTGGTTCTGTTTACGGTTTGGATCAAAAAATTTCAAACTGAAAACCAAACTGATTTCCACCCCTAAGTATTTAGAATTAGACATGGACTATTAACATTATCAATAGAATATATATCATATGGGTTGATAATAGTTATCCTATTTTTATTAATAAAATATATATCATATAGGCCTTTATAAAATTTATTTTTCTTACAAATTCATATTTGACGTATTCAAGAGCCGTCAAAAATATATGTATTATGAGTACAATGACAATACTAAAATTAAATTTCAATTTATTATGCTTTGTAAATTAGCTTATTAATAGAAATCCACCAATAACTTTTAATTGATAATAGATTGTGAGTTTTATTCTTTGTAATAACTAAATTAAAAAATACTTTATAAATTAGGTCTTTAATATGAAAATCAGCTTCAAGCAGTTTTAGGACCGGTTTTCAAAATCTAAGAAACGGATGTTATTGGTTTCGGTTCTGATTTCAAAGTCCTAAAAAATGTCGATTCTGGTTCCAAATAGTGAAATAATTATGAAGGGTACCCTCTATGTTCACCCCTACATGTAAGGTCATAAACCGATGTTAGATGTTTTCACAATTTTTTGTAAAATAATACTCATATTATTATTATTTAATGTAGCATTATTCATAATAGGGTAATGGGGTATGCGAGTGTGATATGCAAAGATCAAGGAGTTAAGCTTTATAGAATTGAGGAAAGTATACTTAAGGCGAATAGCAAACCTTTCTAAAGTATATTGTTATTTTTTTCATTAATCTTTAATAAAATTGGAAGTAGTGTAGAGTTTATGATTTGGTTTAAAGACAGGGACCAAAACGTAGTTGGTGGAAATATAATTGATTTCCTAACTAACGTATTTAATAGAATCCTATCCTAATAAATAATTAACTTTTGTACATTTGTCATCACCATATTGATTTAGCCACATGTCATTTTCTCATAATTTTGATTTTCTAAAAAATACCAATTTGTTTGAGAGTTACGGTCACTCCATAAAGAGCCGACTTTTATTTTCTTACGGTGATTCTGGTGGAGTTATGGAACGTGTACCGTTTCCACTTTCCCCTCCTTCTCAATTTGAATACCTTCTCTGATCGTCAACATAACACACGATGTTTGATCACGGGTCTCATATAGTATTTACAACCCCTTTCTAGGTATTCGTTCTTGTGTAACGCATTAGTATAAATTACGAAGATCTAAGAAGGAAGAAAGAAAGAGAAAATCATTCAACAAATATTTTAGAAAAATGCGGGAAAATTTTCGGTTCTCGCAATGCAGGTCAATTAGGATCACCGAAATCGGGTATAAGTGATCCAGGGGAGGCTTAGGACGAAGATAACACTGATTATCTGCAAAAATAAGAAGAATATATCCTATCCTAATAAATAAGTAACTTTTGTACATTTGTCATCACCATATTGATTTAGCCACATGTCATTTTCTCATAATTTTGATTTTCTAAAAAATACCAATTTGTTTGAGAGTTACGGTCACTCCATAAAGAGCCGACTTTTATTTTCTTACGGTGATTCTGGTGGAGTTATGGAACGTGTACCGTTTCCACTTTCCCCTCCTTCTCAATTTGAATACCTTCTTTGATCGTCAACATAACACACGATGTTTGATCACGGGTCTCATATAGTATTTACAACCCCTT
Source organism: Cichorium intybus (assembly GCA_023525715.1). Lineage (NCBI taxonomy): Eukaryota > Viridiplantae > Streptophyta > Magnoliopsida > Asterales > Asteraceae > Cichorium > Cichorium intybus. The sequence goes on from CM042013.1 coordinate 8,634,690, forward strand.
TCTAGGTATTCGTTCTTGTGTAACGCATTAGTATAAATTACGAAGATCTAAGAAGGAAGAAAGAAAGAGAAAATCATTCAACAAATATTTTAGAAAAATGCGGGAAAATTTTCGGTTCTCGCAATGCAGGTCAATTAGGATCACCGAAATCGGGTATAAGTGATCCAGGGGAGGCTTAGGACGAAGATAACACTGATTATCTGCAAAAATAAGAAGAATATATACATTTCCGTCGAAATCAAGGGTTCCATGGCATTTTAATAGAATTTTGAATTTTTAGAAAAAGCTAATTGATTTATCAGTTTCTCTTATCTTCTTCGTATTCATTTAAATTAAAATCAATTCTTTGATTCAGTAGACGATTTCCTTAATGCCACCCAACAATCTTGCCCCTAATTTCTCCCCCATGAGTTCGTAACCCACCCTTTCCACAAATCGAGTCTGCAAGTTCCCGATAAGTCCGATTTCAATAAGGTCTATGTATGGTAGTGTGTTTTTTGTGGATAATCCATCGCATTGAATTTTGATTTTAATGGGTTTATTGACCACAGGTTGATGTAAATGGATGGCTCGAAGTTGCTGCTCATCCCCAAATTGTGCAAAATCCTTCTTCAATTGCTCACAAAAGTTCTACAAGTGCTCAGTTAGCTTCCTATTTCTCTCTCTCTCTCCCTCTCTGTCTTTCTCTAGATCGATCGATTAGGGAATAGAAAGATCAACTGTTGTACTAGCATGGCACAACGAGATGATGTGATTTGACTTTGATTTTGTGAAGTTAAAGGATTCACGGGAATCATGATGTTTCTTCATGTCAGCAATTTCATATTCCATGCTTTCGCTTATCAAATCTCTATTTGATCACCCAAGTAATATTTACAAATATATGTTTGTATGAAATCTTTTTTTTATCATTCTTCATGAATGCTCGATAGATTTTTAACATGTTGATAGTCAATTGATTACTTCTTAAACCAACCGATTGATGGGTTGATTTTATATTTTCAAGGATAAGTCAGAGTAAGGTAGTAACTCCTTGTGATTTTAAAATTTGAATTCTTAATTTATGCTTTCTTTTTCGACTTATCGGTTCAGGAATTTACTTTTTGATTGAAAACTAGTGGGGCCCCGTGCTCCGCACGGGTTCGGAAGTGCTGGAGCACGGGTCCGGATGCACTGGTTCGTGGTTGTTATGGGCAGAAATAATAGTTGAAATTCGTTACCATTACATGCTAAGTACATACCTAGTGCGTACTTGCAAAATAATTTTGTTGATTTTTTAAACTACAATTAGTTAATTAAAAAAGAAAAGAATACTCAATGCTATAATTAGCGATAACAGACAAATAACCGATAGTATGTTGCTATTAGTTGCAATCAGCCGTAAACAAATAAATGAAAGTATGTTTACCATTTCTTAAAATACTTGTAAAAATTTTCATTAAGTGTAAGAAAGAAACAGTGTTTGTTTAGACGGCAAGACTGACATCATTAATGCATTCGGCCACTTTATACAATACTTGATGGATGAGAAGGGTAAAATAGTCATTTAATCTTGATGGAAAAAAAAAGATAACTATAGAACAAATGGTTTACCTGTTGGTAAGTTTTTAAGCGATCTTCTAAGGATGTAACTATATGTCTCCATGTCTGTACTTCAGGGGCTCGGCCAGTTTTCAAAGATTTTGATATCACTTGACAATACCTGAAATAAAGAAACCTCTTTTAAGGAAAAAGAATAAGATAACAATATTGAAGAAAAAAAAATTTTCCAGTTTTTGTGTGCGTGTTTCAATGACTCAAATACTCTTCCTACTTCAGCCAACATATTAGCATATATGCAAGAAAAAGGGCAATCAATCAGCATTTATTTGTGGTACACGCATGAAATAGGAAGTATTGCACATGTGTATGTGATAAAATATATACCTTATTTGGTTTTGGTAGGGGGGAGGGCACAAACACATGTTTTCAAATGCGCCCCATCCTGCGCCAGTGAGCCGTGCTCCGAGGGCACCATTTCCCTTACACACTTCAACCAATTCTTCAAGCTTCGGACAACTGTTTCAATATGTAAAACCAATAATTAAACAGACAGTCATGTACTGCGTTTGGCATGCATTGAACTGGCGTCAGTGGAACAAAAAATTGACAACTAAAAGGAGCGAACGTAATGCCGTCGTTTATATATGGGCCATTTATCATGAACTAAATTTTTATAATTTTTTTCAAATATTGGAAATAGAGGGGGTTTAATTGTAATTTTATATGAAGGATTTTTTTAAATGAGTTTATTATACCTGCACTCAAATAGAACGCTGCAACTATGGTGGCTCTCATTCATAAGGTCTCCAAGCTTCTTCAGCTTCTCTTCTTCACTGCAAAAACTCTTCCGATATTACCCTCCAAATTCTTGAATATATAAATTATGTATAAATTAATTTATATGTTTAAGACTGACTCAGAATTTGATGACACTGCATCCTTGAAAGCATATAGACACATGGCTTCAGAGTAAACATGAGAGGCTCTCTGATAAGAAGAATGTATAAAACATTTAGCAATTTTTTTCCTTTTTAAAGTCAATAATTAAAAAAGTTGACATGTAATCAATAGTCGAGTATTTTTAAATTTCAAATGACGATGTTTTTAGATACATAGAGCATAAATTTTGATTGTGATCTAAAATATTATAACAAATGAACGATTATTTAACTAAAAGAAAAGTTGATGGGACAGATTAAAAAGTATGTTGCTATTTTGTGAACCTAACCCTTTAACTAATCAGATTAGATAAATTATTACCTGGAATAACTTGTAATGTTTGGCAGCTTTTATCACATCCAGTGAAGAAGCTGAGTCAGCAAATATCAGGTTCAAACTTTTACCAGTGATTTTCTCAATTTCTTCAGCTGTATATGCTTCCTCTTTCAGAAATTCCTGTAATAATAAAAGTTTTAACTATTAGTTAATATTTAAAAGGAAAAAATCATTTATTTAAAAAGTATGTGTCATTAGTACCTTGATTCCAGCTGGGGTATTTCCAGGTTACCGGTGGTAGTACTACCAAAAAGGCTGATACCGGAGTTAAACTTATTCTTCTGTTCGACTGGTTTTAGTATTTGGAAAGACCACATTAGAGTTTCATCCACACTCATCATACCAACCGCATTATCAAATTCCCCACAATAATTTGGTGCAGAAAACACGGCTACAAGTTGTCAATTAGCAAAAAACTCGTACCCATCTTCCACCACCTGGAAAAAATGTTACTGGCTTTCATTACAAATAATGCCAATAAATTTGATGCATTCCACATTTCCTAATCTCATGAACATGGATTGTAGATGTAATTTAATACAAGAATTTACCGAGAAGGGCGAAATGCTTTGTTTATCTCATACTCTTGAACCCATAAACTGCTAACGGCAACCCATTATTTGAAGCAACTGGATTCCATCAACAGAATAACCCAACAATGTCTCCCAAACATGTCAATGATAAGAAATTAGGGAGGTTCTGTAAGTACAAGTCTCACAGCGCAGACTAATGTTTCATTTAAGAGACTAAAGTTACGCCTGACCCTTACTATATCGCAGTCTCTCTTTGAGGTCCTGTGGGGTTTTGAGTCTAACCATCGACACATGCACGTTGGTGGTTCGCAGTTCTCTACCTTATGGCTGTGATATGTCCACCGTTAAACAAAATACAGATATGCAATATGATTTCACAAAATTGAGATTATTAGGGTTAAGGAGAAAGAGGAAAACATACCTGAAGCCGTTAAATCGAACCCGAGCTTCATTGCAAATCCGATGGGCGAAAGAGACTGATTTCTAGCGAGAAGAAAAAATAGAGATGAGTTAATTTCTCCCAAATCTGAATTCGACCTCCCAGCCCTCTAATTGCCAGAAGCGAACAGCATCGATTGCGAGATTGAGGGTGTGTGGGTGTGCCGCCATTGAACAACGATTTCCAGGGTAAGCAAACACAGTGAGATGCAATCGGTGAAAGAAGTGTTGTGGTTCGTAGGGATTCGGACGGATTTTCAAAACGATTTGGGTTTCTTCAACATGCACCGCATCGGAAAACCCTTGCCATGTAGACAGTGGAATGACGATGGCCATTTCTGAGAATCGCCATGAAAATGGTGTAGAAGACGCGGAATGGAGGAAGCGGTGGTATAGAACCCAAATCGAGATGAAATCGGAAAGCGAAATCCGGATCCGAATTTAACCCGCGTTACATAACCCGGAAAAAAAAAACGTTACACAACTTTGGCAAATTTACGCTTTTTAATTAATAGATTAATGGTATTTTCTTTGGTTGGGTCATAATATAGTTAACCAATATCTTACTGTCCCCACCAATTTGGAAAATGAGAATTTAGTTCAATTTATTCCTAGGTTATGCACTTCAAATTAAGGAAGAGGGAACATAATTTGAACTGATTACATGGTTAATAACTTAAAACTAACAAGATTTTCCAGATGTCCTTACCAATTTCTACCAAAATTCAAGCATGCAAGTTTCCCTCAAGTCAACTTCAAATTCTTTCAGCCAGCTCAAACTCCTTCACCAATAGTGATCTCTAACAGAGAGGCTTTAACAACAGCGTGTAATTTGTGTTGTCCAAATCTTCAAGATGTCAAAATTTCATTTTTTTTTCTTTTTTTCTCTTTTATGTGTTGAACAAGGCATAAGAGACTTTTCTTTTCTAGCATTCAACCATCATACGTTTGAACAATGGATGAGGGATCTTTTTGCTAACTATGAATAAAAGCAACTTACTTTACATATAAATTACATAATTCTGAATTTGTCACTTTTTATTACTTTAATCTTCGAAGTTGAATTTCTCATAAACTTTATGATTTTTCTAATTTTCCGAAACAGGTACTTTCTCATAAACTTTATGATTTTTCTAATTTTCCGAAAAGAGATTGAATTTTAATTTTATTTAATTAGATACGGTTTCGGGGATTCAATATTTACAGAAAATGGAGCTTCATCAAGAAAATTCCAAACAGAAATAGAAGCGGGACATGTTTGTGTAATTGTCCCGGTCCTATCCCCACTGCCCTTTTTGTATTTACCGGAACAGGGGCATCTTTTTAAGGAGACTTGAACATTCACAGCAATATATTTGTTTATTTTATAATCTTTTTAAGGAAACTTGAACATTCACAGCAATATATTTGTTTATTTTATAAATGTGACTAAATCTCGAACGGCAAATTAATCGAACTTTGTTTTGTAGGGAAATCCGTTCATTTATATTCGCAGATTAAAACGGTGACTCGGCATTGGAAAGATTTCAGAAATGCGATGAAGTAGAAGTACCACAGATATGCCTCCAGCAACTTTCCAAACAAGTGATGGAACTACGTTGCTATTACCAACTCATAATTTCCCTAATTTAGAAACCGGACCACTGGAATCGCCATCTGATAATCTTCAATGTGACAATGGGTCAGCATTCGCCATTCGGTATGCAGCATAAGGATTTTCAAACGGGTGAAGCGGTGTCACTTGGCTTGCAATTGAGGGATTTTCAAAACAGTGATGGGTGTCTCCTGCGTTGGTGAATAAGTAAATGTTGGAGGTGAGTTTGTGATGAATGTTTTTGGTTTCAGGAGCCGAAATGCGCAATAGCTTTTGACCAGTTGTGTAGTGTAAAGGTAAGTGACGAACGGAGCTCATGGATTTTTCTACTCTCCTCTCTTGCTTGGTTGATTGTTAAGTGGTTAGTGTCGGGCCAAGCTCGATTTAGGTTCTTGTGGTTGAATATACTCATGGAAGCTCAATTTAGTTGAATTTTTGTCTACTTCTGTTATGTAATATGTGATTATTGGTGTTAAATGAATGAATGGATTCAGGGTAAGGTTCGAATCCTTTTGGTAATATCGGTCTTTTTATGATAAGAAATGTCATTGTTCAAGCTATTAGACATTGATTTAGCATAAAATAGATTCATGTGATACAGCTGTTGCTTTTCAACATTTTCCTCATACCTTATGGAAATTTGGGTGTTAAAATGATTAATCTTTAGATCTTCACTAACCACGTTTTCTTTATGTCATCCCGTGTAATACACGGGTCTTACAACTAGTTTGATAACATATAAGTATAAAAGGGACCACTAACCATAAAATCTGTCTTTTTGGTGCTTGGAATTGAGCAAGAGGCGAGGGAAGGGCCACATGTATGATTTTAGTGAAATCAAGGAAGAATGCGGCACTTTTGAATTTTGATCATTGTTGGTGTAGTGATTCTCAAACTAATTTGCTTAAAAGCAGTAAAGTGTTGAATTCTAGTGATATTGAGGTAAATGGTTAAGGATTAATGAACAAAATGGGTAACAAACTCTTGCTTCTGTCCACATTTAGGTAAGAATGTTTATTTTGATCACTTTTACCCATCGAACTTGTGGTGACCGTTTAAAAAAGGGTAATATGACCTTCAACTGTAGGTTTTCGTTGATTTGGAGATTAAAGTGAATTACGTGGCATTACGTGGAGTTAACTTAAATTACGTGGCCTTTGTAACATATTACGTGTAAAAAACATATATTTACGGGGTTTATTAACCCTAAATCCCCACAAACAAACTTATACGCTTCGTTACCCCACAAACACATTGAGTATCATCCCCACAAACACACTTCTACGCTTCGTTACCCCACCCAAACCCCACGAACGATCGATCGAACCATCATCGATGTCAGTGGGTTCACTCCTCGCTGTACATGTTCACTACAATGGTGTTTTCTCCCCCAAACCGTTCGGTTACTTCAACGACGACGTGATATTAGTTCGTGATGTGGACTTCAGTGGGATGGAGTTTGCAGATTTCATTAGTTTCCTTAGAAAGCTTACAACTTGTAAATGCAGACACATCTACTACTGCCTACCACATGAGTTATTGAGTGAAGGTTTAGGGGTAATTCAAAATGAAGGAGATTTCAGAGAATTCCTTGAGGTTGGCAATGGAGGTCAGGGAAAAAGAATCGATGTGTACCTGGATCACTACAATGAACCAGTATTTGATTATATTGAAATGCAAGACTCTGATGGTGCTGAAGAAGAAGATGATGCAAACATTGAACAACAGCGTGATCGGTCTAATTTTTCTGATGCAATTACACCTGAACATGAAGAAGATGAGGTGGTGTCAATCCGGAAAAAGCTTGATGATCGATTTCTGAATGCTCTGTGCCCTGACCCGAATCTACTTCTTGAAGTTGGGACAGATGAAATAGAAGATGAAGGAGATGATGTGAAACCGGTTTATCCTGTCCACGATCCAACCCAAGAATGGGACAAGATGGTACCTATCCTAGGTATGAAGTTTTCTGATCCTAGTGAACTTAAAACTTTATTAAGTAATTATGCTGTAAAAAATGGATACAACTTGTGGTATGAAAAAACCGATAAGGACAGGTTGTTAGCAAAATGTGGCAAAGGTACAACACACAAATGTCCGTTTAGACTGTGGGCCACTTGGATGAAGGAAGAACATTCTTTTCAAATTAAGACATTAAAAGATACTCACACTTGTTCCAGGACATTCAAACTTGGAACAATTGTGAGTTATCGGTGGATTGGTAAACATTTTGTTAATGATATCTTGGAAAGACCCAAAATGAGCTTAAGGAAAATGAAAGCTTTGATTTCTAAAAAGTTTAATATAACTGTTAGTTTAGGGCAGTGTAGAAATACAAAAAAGTTTGCATTGACTGAGATTGAAGGTTCTTTAATTGAACACTATGGAAGGTTGTAGGATTACGGTGAAGAGATTAGGAGGTCTAACCCAGGGTCCACAGTTAGAATGGATTTAGAAATTATGCCTGATTCGACTAAGTACTTCTCAAAGTACTATGTATGTTTCAAAGGAGTTAGAGATGGTTGGATTGAGGGTTGTAGAAAGGTGATTGGGATAGATGGCTGCTTCCTGAAAGGCATTTGTAAGGGAGAGCTTCTTGCAGCAGTTGGTCGAGATGCAAATAACCAGATCTACCCTATCGCATGGGCAGTAGTAAATGTTGAGAATAAAGCTACTTGGAAATGGTTTCTTGACATTCTCATGGATGACATTGGAGGAGGCAATGGTGGTGGGCTTACTATAATTTCTGATGGGCATAAGGTATTCTTTTTTATATAATTTGACTTTTTAATTAATTTGACTTTTTAATTTGACATAAGGTATTCTTTTTAATTTGACTTTCATGTTTGTGTCAGGGTTTAATAGAAGCTGTGAAAGAAAGGGTGCCTGAAGCTGAACATCGTCAATGTGCCCGCCACATCTATGCTAACTTCAAGAAGACGTATAATGGTGAAGAATATAGAAAACTCTTTTGGGCTGCTGTTTACAGTACCACTGTACAACAATTTGAAGCAACTATGACACAAATTCAGCAATTAGACCCCACTGCGTATGAGTATCTTAAGGATAGGGAGCCGAAATCATGGTCAAGGGCGTACTTTCAAGAAGGGAGGAATTGTGATGCTATGGAAAATGGTGTATGTGAAAGTTTCAATGATGTTATTAGGGATGCAAGAAGAAAGCCGATCATCACAATGTTGGAGGATATAAGGGTGTTTGTAATGGATAGAATGTACAAGCAGAGGATCGTGGGTTTGGAATGGGATTTGGAAATTTGCCCTTCAATTAGAAGGAAGTTAGAAGACATGAAGATAAAACAAAGGTAAATATTCTTGTGGTTTTGATTTACATTTGTTAATAATGTTGGGTATTTTCTGGTTTTAACATGGTTTTTTAGGACAGATTCTGGTGTGTTTACCCAAGTGGTTATCAACAGTTTGAAGTGAGATTAGGAAATCAAGCATTTGGTGTGGATCTAATTAAAAGGGTGTGTGAGTGTAGAAGTTGGCAGTTGAGAGGTTTTCCTTGTGTATATGGCATTGCTGCCATTGCATACTTAAATCATGACCCAGAGTCCTAAGTGGCATTGTACTTTGGATTCCTTTGACAGATTATGTCATTGTACTTTGGATTCCTTTGACGATTATGGCATTGTACTGTGGATTCCTTTGACAGATTATGGCATTGTACTTTGGATTCCTTTAACAATTATGGCATTGTACTTTGCTAACAGTCCATAAGAGTTACCAATTCAGTCCACGATTATGGCATTGTACTTTGCTAACAGTCCTTAACAGTTAGCAATTCAGTCCTTAACATATTACCAGATCTGGTAATGTACTTTGGCAGTAAGAGTCCTTAACAGTAAGAGTACTTTACCAATTCAGTCCTTAACATATTACCAATTCTGGTAATGCACTTTGCTTGGCAGTAAGAGTCCTTAACAGAGTACCAATAACAGTCCTTAACATATTACCAGTAATAGTCCTTTACAGTCCTTACCAATTCAGTGAAGGTAATGTACTTTGGAATGACATATTACCATTTTGCATTTAAATCATTTTCATCTAAAATCCTTTACAGATTTGGTCCTTTACAGATACAAAATCATTTACAGATTTGGCATTGTACTTTGAATTAAAATCCTTTACAGAAATGGTCCTTTACAGAAATAGTCCTTTACACAAGTGGTCCTTTACAGAAAGGATTAATCAACAAAACGGGTAACAAATTCAGTCCTTACCAATTCAAATTACAGTTACAGTTATGGTAATCCCTAACTATCATGGCATTGTACTTTGCATTCATCACTTCAAAAAAGATAACATTCCAAAGATTACATTCATTAACTCCTACTTAAGAAGACCAATTACATACATCATAATGAAAACTACCAACACAACCTTAACACTAGCTTGATTCTTCTTTACTTCTTTCATCTCTTTTTTAAGCCCCAAAATCTCAGATTTCAGCTCTTCAATTTCATCCGGTTCTGCCCATTCCCAAAACGTACACTTCCCTTCTGATTTCTACATTATCAAACCAAAATGTAAAGAGGTGAAAAAAATAATAAATAATGAAGTTAGTGAAAGGCAAACCTGAAAAAAATACATACCGGGCAGATCATGAACTTTTTCCCTGGGTTTTTTTTCTGTCCTTGAGGTACGGATTCGAGCTGGAAGGCCACAGAAGCAAGGAGTAGTTTTGTGCCCTAACTGGGAGAAATATGAAGATGAAGCCGTCGACATTGAAACCGATTTTAGGGCAAATTGATATCATTCTCGTGTTATATCTTATAACCGATGACCAGACAAAACACCATTGCCACGTAAGCTCCAAATCAGCGAAAACCTACAGTTGAAGGTCATATTACCCTTTTTTAAACGGTCACCACAAGTTCGATGGGTAAAAGTGATCAAAATAAACATTCTTACCTAAATGTGGACAGAAGCATGAGTTTGTTACCCATTTTGTTCATTAATCCAATGGTTAACGGTTTTCCCCTTTAGAGCCCTAATTCTATAATTTTTGACCAATGACGTGCTTTAGATGTAATGCTTTGTAATTATTGTAGATGTAAATAACATTATGAAATACGGTGGTAATGCTATATGATATCCAAATTGATAGAGAAACCCTTCTCTGAGACCTGAAAGTCAAAGAGGTTGTGTTTCTAGGGTTTTTCTTAGCTATAAAGATTTACAAATGTAACGTGGCTGACAAATCTGTACAAACTTAAAAAAAAATTATTTTAGGCATGATACAACCTTGCATGCCCTTTTACCAGGCTATACAAAGCACGTCTTTGAAATTGGTTTTTGTCACTAAGGGGTATGACCTTATGAGGAATTGTCAGGTCGTATAAAGTTGTCAAATGGGCTTAATTTTTTTTACCTAAATATGGTATGGCCTTCTGGGGAATCTTGGTTCTATGCCATTATTGAATACTATTTGTAGTACTTGCATTATGTGAGCTGATTTATTATAGTGTTGTACCATATTGTTGTATACTTGTATGTAGTGAAATTATATATAGTTCTCATACTATGATGTATTGCCATACTATATTGCTTATCATATTGCTAGAGAATTTGCTACGAAAAAATTGCTATGTAAATTGCTACAGAAAAATTGTTATGAAATTTCCTACTAAGAATTGTTACAGAATTACTAAGAAATTAGCTATGGAACTCAAATTGCAATGGAATAAACGTCGTAATAACAAAATTGCTACGGAATTATATTTTCTCGGCAGAACATTTTGCTACAACAAATATAGCTACGGACTCTCGATGACAAATTCCATAACAATTTCTGTAATTTTCTTTTATGAATATGTCAAAAGAGAGGTCATTTAACGTTCAAACAATGTCATTAAACCAAAATGATTAGATCGCTAACTTTCCCCTAACTGCAAAGAGATTGATTACGAACACATATGAAGCAAAACTTATATTATTAAAAAACGCAAACCAAACCTTGAACTAAACAAACAAGGAGGTTTTACCACCAAAAATTGAAAATCAGGGTTTTGATTGTGCGACGTAAGACAAAAGTTGCAACATTTATCCTACCAAAAGGGTAGGATCCACTCTAATTCTTTATGATTTAACAGGATGAAGAAAAAATCATAAAGACACAAAGAGATGTTATAAATAATTAAAATATACACGAGGAGCATGCCTTCAAGATTTGATAGAAAAAACCTACTAAACACCCATAATTCAGTTTACCTATAGAATCCAAGTTACCTTATTTGACATAAATCATCAATTTCTAAAGGACCAACGTTTCCCATCTCTAAGTAAACAATTCTCTCTATATTTTTGTTCCAATTCAACTTGTATTTCTTTCACAGCCTCAAAGATTCCGGTTTTTTACGAGCAAAACCTGGCTGAACAAAATAAATCCACAAAACAATGTTATACAAACTACATTGGTCACATAATAAATACTAGACATGAACACGGTACGACGGTAGTCATACATATGTAAGAGGGATGTTTCTTTTTTGTTTTTCTCCATTAAGTTATGTATGGGTAATCTGGCTGAATGGGAAAATGATCTGTTTGGATAAAGTGTTTTCTAGTCTGAATAAACCCTTTGAATAATACTAAATGGCCATCAAATAGGTGAAGGTTTAGTGTCTTAATACATTAAGAAATTTTTTTTGGCTTAACCAATTAAGTCATACTATTCTAAGTAGATAAAGAAAGAGTAAATTGCATTTTTGGTCTCCGAGTATTTGCTGATTAATTTTGGTACAAAAAACCTCAAATAAGGACCAAATTTACATGAGAAATTATTTTGGAACTAAAATTGCAAGAATCAGCTACATTCAGGGACCAAGAATGTAATTTACTTTAAATAAAAACAAAAACAGTCCCTAAGACCAACGTACCTGAAGAAGCATCGAGGGAGCAGGAGCGGCTGCGGGTTCTTTAACAACATGACTCCGAGTTTTCCTCCCATTTAACGTAACAACCGACGGACTATTAGCCGTTGTTATATCCCAAAAGCTTCGTTTCTTATCTCTTGTCGCCGGAGAACAGAACCGACCACTAGGGCTCCTCAGTTCCCCCACCACCGCCTCTTTCGGCACAACCCTATTTCTAGCCTTCTGCGAGATTTCACGAATCAAATCGTCTTTTTGCTTAATCTGTAAACCGTATTCTCTTTTCATTTTCTCCATAGCCGCCTCTAACATCTTAATAGTTTGCTTGAGTTCTTGAACGGTTTCTTGGGGCGGTTTTTTCTTTGATTCCGGTGTAAAACAATTGGTGGTTAAAAACGATGGTCTGGTTTTCCGTTGCTTTTGTCTACAAGAGGTTGGCGGGGTCGTTAAAATTGACGATATGGTTGACGGCGTAGGTGACGCGGCTGCTAACGATTGTGCTTGAACCGTTAAGAGCTTTTGTTGCTGGCGAGCCAATTGCGCTCTTAAATCACGGTTATCTTTTTGCAATTCGAGGAGTAGCTTAGCCTGATCTGTCTCTGAATTGGGTATTTGTGTTATTTCTTCATTTGCCTCGTATGCCTGGAAATCATTAGCATAAGTAATGAGTTTTTTACAAATAAATAATCTAATCGTATTCATCAAGACCTTGAAAACAAACCTTAGTACGAATCTCTTTAGCTCTATCCGCCCAATGAAGGGTATTTTGAGTTTCCCCAAACGAGAGATTACTCGGACTAATATTTGCAATCATGACAGTATTACAAGAACCACCAAGAGAGTCTTTAAGCAGTTGAGTGAGCTTTGAGTTTCTATAAGGAACATGTTTTTTTCCCTCAACAAGAGCATTAATGCAACTGCTAAGAGCAAGTAATGATTTGTTTATATTCGCGCCCTCAAGTGATCTTAATGTTCTTTGATCTGTAGCAAGTGCCCTCTCTGACCCTGCTAAGTCAATAAGTGACAACTTTCCAACTCTGTTTGTAACATTGTTGGATTCATCTTTTACTCGGTACTCAACCATAACCTGATTCGATATGAAGTTTGTAAGTTTGTTCTTTCAACAAGTGTATTTTTGTTACCAAGATTCAAAGTAAAAGACTACCAAATGTACCTGAAGAATGGCATGGGAGCGCGAAGATGTTTCATTGACTCGAGTTGGTTCTGTAGTCCGATTCCGGTTTCCTTGTTGAAGCAACACCATGACCTATAAAAAATAATTAAAAAAAAAAATCAAATTTCGGAATTAATTAAAAGATTCTTGTTGACAATTGAAAAAGCACCTCGTCGGTAGAATAAGCTCGATATTGAGTGAGCCCTGCTGCCATAATCCCCTGAAAAGAAGAATAAATTTTCCACCAAATTGTCAACAAATATGCCAAATGTATGATCAATGATTTAGAGGAAAGGACTAAATGCAAGAAATAGCAACGTACTTTGGTTTATTGTTTATTAAAATAGCATGTTACTTTCCAGTTCTATTATTAGAACATTGTACTTTGTGTTTTTCTCTTATGAAAGTCGTGTACTTTAGAAAATCTACTCAATTATAACATTCTACTTCCGATAAATCTTTATCGTATAAAGGACATTTTTCATTGAAAAGATTTTTTTTTCCTTTTTTTGTATTTGGATGCCGTTGTTATAATTGGCATGTTGCTATAATGCTATTATTGAGTGTTACATTTAATTTTTTCTATTACAACATCGTACTTTCTATCTTTCTCACATAGTCACATTGTAGTTTCAATTTCAATTTCAATTTTTTTCAGAATAAGGCATTGTACTTTGAATGAAAATCTATTTGTATTTGGATGGCATCCTACAACATTGTAGTTTCAATCTTTTTTCCTATTAAGATATTGCACTTTAAAAGAAAATCTCTTTGTATTTATATGGCATTCTGCAACCAGATTCATTTCTCAAAGTACAATGACTTAATTAGGAAGAAATGAAGGTAGGATGCTATAATAAACAACTAAATGAAAGTATGTTGCTATTTCTTTTTTTGCATTTAAACCTAAAGAAAATACAAACCTGTTTATCTTCTCTAAGGACCAAAGGGCGTCCAGGAGAAAGCAAATCTCTCACAGTTTCATTATAAACCTCCAAATATGACAAATGAACAACATGGCTCCCATCACAACTCCTTTGTCTAACTTTATAAAACAGATCTTTAATGGCCAAAACCATTACACCTGGATTCTCAGCTGTTCCTAACATGGTGAATGTTTTACCAGCACCCGTTGCACCATAACAGAACACTGAACCATTTCTTCCTTGTAAAACTGCTTCAACAAGTTCTGATGTCCTGTCAAATTCCAAGAAATATTCAAGTTTAGACCCCATTTCCTTTTTTTTCATAACTGTTGTTTGGATAAATGATGTTTAGAAAGTATTTGAGACAAGTGAGGCTCACTTGGGGAAATGGAAGAGAGAAATAATTGAGGGTATATTTGTAAAAGGTTAGGACTTTCTCTATAAAGTCGTTCTTTCTGTATTAAGTTAAAACAAACACTCATGTACTGAGGGTGAATTTGTAAATAAGTTAAGACTTAATAGGGGAGCCTCATATTCCTACTTTCTCTATTAAGCCGTTCTTTCTTTGTTAAGTTAAAAAGAAACACTTATATATTGAGGGTAAATTTGTAAAAACACTTGTTATATGTTAAGGGTAAATTTGTAAAAAAAAAGTAAGACTTAATAGGGAAGCCTAATATTCCTGATTAAGTTGAAAAACACTTATTAAGTCGAAAATATTCACTGTCAAGTCGTTCTTTCTGCATCAAGTTAAAAAGGAACAATTTACCTGATTAAGTTATACTCTGTGAAGTCCATTAAGACGGATGTAATTTTAAACTACACAATTCATATAAGATAGCTAAAATTTGGTGCAAATTTTGATGAGGATGTTAACATAAGATACAAAAAGTTTAAACACTTACGAAGTGGAATAAACTTCAAATTGGGAAGATGAATCTGGAAATGAGGCATCAAAGGTGAAATGTCGGCCACGAAGTCTCTTAAGCCTTAGATAATCATTCTCATTTGCAAATTCAGTCAAGTAAACTTCTTTTTGATTCACAATCCGTACACAAGATCTTGAACCAGCTTCTTTTTCTTTCTTACTCAATGGTCTTACTCTTACAAAAACAAGAATCCTGCTACCTACATGTCTTACTTTTACTGTGACACCCTCTGATTCTGTTGTAACAGCCCCGTCTACTCCACCACCACCACCGGTGGCTGCACAGCCACCGGAGACTTTGCCTTTTGGGTCTGGAGCCACATGAGAAGTCCCCATTGATAACTTTCTTGCCACGGTGGTAGACACCACCCCTCTTCTTGGGGGGCAGGTAAATCCAACAATCTTCTCACCATTACCACCACCACCACCACCACCAACCGCCACAGCTATGTTCTCCTTGGCATCCTCCTCCATTGCAGGTGTTGGCTGTGGGAAGACGTAAGTCTTGGTTAATGTAGAAGAAATAGGCATAGAATTCTCCCTCATCACGTGATTCTCTACTGTTCTTGATTTCTTCTTGTTTTCTGATTCTTGTCTGCAAGATCCAGCACCAGCCAAAAGATCGACACTTGGATGTGTTGAAAATAGATTTGTATCTGGTTTAGGAGAAGGGTTTCTGAGAGCGATTGACGATTGCTTCTGCTGTTCATACAACTGAGTTAAAGCTTTCATCTTTTCTTTCAATCCATGATGAGGATTTCTCAGTTGATGATGATTCGACAAATGGCTGTTCTCGTCTTCGTTTTGATCTCGAATCACATTAACGTGAGACCTAGTCGACACCGGCATTTTTTTTTCTTGAATTGCTCACTTCCAAGACATACCCTTATAGATTTCGACAACGCCCAGGAACTTAAAGCTTGAGAACGGAAGAAATCGCAGAAATGATCAAAAAAGTTCACAGAAAATGCCGAAAAAACCTAATACCTGGATCTGTGAAATGCGCTAGTTCTCGAACACACGAAAGGGGAAAGATCTAAGAGGTGGGAAGGGAGCACTGCATAATCTGCAATGTTTTGATTCGAAGCTGAAACGAATTTGACTTGTGATTATTTAGAGAGTTTACGGCGAAAGCGAAGTAGGAGTGTGGGAAAGGAAAAGGGTTTACGATTTGAACTTTTTGAGAAATGAGTGTAACGGTCAAATAGTTTTGGCATGTTCTTAAGGACCTAAACGGTACTGTTATAAATGGGTTGGACCAATTTTGAACTTTACCCTTAAAACATATTCAATTCGGATCCTATGTCATTGATTAGGTTTTTATTTATTTTTAATTCTTTCATCATTATGAAAGGAATCAGTATGATGATGGTTTTTAATGTTTTCTAATTTTTATAATCAGACGACTCATTCAATGAATTCAAAATAAATAAGCAAACAAATAAATCTGATCACTTTACTTAAGGACTGCGATTACGACAATCGTTTATTTAGTTCGTTAAAGCAGTAACGTCAAACGTAATTATTGGATTTGATGTGATCGCATGTGACGCTTGTCCATTGAATGCAATACGGAATCGATGATATAATCACATGTTACGTACGTCCGTATAACATAATTTAGTCGTGTTTTTTTCGTTTTTATTTATTTTTTAAAAATACATTTTTCAATTTTAATAAACTCAATTTTAATTTTTTTTTTGCTTTTTTGTTTGTTTTTCTTTTTCAAAAATTCAGCTTTTTTTTCCGTATAAAACTGGTTTTTGTCTCTTTTTAAACTCGTTTTGGATCAATAAACTTAACAATCATAACAACTTTTGGATTTTGGATGGATTATAACAAGTTTTGGATTAATAAACTTAACAATCATATATGTGTCTGTGTTTGAGAACTGACATAAGTGAAGTTGATGGCCGAGGAGTGTTTTAGCTTCATATATGTGTCTATCTGTTTGTGTGTTCGTGTGCAATTATGAAAATTTTCAATGTGGTTAAACTTGAAAACTGGAATTGTTCATCTGTATCTATATACGTGTCAGTGTGTTTGTGTGGTCATTTGCAATTATAAAAATCTTCAACGTGGTTAAACTCTTTGTGCTAGAACTTGAAATATGAAATTGTTATGTTGTATCCATATACATGTGTGTGTTTGTGTCTTCATCTGCATTTATGAAATTGTTCTTTTGAATCCATGTATGTGCCATCGTGTTTGTGTGCTCATCTGTTCAGTGTTAAATATCTATCATATTCTGCTGATTTATGAAATCTAAAATAGAATGATTATGTTCCATTTTCTGAAATTAGAAATCTGATTTGATGAAATATGGAATGTTTTTATCAAACATATACATTTTATTTGGTAAAAGATAGAACGAAAGGGTAATATGGTTATCCTCATTATTCAACAAACTCGGTCAGATGCATAATCAAACAACATGGTTTCATTTAGAGATAAACTCAATTCGAGCTTCTGGGTGGGGTGGTGTGGGGTGGCACAAGTACGTGAGTGGAGGGGTTAGGTGGGTAGGGTGTGAGTGGTGGGTGGGGTAGGGGTGAGGGTGAGGGTGGGGTGGGGTAGGTGTAGGTGTGGGTGGGATAGGTGGGTGAAGGTGAGTGGGTGGGGTAGGGTAGCATGGGGGTAAATGTGAGGTGGGTAGGGTGGGGCAGGTGGGGTGGGTAAGGGTAGGGTAGGGTGAGGGGTGCAGGTAGGGTAGTGTAGGGATAGTGTGGGTATGGGTGGTGTGGCTGGTTAAGGGGTGGTAGGGGTATGGTATGGGGTGTGGCGGGTAGGGTAGGAGTTGGTAGGTATGCATGGGTGGGGGTGGGTGAGGTGGTGTGGGGGGGGTGTTAGGGTGCGATAGGTGGGTTGCGGTGCGATGGGTGTTGATGGCTCTTAATTTTTTTTCTCAGACATGGTTCCACCTCTTAAATTTTAAAAGACTGCTCATAAATTAGGAGACTTTTATACAAATGCTACCGTATACATTGAATCTGAAAAATTAAGAGATTTATTAAATTTTTAATTAAAAGGCTATCAAAGAGGACCTTTCTCGTTATGAGCTTGGTGAGAGATATTTTGAATACGGTTAAAGGAGTGTTTGAGATTATGTTTGAAATCAAATTATTGACTTTTCAAGAAGCTAATATAAGTCAAATAAAGTGTTTTCAAGAAGTTAATATAAGTCAAATAAAGTGTTTGAAAATTCAAAAGTGTTTTTCAAAACAATTTCTTTACTATTCAAAAAAAAGTTTTGAGAAGCAAAGGATATCTAATGACTTAAAATGATAACAAAGTTTTAAAAATATACAAAAAAACACAATTAAACTTTCATTTGTGCACAAAACACCCTCAAAGTATACATTTTGTACACATTATACCATCAAAGTATACATTTTGTACATATTACACCATCAAAATTATTTATTTGTTCACATCTGACATTGGGTCCATCAACATTAGCCGACCAACTTTGATGGTGTAATGTGTACAAAATGTATACTTTAATGGTGTATTGTGTACAAAATGTATACTTTGATGGTGTTTTGTGCAAAAATGAAAGTTTAATGGTGTTTTTTGTATATTTTTTAAAACTTCGTTACCCTTTTAAGTAATTATCCCTACTTTTTAAAATAACTCTTGACTTTTTGATATCAAAAAACATAATACCCCTCGTTTAACGAAGGGTTAATGACTTGAGATGATAACTTACTTTTCAAAATGTTCACATTAAGGTAACAATATTTTTTTGTTCACATTTACCCATTTAACTTGTTAAACCTGTTAAAAAAAGGGTAACATGACCAGCTGGTGGCGGTATTCTCGGTCATATTACCCTTTTTTGAACAGGTTTAACAAGTAAAATGGGTAAATGTGAACAAAAAAACATTGTTACTAAATGTGAACATTTTGAAAAGTAAGTTACCCTCTAAAGTCATTAACCCATTTGATAAAATGCTTGCCTCTCTATCAAATTGTTCTTTCTGCATTAAGTAAAAAAGAAACACTTAAATATATACACAAGTCACAAAGAAACAACACCTTACTTTCTTTATCAATGGCTTTTAAGAGGGTTTTGGGAAATTATTTTTGTGTTAACTTTTAGTAAAAATTTATAAACAGGGTGAGAACCCTAAGAAACCCGGGGCTCCTCATAATATGCGTCTTTATTTAATTGCATCCACAAGATATTTTGATTCATTTGATGGAAAGACAACTAGTTTGTGTGTTAGACATGTTGTCTATTATGACCCTAAAATATGAAAAGAATATCCTTCAAAGAATGACGTGTCTAGTAACTTTCTTTGTGAACACAAAAAACATTGTTACCTAACATGTACATCTTTACTAGTTACATTCCTCTCAACATTCACATATAATACATAAAATATTTCTATAGAATATTATTTAAATCCTTTGAAAAATCAAGTCATTAACTTTTTAACGAACACACTATCCTCTTTTTTATCTTTTTTTTTTTTATCATTTTACATAAATCAATAAATGTCAAAATGTAAATTTAAACACTTTTTAAGATGCTTCTTTTAATAAATATTCTTATAAAAATACATTTTTTAAATTCGAAAAACAATGTCAAACACCCTAATTTGAAGTATGTCGTCTAAGGGGGGACGGAGTAATGCTCGGGCTCGAAGATAGATCGGAATGGGATGGGGCGGTACCGCCGGTACCGCCGGTACCTCCGGTACCGCTGCCCCTCCTCCTGCGGGTTGAGCGGGCTCGGCAATGGTGGCGGGTGAGGGATGATGGTGAACCCGATGATCCCATCCATTTTTATAAAAATTTTTTTTTTTAATCCCTCAAAAATTACATTCCCCTCATCCCTATAAATACCACATCTCCACTCCTTCACAAATCACACCTTCACCCTTCTTTCTTTACTCTCATTTTCTCTCAAAAACTCTTTGCCCTCTATTTTATAAAAAACTCTTTTTTTATAAAATGGATTCAAATCGTGGTAAATCCAAACGTCGCAGTTCCTCACAAAGCAGGAGCCGTGAAGTTCCCCCAACCCCATCCCCACACATTTACAGTTACACACAATACCCCAACCAATTCCAACAAAACTTTTCACAATACCCCAACCAATTCCAACAATATCAAACTCAATTTCCACAATACCCCAACCAATTCCAACAATGCTACGTCCCGGACACTTCTCATTTCCGTAACCAAGTAGAGTCCAGTGATGAAACCATTCCACCCTCGGATAACGAGGAGGAGCAAGAGGACGAGCAAGTGGAGGAGCAAGAGGACGCGTAAGAGGACGAGCAAGAGGACGAGCAAGTGGAGGAGCAGCATGCAGATGACCAGGAGGACGCAGAGGAGGTTGTCCCAGAGACACAACCCTCTACGCGTAAAAGGAATTACACCCACCGAGTAAAACGCAGAAATTGGGAGGAGAGGGAGGAGATCGCCTTGGCGAAGGCATACATTAGTTGTTCTGAGGACCAAGAACGCGAAAACACCCAACGGTCTGACTCTTTCTGGCAGAATGTTTTGGAACATTTCCAGGCGCAAATTCCAGGTACCGATCGGACCAAGCATCAAATCAACTCCAAGTACAAAGATATGTTAAATAAGGTAAATAAGTTCAATTGTATTTACAACAATAAAATGAACATGCGTGCCAGTGGGAGGGGGGATGCGGATGTTTTACAGGCCACCCATTCAGAGTACCGGAAATTGTACCGGTCCAGTTTCTCACATACAGGGGCATGGGAAATACTCAAAGAGCATGCCAAATGGGAAACGGTCAAAGAAATGGGGATGCATTCCCCACATCATTCCGCCAAACGAAGTAAGACATCCGGCTCCAACCAATTCACCAACTCTCCTTCTGATGCACACTTTTCGCCTCAACCAATCGATCTTGATGAAGCTTCCCCACAACCATCATCACATTCCCGGCAAAGAAAAGGGAAAAATGTGGCTGGATCTTCATCAATGCCAGATGGTTATCAGACCATCGTCGATAAGATATCCGCACTGGCGAATATTAATGAGGCAGAAGCGCAGAAGAAGGAAACCCTCCGTGCAAAGAAAATGGCTGTTTTGGAGAAACAGGAGGAAGAATTGACGAGGAAATCGGCCCTCCTTGAGCAAGAGATCGAAGCGCTCAAAAGGTCTCGTGAACAAAAAGATTTAAAATTCTTCCTTAAATCACATGATCATTTGACCGGATCAAAATTGGCATTGGTTCTTGGGAAGAAACAGGAAATTGCAGAAATGTATGGGTGGGAACTTTAGGATTTTTATTTCCGTTTTTAAGATTTTTATTTCCGTATTTAGGCTTTTTTTTTCTTGTACCGATGTGTTTTTTAATTAAATGTAATTTGAATTTTCTTTAAATTTTGTGCATTTTATTATTATTTCTAATATTAAATTAAGTGTTAAAATTAATTTATTCATTTAATTAAAACATTTAAATATCAAATATATGATGTGGTTCAGTGGGTTCAGTGGGTTCAGTGGGTACTGGTTTCATGGGTGAAAGATTGGTGAAAGATTGGTGAAAGATGGGGAAAATGGAAGTGAGAGGAGAGAGAAAAGCTGACGTGGCGCGTGGGTTCAGTGGGATGGGAGGGATCTACTCCCCCACCCTAATTGGATTTCAATTGGTGCGGTCTTAAAAAAAAAAAAAAAAAAAAATACTCGCTATAGAATAATAGAATTCTAGTGTTAGAAAAATTTTCGATCGACTTCATTATTGCGTATATTACATGCTCGCACAACCATTGCATACGAGAAAAACTGGATTTGCAAAATCACAACAAAAAGATTCTGAGCTTAGTGACAACCCGCCACCGCACCAGAGTACACAAGACAAACATCCCAACCGAGTCAATTGTTGCAGCCATGATCGTAAACTTTAGCCACCAGTCGAAGCGGATCCTTCTTATGTGAAACAGTCCCAGCAGTTGTCAACGTATTGATCTCCTTCGTCCCCTCCGGCAACTCCCAATCAAACGAGTAAATAAGATTCGAGAGAGCCAGCTCCACCGTCACAGCTCCCATCGACATCCCCGGACACCCTCTCCGACCAGACCCAAATGGAATCAACTCGAAATCCATTCCTTTATAATCAACACTACTACCCATGAACCTTTCCGGAACGAACTCTTCGGGTCTTTCCCAACATTGTGGGTCTCGCCCCACTGCCCATGCGTTTACGTACACCAGAGTCTTCTTTGGTATTTCAAATCCGGCTAAAACGCATTCTTCTCTCGATTCACGTGCGACTAAAAGAGGTGCAACTGGGTACAATCTAAGCGTCTCTTTGATTACTGCGTTCAGATAGTTGAGCTTATGAAGATCGTTTTCCTGTACTTTCCCTTTGTTGCCGATTACATTCCTCACTTCTTGTTGAAGTTTCTTTAATGATTCAGGGTTCTTGATCAGCAAAGTCATCGCCCACACCACTGCCGAAGCACTTGTTTCTGTCCCCCCTAACAAGATATTCTGCAGAATTCAAACACAGTTACGACATGATCCAAATTCGAAACATCTATATAGCACTACTATAAATCAGTCATTAGCGACAGAGTATCAACACTCCGTCATAATGTCTCGTTAAATTTTGGGACAATTATTTAAATCAACGAAGGATTCATTAAGTGACCATTTGGATTCGACATCAGGGACTGAATTACGCACCATGAGCACAGCTTTGATGTTATCAAAAGTGAGATCGATCCAGGAATCCGAGTCTTGTTTGAGCTTAAGCAAGATATCAACCATATCTTCTTGCATTTTGTTTTGTCTGTTTCCGTTTAGATGCTCATCGATGATTTGTTGATAACACTCATCCATGTCTTTGAAATTCTTTTCGAGTCTATCAATGCTTCCATTGAGTTGATCAAGCCAACCCATCAAAGGAAAATAATCTCTGTAATAAAAGTTAACCAGCAAAGCTTGACACTCTAACAAAAGCTGATGGAATCGTCTTACTTCTTGCTGTTCGTCACCATAAACATACGGCCTCTTGCCAAAAGCCACCCTATAAATAATATTACTCGTCAGAATCATCACAATTTCACTCAGATTCACTTCTTGTTTGGTCGATAGTCGAGTCTTTATAGTATCAACCATGGCGGAAACTTCTTCTTCACGAACCGAACGAAAGGAGTTGACTTGTTTCGACGAAAACAAATGAAGGATGCATATCTTTCTCATTTCTCTCCAATACTCATTGTATGGCGACCAAGCTACATCTTTATTGTTGTACGAGATCTTTTGCTGGCCTGTTAAAACTGGCCTCGTGCAAAAAACCAAGTCTTTTGTTTTCAAGACTTCTTTAGCCATTTCTGCAGAAGACACAATGAGGGTCTGGACGAGACCAAGGCGCAGGGACATTAAGGGGCCATAACGTTTTGATAGACGCCATAGACGGTCTGGAAGGTCGGATGTGTCGAGCTGGTGCAGGTTTCCGATTATAGGAAGTCCGGGAGGTCCCGGTGGTAGACGTTGGAGGGTTTTTGAAAGAAAGTTTCGAAATTTGGAAAGAAGGAAGAGGAAGAAGACAGGGAGAGCTGATAGTGTGATGATGTATGATACCATTGTTATTTCTGTTCGTTAATTGGTAATGAGCTCCAACAGAACAGGGGGTATCTTTATATATACTTGTCCTTCGATGATGATGTATATTCAATTTACGTCACGCATGAGCAGAATGATCAGGGTTAAGAGTTGTCATTAGCCGGCTGCCGGCGACAGCAGCAGGATTGCAGGAGGTCGACTGTCATGCACCGCTTCTTTCACCGAATAGAAGGTAGTGAAGTAGCCTGACTTATTACGTGTTCAACTTAACGCCTCATCATACTATCGAAGCTTCGATATGTCATTGCACAATTCGAGATATATCGATGGCTTTTTTTCTTCTTCGTATGCAAGTAAATACGTTCCTAAAGATTGGAAGAAACAACAGCAACACTTTAGGACATTAAAAATAAATAAAACCTCGGATATATCCGTTTCCGCCATAGAAAACCCAAAAACAAAGGATGGATTGCTGTCTACCGCCGCTTTGGACCGACTCAAACGAAGAAAGAGACAGATGATAAGTCTTTCTTATTGCATGTTCAACTTCACACCTCATCAAAATTTGTTGAAGTTCCCAATGTACAGTATATCTCATAACCCAACGATTAATAGAAGAGATTTTTTTTTACACTTCGTTCAATCGTTCTAGATTGAAATAATACTCCGGTCTAGGTTTTGACTAGTTTTCATTCGTAGACTAAAATTATTGATGTCTAATTAATATCATTACACTATTTTTTGACTAAAATATAATAAACTAGAGTGTCATTATCAACACCATTAATAGAATTTACATATTTTTAGGATGATTTTAGGACGGGATGTAACAGCCTCTCAAATTAGTAGACCTCTAAAGCGGTCTTGTAATAAACATGTAAAAGTATCAAGTAGACATATATTTATAAATTTCATATATCTATCTCTAGTCTACGAAAAAAAATTACATAACATTATTTCATATATCTATCTTTAGTCTACGAAAAAAATACAGAACATTATAAATAGGTCGATCATAGTTGGTTATTTATTTATTTTAAATATATTTTTACATAAAATTATAAAATAATATAAAACATATATATCTCCATAACCTAGGTGTTGATTTTTATTAAATCTATTTGATGTTCAGTTTGTGATTAAGATACCGGATTAGACCCTCATTTATTTTTTTGTTCATTGTTTGCTCGTATTAGAGCATTTACAATAAGAATTTTTTCATATCAAAAAGTTTATGAAAATCTAAAATTTTATTATGGGAGTTTTTTCAAAAAGCTTGTAAATTAACAAGCTCTCACTTAAAGCCTTTTCAATAATTTGATGGGTTTTATTGGTTTTCAACCAATTATAATTAAACAACTCATATAAAAGTTTTATTAAAAGCAACTTGGAAAAGTTATTCCTATTATATAGTTAAATAAAACTTTTTCATGAAAAAGATTTATAAAAAAGCTCTCATGTTGGAGATGCTTTTAGGAAGACGTTTGTAATTAAGTGGTCGATTTCCACAAAACTTGCCCATCCTGAGGACATTTGTCGGCAATTCGTTAGAAATGGGTATCCTTGACAGATTTCCAAAGGAAAAAAGAATCTCTCTGTAAAAACGACTGGATTTCCGTCAGATTTGTACTAGATTTCCTAAGACTCGAAGGAACGGTTACGGTAAAGGCTTGGCAAGGCCATGCCGACGGTAAACAGCGCCCCTCAACCTCGGTATCGGCAACGAAAAGGCATGAACGATAGCCCCATATCGTTTCTCTCTCTTTGGCAAACATTTGGTTCGTCTTCTCTCCTCATTATCTCTAGTCCTCTTGTTGTTTTAATTCTTGAGATCGAATATACTATTTTCGACTATAAATCGAAAATAAATCAAATGCTAACTAAATAGAACACAAATTGAAGATTTCTCAAATCATTAATTTGATTATAATGTATGTCTCCAATTGAATATCGAGTGATTCGATGGAGGACTCGAATTATTCAGCAGTTTTAGGTGAAATTTGTGTTTTCGTTTTCTTTGTTTTTCGAATTCTGATATTTGTTTCTACTCCGTCAAGGAAACAAATCTATAAAATGGTATGTGTTTATTTTTGTTTCTATTTTCGAATCGTTTCTCATTTAAGCCGTTGAGTGTACATCCGTCTTTATTGATTATTTATGTGGTTTACATATTAAATAACTTGTATGTTTTTTTTCTTATCCATCTCATCATGCCTTATGCACACCAAGTGTTTGATAAATATTCGAAGTAAGTCTCATCTTGTTCCGTGACTTGGGTTTGTCTGTTTGAAGCCTAAAGCCTTTGAAAAATTAAACTTTGTTGTCATTTACGAAAATTCAATGTTCTTTGATGATATACAATTGATTCAAATTTTAGCTCATTACCAATATCTTGTGTTAGTGATAAAACTAAAAGGCATGCTCCCATGCGAAAAGGATGTGGATAAGATTGTTTTTAGAACTTTGACAGTCTTGCTCCGGTTGTAAATTGAAATTGGAGCATATAAAGAGGGTATATAAAGATTCTTGTTTAGTTGTTAGATATTAGCTGTGTGAAATGTGAATATGGGCACTAACTTGATATTGAATTTAGGTGTTATTGGGGATATTGTTTTGAGATACTTGCTACCGGAGATCCAATAAGAGATGATGGAGAAGGAATCATATTTTGGTATAAATTTACAGTTGACTATAACACAGGAGAATGATTTGAGAGACAGAAATCGCTCAAGTTTTGGGTATCATGGTAAAAACACTATACTATACCTACCCTTTGGTATGAAATAAGAAAGATGTGGTAAAACTGATATTGCGCTAAGGTGGTGCTGATGTGGCAGGAAAATGGAGTTTTAAAAATGCTACCACTACCTCCATCCTAAATAAAAATAATTAAAGACAACATTCACACATTTTCTTTGATGGATTTCCGACAGATTCATTTTAATGACAAATTTTTAACAAATTATTTAAGTGATCGATTATTGATAGATTTTTTGTGACAATAGTCATATATATTATATATATATATATATATATATATATATATATATATATATATATATATATATATATATATGTGTGTGTGTGTGTGTGTGTGTGTGTGTGTGTGTGTGTGTGTGTGTGTGTGACAATTTACCGTTAGATTTTATGACTATTTTAGTGGCATAGTTTCGTCAGTAAATTGACATATTTTTAAATGAAACAGGTAGCACATTAAAATCTAAAATTTTCTATTTTAAATACAAAAATTCTAATACAACAAACACCAAATCCATTTCAACCACATACAATACACATGAATCTATAAAGTATCTAATACACATATTCACAAACATAAACCTATAAACATGCATAAAATGTAAATTCAACAAAAAAACCAGGATGAGCTGGATACGTTGCTGTTGTGTTGTGTTGTAGTTGAATTCTATAAAGTTTCTTTCATTTGTTCTTTAGGATCGTGTTACATCTCTTCACGTACCAACCCATCAGTGTCAATATAGGCTTACACCTCCTCCATTTGCTTCTCCCCTTTTCAAGTCGAGGATCTATTAGAGAGAAGGCATTCAACCTGCAATTGGCTTCGGTTTTCACTTAGCTTGCACCTCCTCGCTTTCGATAAGG
This sequence comes from Cichorium intybus, assembly GCA_023525715.1. NCBI lineage: Eukaryota > Viridiplantae > Streptophyta > Magnoliopsida > Asterales > Asteraceae > Cichorium > Cichorium intybus. The sequence goes on from CM042013.1 coordinate 8,662,172, forward strand.
CTCATCGAGACTCGTACCTAAAGAAATGTTAAAGAAAACATATAAATTTGGTAAAGAATAAAGGGACATATATAGTGATGCACTTAGACCGAACGGTATGGCAGCGAGGAAGGAGGGGCGGGGTCCAGGTGGCTTCCATCACCGCACGGGAACACCGCCCCAGTTGGGGTGTGACCTGCGGTGATGGTCACCGCATGGTGTTCCTTCGTCGCCCGGTGAAGCCTTCAACATTTACAGTTTTGGTCCCTGGATTTATAAAGGATTTGAAAGATAACCCCCTCCCAACGGCTCCTTTTAAACGGTAAAAAAAATTAATTTTTTTTTCATTTTCCAACTATAAATACCCATATTCACACACAAAAAACTACACATCTCTTTCTCACTAAAATCCATTGTTTTTACATCTATTTTCTCACTCAAAAAATGGCTGCCGTCGGTAACGGAAATAATCGTCGGGTATGGGCTCAAACTCACGAAGCCGCTTTGGCAACCGCGTGGCTCAACGTCAACGAAAACTTTAGAGTCAACGGCAACGACTACCGTTCATTTTGGGAACTTGTCAAAGAATCGTTTGAAACTATAATATGCGTAGTTAATTATGCGACTATGGATCACCTTTCTTTCAAATGGAGGAATATGTCACGAACAATAAGTAAATTTCAACAAATTTACTTAAACATATGGGGAAACCGCCAACCCGGTGCAACTGACGAAGAAAAGGTCCATCTAGGACTTGGATGTCATGAAAGAATATTACTTGGGACAAAACTCTAATACCCTAGACTTCTAGTTAACTCTAGTTAGTTTTGCACTAATTGTAAAGATAATTGAAACTTTAGGGGATTGGGGTGTAATTTCTTGAAAAATGCAAATTTTAATGGGGATTCCTCCCCATTCTTATGGAGAGAACGATTTAGGAGAGGGGGAGGGAAAACCCTTGAAAAAATCTCCTATCAACAAGGATTTGAAGCTAGTTTTGCTAACACAAGTCATTGGATTGAAGTTTTAAGACATTTAAGGTCTAATACTTCCCTTTCTAGCATCCACATTAGGGTTTGGGGATGATGTTGAATTTGAAAATGGATAATTGTGGGAGACAAGTTCTATGATCCCAAGTAATTGATTCTTTTACGTATGACGTTTTTACTTTGTAATTTTTTTTGTGTGGATTTCAGGTAAACGTCACACTTCTCCTCACTTGAAGTTCTATATCTCGAGGAACAGATTTAGAGACCATATATGAATATGTAAATGTTGCATTTTTGTCAACTTTTAGTTAGTTGTAGTCTTTATTTTCTCCAAGAAATTTTTAACCAACATGTTTGGTTAAAGACATCAGACTTTGATTCGAACATTCTAATGGTCTTGAATGTTCCCAGAAATCCGAAAACTATTTTTTAATTGAAAAATATTTTTTGGATCCTAAGTTACAAAAAACGACCAAAAGTTTAGAGGAGGTTTACAAATTACACTACCCGTGTAATTGGGCCCAGTAATCGCACGGCCCGTGTAATACCCATGCAAGCCCAAAAACATGAAAAGTTCTGGAACTAGAAATTAAATTGGTCCTTAAAGAAAACACACGGCCCATCTTTTTGGCCCATAAGATACACGGCCCTTGTTTATTATTCGAAGCGCATAGAATAAATAAAGTCCGAAATCGAAGCTTGTTGTGTTTATTGGACTTACACAGCCGGTGTAAATGGGCTATCATTTTACACGGCCTGTGTAAGTGGGCCGCAAGTCTTCAAACTTCAAAGTATGTAAATAGAGGTGCACATTCAAACCGGTTATTTTAAAAAACCGAACCTGTTTTTTCCATAACCGGTTTTTTGATAACCGAACCGATTTTGTAACCGGTTTTTCATTCAAAGCCGAACTGGTTTTTAATAGGTTAACCGTACCGAACCGGTTTAAAAACCGAAAAAACCGGTTTAGAAGTCAATTCCATTTCAAAAAAAAACCGGCCAAAACCGGTCGGACAAAAACCGGTTTTTTAAATAACCGGTTATTAAAAAACCGAAACCGGTTTAAAACCGGATTTTGTGCACCTCTATCTGTAAATCAAGTCCAAATAAAATAGGGGTAATTTCATATATACCCTAAATAAACACAATAATATCATATTTACCCTACCTAAACTCTAAATATCATATATGACCTAAATTAGTTTCCAAAATATCATATATACCCACTTTCTATTTTTTAATATTTTTAAACACTTTTAAATATATTTTGTAATTTCTAATCATTATAAATATTAAAAAACTATAAGATTACAGAAATACCCCTATTCTATATTGTGGAATACCAACAACGCATATATCTTCAACCTGTTGATCACGACGCTAGAATATATATGATGCCTAAGATTGCCGCCATAAACGATTCCTAAGTTTGTGGTAGTCCGCCGTCTATTGCGGCCGTCCGCCGTCTATTGCCGCTGTCCGCCGTCTATTGCCACCGTCCGTTGTTCATTGTTGCGGCAATTGTCAATGTACATATCATCAACATCGGATTCTATCACCACATATCGCCTATCGCTAATCATCACACTACCTAAAGCATCGTAACATTCCAATAAATTATCAATTGATGATCAGGGTGTGCTTGTGCAGGTGGGGTTAAAAGTTGGGTATGAAAACAAACACTTGTAAAAAAGATTAAGCATACTAATTGTACCTTGTCAACTATCGGAGCCATAGGATTTTCAACAACCTCTTGTCTTGCGTTTCGTGTCATTTCTTCATTAAATTGTAAGAAAACAGACCAAATCTTTACTTAATTTAGCATGTACGCATACAAAAAGAACAAATGTTTACCAAACTTTAGATAACCTAGTGCCATCGAAGCTCTTTAAAATATGAAATTTGAGTAATGTGTTCAAATTTGTTCCAGAAGTTTTGAAGATGAGGAAATAATTGAAGATGAGAAGTGTTAAAGATGAAGAAATAACGTTGTGGATTTCAGCAAAATAGAAAAGGGGCATTCCTGTAATTTTATAATTTTTAATATTTATAATGATTTTAAATAACAAATAATATTTTTAAAATGTTTAAAAATATTAGAAAATGGAAATTGGTTATATATGATATTTTGAAAACTAATTTAGGGTATATATGATATTTAGAGTTTAGATAGGGTAAATATGATATTATTGTATTTATTTAGGGTATATATAAAATAAGTCAAATTTCTTAAAAACTTCAAAATTTACGTTAATATCCTTACAAATTTTAATAGGGTAGTGCTATAGATACCCCCCATTTCTTACTATACCCCCTGATTTGACATACTGATTTGTTTTATCCAATTTCGTCTTTTATTGTATTTTTCTTTATTATTATTATTATTATTAATATTATTATTATTAAATTAAATTTATTATTATTATTATTATTATTATTATTATAAAGAAACGGATTTGATGTTTTGTTTTGTAATCATTTTACGTTATATATATATATATATATATATATATATATATATATATATATATATATATATATATATATATATATATATATATATATATATATATATATATATATATATATATATATATATATATATATATATATATATATATATATATATATATATATATCTCGCATTGTACAACAATTTTATATATCTGTCTATATCAATTTGATACAACGACTGAATCGTATGACAAGTTTTCAAACTGACCAGGTATGTAATTTTGCTAGATATTTTTGCTAGATATTTTTCAAACTGAATCGTATGACAAGTTAGGTAATACTGGACCAGATAACGCACCACGCAATTGTAATACTGGACCATTTACTATCTCTGATTAATAAGACAAACTTTGTTTTAGTATTATTATTATTTATTTTGTATTTTTTTATACAATCGTTCGAATTTGACATAACCGTTTTGATATAATTTTATAAATTTATAAACTTCGTTCGTTGTGTCGTAATTAATAAAAAACTATTGTTTTATTGTTATTAAAACATAAAAATTATAAGAGGTAAATTTATTATTATTGTTTTTCTAATAATAATAATAATAATAATAATAATAACAATAATAATAATAATAAAACAAATCAAATATTATTTGTAAAAAGAAAAAAAACAACAAAAAAACAAAATAGTTAAAAAAAACACAACAAAAAACAAAATTTCACATCAGGGGATATAACTAGACAATATGAGGGTATGTATAGAATGATCCATTTTAATATTACACATATATCATTATAAAGCTATTAAATTCACATTAATATCCAATTTTCTATTTAAAATAAAAATAAATAGATTTAATTTTAGAAAAAATTATATAAAATTCTAAATATCATATAATTTACCAACCTATCCTTTCGAAGGGAGGAAATTATCTCCTCGTTTGTATCTGATTCCCCTGAGTCTTGACAATGACCATCCTTCATGTCTCTTCTTCTTCTTTCTTCCACCATGAGCTTCGAGCTTCATGAGCTTCGAGCTTCATGTTCTACTTTTACCATCTGGATGTTTATTTGAAGAAATCGCAACTGAGACGGCCAAACGAAGCTTAGGGCTGGGATCGATAGTACTAACGTGAAGTTGCTGGGATCGAGAATTATAACCAAGCTTTACAGAAGGCGAGGTGCATTGGTTCGCTTAATTCCATGTAATTTAAGCTTAATTTCTTGTTGCCCGAGTTCAATTTTTCGTTTAATTGCTGGTTTCTAAATGAAGTAGCAAACATAAGAATTTATGAGAAATTTTACCTGCAATTGTTTGCGATTTTTATATTTATGATGACCACCTCCTGAGCAATCGAACATGTTAGAGAGATGATCCAAAGCCCCCATTTTTTAACTTGTTTTTTTGAACAGCAGCTTTTACTAAAACAACAACCAGCGGGAAGCTAATACAAAGCAAAGGAAAACGAAACCTAAAGAACCTAAGATACTATGCGGAATGGCAAAATGCTTTGCTAATTACAGGAATAAAAAAAGGAACGTCTGAACATCTTTAAGGAATTAATGCGAACCGCTCCTTCGACGTCGAACCATAGAAACACCGGTCTCGAATAATAAACAGGGGAAAACCGACCAAAGTTAGACCAACAATTGCAATCCACAATATATCAGGGGTAAAACCGTCCGACTCACATTGAATATTATGTAGATCATCCGACTCCCATGACAATTGATGTCACCAACCTTTGAACCAACAGTAACTAACACCACCTTCGCCTTTCTCTTCTGCCCAGGGGTAAAATCTGACCGAAATCCACATTGCACAACCATGTCTAATACGATGCAAAACTGAGATGTAGGACACAGTGATGCAAAAACTAGACTGAACATGGAACATCTTAGGAAAACCTTCTCAGATCAGGCTAGCCACAATCCATCATCAACACCAACAATCCCTCTAAAGCACTCGTATTATAACTACACCATTACACCCTTCAAAAAACTGCCAGGTAAATCAGAGGAAAATTCTGCTCAAATTCAACAACTTTATCCAACATGACATCTGAATTAACATTAGAGACATTCCGTGAATTGCTTCTGTGACCACTGCCACCCAGAATATTGATGCTTCCATCTTTTGCAATGTTATAAAACCACTCTTCCTTTGATAACTCTTCAGGAGGAAAACTTATGCCTGCAATTAAGACTTACATGACAACACACACTGTTGGAATCCTAAGCTCTAGTGGGTTTTAACTGTTCAATCACCACAAAATCAGGAGGAAACAAATTGATTGTGGAGAATCAATTTGTCTCCAATTAGTCTACTTTCTAGCTTATATATTCTGTGTATTCGAGTGATGAAAACATAGATTGTAACAAACACTGTAATTGGTTTTTGAGTTTATATTTCCAATTATATTCAAAGAGGTATTTTGATATTTGTGTGTGTACAATTGTCATCTTGAATTGGTATCAGAGCTCAAGATCGGAGCTGTTAGATTGTAATTTGGATCCAGTAATCAATTACAGAGTTGTGTGAGCTTGATTACATACCTGAGATTCGATCTGAAGATGTCAGATGTGGATGATCCAAGCGCAAGTACTGCAAATCCTCAGGCCAGGCTCAAGGAAATTGGAGCCACATCGGTGACATGTCTGATGTTAACCCAAACCAATTACATGGTTTGGTCCCTCCGAATGAAGGTGGTCCTGCGAATACACAAGTGTTGGGATATTATCGAATCGGAAGCAGAAAAGAACGAAGATCGAAATAACCTTGCGATGGGTTTGCTGTACCAAGTAATCCCGGAGTCCCTAATCATGCAAATCGGAGATATCGATGATGCAAGGTCCCTGTGGAACGCGATAAAAGCACGACATATCGGCGCCGATCGGGTGAAAGAAGCCCGACTTCAAACTCTAGCCACCGATTTCGATCGGTTGAAGATGAGTGAAACCGAGTCAATAGATTCGTTTGTCGGAAAACTTTCGGGGTTAGCTACGAAATCCGCATCCCTCGGTGAAACAATCGAAGAAACGAAACTGGTAAAGAAACTAATGAAAGTGGTACCTCGTCGGTTCATCCACCTTATCGCATCCCTTGAGCAGGTGCTCGATCTGAAGACCGTCGGCTTCGACGATGTGGTCGGCCGATTGAAGGCTTATGAGGAGAGGATTCGGGGAGACGAGAGTGGAGAAGAGCAGCAACGGGTTTTGTTCACCCGTATGAACGGCGGTGGTGGCTCGAACGAAGGCGCCGGCGGCTCAAAAGGTGGAGGCGGTTCTGGTTTGGCAGGATCGTCGGGAGGAAAGGGGAAGGCGAATTGGGGAAGAAATAACAGAGGAGAGGGTTATAATCGAACCGGGTCAAACCCAGGTAGCGGATCCGGGTCAACCGCTGGATCCGGGTCAAAATCAAACCAACCCAATGATAAGACCAAACAGCCCAATAACCGGCCCAATTCCAATTCGGATTCAAATCGAAACCCGAAAAAAGATTTATCAAAAATTATCTGCTACCGATGTGATAAATCGGGACATTACGCGTCCAAATGTCCGGAGAGAATTCAAAAGTTTCAAGAAATTAATTTTGCCGAACAAGAAGATACCGATGAAACCGTATTTTTTCACGAGACAGTATTTTTGAACGAAGCGAAGGTAATACCCTCTAAATACAATTCACAAGAAAATAATGTGTGGTATTTGGACAACGGAGCGAGTAATCACATGACGGGAAATCGTTCATTTTTCTCCGAACTCGACGAAGGAATAACCGGCAAAGTAAAATTTGACGATAATTCGAGTGTCGCGATCAAAGGGAAAGGCTCAATAATTTTCCAAGGAAAATCAGGCCAACAACGTTTGATAACGGAGATTTATTTCATTCCGGATCTGAAAAATAATATTTTCAGTCTCGGACAAGCAACAGAAGCCAGATGCGATATTCGGATGAAAGACAATTATTTGACGATGCACGATGCCTACAACTGCTTATTAATGAAGGTACAAATATCTCCAAATCGACTTTATAAAATAAAATTGAATATTGGTGAACCGAATTGCCTTCATTCAAGACTAAGTGAAGACACATGGCGCTGGCATGCAAGACTTGGGCACATCAATTTCGAGTCATTGAAAAAGATGTCCAAGAAAAATCTCGTCAAAGGGTTACCACACCTTGACAGTGACAATCAATTATGTGAATCTTGTTTGGTGGGCAAACAAACAAGAAAGTCATTTCCATTAATGACGACGTACAAAGCGACACAACCTTTGGAACTCGTTCACGGTGACTTTTGCGGTCCGTTCACACCGTCAACGATAGGTCAAAATCGGTACATTTTCACATTAATTGATGATTTTTCAAGGTATATGTGGATTTTTCTCTTAAAAGAGAAAAGTGAGGCGTTTTTACACTTCAAGAAATTCAAAGCTTTGGCGAAGAATGAGCTCGGAAAGTCTTTGAAGGTGTTTCGAAGTGATCGAGGAGGTGAGTTTACTTCGCTCGAATTTAATTCCTTTTGTGATATAAATGGAATCAAACGCCATCTTACCGCCCCATATTCACCACAACAAAATGGTATTGTGGAACGAAGAAACCGAACACTAATGGACATGACACGAAGTATCATGAAGGCGATGCATGTTCCAAATAACTTATGGGGAGAAGCGGTAAAACACTCCACAAATCTGATCAACCGTGTTTACACAAGGGTCCTTGGTGATACAACTCCTTACGAGAAGTTGTATAAAAGAAAACCGAATCTAGAGAATGTTCGTATCTTTGGGTGTCTAGCATATGCAAAAGTTGAACCAGTGAATCTCAAGAAGTTGGATGCAAGATCAAGACTACTAGTACATCTTGGTTCTGAACCGGGCACGAAAGCTTATCGGCTTTTTAACCCGGCTACACAAAAAATAATCGTAAGTCGAGACGTTATTTTTGACGAAACAAAATGGTGGGATTGGGTCAAAGAAGCAAGTACCAAAAATGAAGAACCTAGGTCATTCATAGTTCTATGGGAATATCCAGAGAATGAAACGAACAACCAAGGAAACGATACCGAACCGATTGAATCAGAGGAGGAAATTGAAGACGGAGTACAGGTTCAAGACAATGAGCAACCAAATCCGGCCATTAACACCCAACATCAAAGGTCTACAAGACAAAGGAATCTTCCAATTCGACTTCAAGATTATGTGCTTAATCTCAACAACCTGGAAGAACTTCTCCTAACAACCAATGACGAACCAGTATCGGTTGAAGAGGCGAAGAAAGAACCAGAGTGGGTTAAAGCCATGAATGCGGAAATTAATTCAATTAACAAGAATAATATGTGGACTCTCGTGAACAAGCCTATGGGGGTGAAGGCAATTGGACTCAAATGGGTGTACAAGCTGAAGAAAAATGCAGATGGCACCATCAGGTTTCTCATTGCCTTAGCCGCTACTAATGGATGGGAACTTCACCACTTGGATGTCAAAACGGCTTTCTTGCATGGAGAATTGAAGGAAACTGTTTATGTGTTCCAACCGGAAGGCTACATAAGGAAAGGCGAAGAGCACAAGGTGTATCGTCTTTCAAAAGCATTATATGGCCTCAGACAAGCACCAAGAGCATGGAATACGAAACTTGATGGGATTTTGAGGGGAATGAAATTTCACAAATGCATGAAAGAACCATCGGTGTACCGAAAGAACGAAGGATCTAACTTGCTAATTTTAGCAATTTATGTTGATGATTTATTTGTTACAGGTACAAATTTGAACATGATCAAAAGGTTCAAATTTGACATGTCCAAGAACTTCGAGATGTCTGATCTTGGAAGATTAACTTACTACCTGGGCATTGAAGTCAAACAGGATGAATCGGGGATTATAATAAACCAAGAAGCGTATGCACAATGCATTCTGAAGGAAGCCGGTTTACATGATTGCAATCCGACCCACATTCCAATGGACCCAGGAACAAAATTGTCAAAGGCCGAAGATGAACACGAAATCGACCCGACACAATATCGAAAGGTGGTAGGATGCCTTAGATATCTCTTGCAAACAAGACCCGATATGACATACGCGGTTGGAGTTATTAGCCGATATATGCAGAATCCAAGAGAATCACATGGTAACGCAATCAAACACATCCTAAGGTACTTACGTGGAACAACGGGATACGGAATCAAGTATGAGAGGATGGGACAAAAACGACTTATTGGTTACAGTGATAGTAGTCACAATGTTGATCCAGATGACGGAAGAAGCACAACTGGTCACATTTTCTACTATGGGTCATCTCCGATAACCTGGTGTTCGCAAAAGCAAGATACCGTTGCTTTATCATCTTGCGAGGCAGAGTTCATGGCAGCCACCGCGGCTGCTTGTCAAGCAATATGGCTTCAAGATTTGCTAGGAGAAATCATGAACAAGGTGCAAGATAAGGTGGTTCTTAGGATTGATAACAAGTCGGCTATCAAACTAACGAAGAATCCAGTGTTTCACGGAAGAAGTAAACACATTCACACAAGGTTTCACTTCATTCGAAATTGTGTTGAAAACGAACAAGTGGAGGTTGAGTACATTCCGGGTGTAGAACAAAAGGCGGACATTCTCACAAAACCATTGGCTCGAACCAAGTTCAAAGAAATGAGTAGCTTGATTGGGAACAAAGACGTCTCTAGAAGGACTTAGAGATTCGGGGGTGATTGTTGGAATCCTAAGCTCTAGTGGGTTTTAACTGTTCAATCACCACAAAATCAGGAGGAAACAAATTGATTGTGGAGAATCAATTTGTCTCCAATTAGTCTACTTTCTAGCTTATATATTCTGTGTATTCGAGTGATGAAAACATAGATTGTAACAAACACTGTAATTGGTTTTTGAGTTTATATTTCCAATTATATTCAAAGATGTATTTTGATATTTGTGTGTGTACAATTGTCATCTTGACACACCAATGCTTAATTGAACCCTAAATCATACCTGTTGAGATGAAGAAGAGAAAAACTTTGTTTAATTGATGATTGGGTGTAATTTGCGATGCATATGACAACTAGGAAAATCCGACTATCAAGCTTGGATGACACGCACACTATTCCAGATGACAGCATACATGAGCGTGCAGGAAGGAAGACTCGGGTGAGACTTCTCGCATGCTATTCTTGATCGTGATTTACAATATCATGATTAAATTGATTTCATTGTAACCTTTAATTAAGGAAGGGTATTTCAGTAATATAACATGATATTTTTATATTTAGATAAAAAAATTTAATATTAAATTTGTTAATGGAAAATTGGATATGGATGTGAATATTATAGATTTATAATGATATCTACGTAATATTAAAATTTGTAAGGATATTGACGTAAATTTTGAAGTTTCTAAGGATATAGATGAAATTTGGCCATAAATAAATCGCGTCTAGCCCATTATGCACAATACACTGTCCGTTTTAGAGGTGCACAAACCGGATTGTTTTTCAAAACCGGATCGAATTCAAAACCGGTTCGGATTTGATCAATAAAGTCAAAACCGGTTTGGGCCAAAACCGGATCGGTTTGAAACCGGTTTCTACCAAAAATTATACTCAAAATCGGATTGGGTCAACGTGGTCAAAACCGGTTTTATATACCGGTTCGGCCAAAACCGATATCAAACCGGTTTTAAATTTCATATATATCCAAATCGGATCGGTTTGATTGAAATGAAACCGGATCGGATCGGATTGAAACCGGATTCGGATCATAAACCGATTTTTTTGTGCACCTCTAGTCCGTATCATTCTTTTAATTGAAAGTTAGATCTATTAACTAAAAAAATCTTGGCATTTTAAAAGCAATTTGACCATGAAAATTTTTATGTCATCACTATTCTAAAAACGGTCATTACTATAAAGAAAGCAATTTGACCATGGAATTTTTTATGTCATCACTATTCTAAAAAGGGTCATTATTATAAAGAAATCAAAGCTGCAGTAAAAACTGTTCTTTTCCATGTTACTTTCGATGATCCTATACGAATTTGGAAATTTTGAAGAAACTGTATGCTTAGCCATTCTGTTCATCTGTGTGCGTTCTTTTTCCTAGGGGATTTTCGCATTTTAGTGAATTCTATGTATTTTATAAAGATCAGTTATTGGTATTTTTTACCCTATCTTGGTTCCTCAATTCTTACCTGCTTAGAGATGCACAACAAGTGTTGGACAAAATGCTTGAAGATATTATATCTCTTGTCTTCTCAGTTACGATTTACATCATGTCCCCAAAAAGGTCTCAAGAAAATTTGTATAAACGAAACTGATTGTCATTTTGAATAGCAAAATTACATTTAATAACTTATTTGTAAGATCAAAATAAAAAATGTTTGAAAGATCTAATCCATTTTTGCCCATGCTTAGAATTAGCTATTTGACTGGTTACCTAATCTACCCGATCCATCATTTATGTATTGGGTTACATTGATGCTAACAGCTCTGACCAGTCAAATGTATGTTTATACTAGAGAACTCTGACCATGAATTTATTTCTATTGTCAATGTCAATATTTCCATGGCTGCGTTACTCAAAATCAAATGTCAACTAATGAGCTGTCATGAGATCTTATACTATTCTTTAATGTTTATGTTGTTGTTTTGACAGGACTCATTTATCTTTCTTCACTTCTAATAGTGTTAACAGTTTCTTCCTGATGAACCAAGGGCTTCACGAAACCTAAACTTTCTGTTGCCAATGGCGAATCGCAGGGTTTTTATTTCCATTTCTAATATTAATTTTTCTTAGCCATCAAACCCTTTCAACAGCACATGAAAAGATAAATTGTCATGCTATGATTGGTTGTACGGTACAACCTGATTAGCATCCGTATGCCACTTCTTGGTATCATTTCTGAGCACCGCAAAAGCATCGATCAAGTTTGTTAAAAGAACACATCATAATCAGACTCTTATTTATTCTCAAAGATCTAAAAACCCAACACAACTAGCATGCTAAATATCTAAAATAATAAGGCTCCAACAGAATACGAAAACACCATGAAAACGACCAATAAAACTACCCAAATCAATGCTAAAAGAAAAGCATGATCGCACAAAAGTTTTACACATCCATGAGGGTAATGCATCGCGGGTTACATTATATATTTTGAAATTCAGGTGAATAAGTTCATATCCTAGCAACCTTATCCACAAATATTGCTGGTGGCTCAGCTCCCAGAACAGAAAAACACAGAAAAGAGACTCAAGAGTTGTTAAAAAGATTTAGAAATTCTCATTTTTTTCTTCAATTGCTGAGTCAGATGAAGCCCTTTGGTCAAAAAGGAAAACCAATAAAATATTTCAAGGATCGACAGCAACAATTGGAGGAAATTTTCTTCAAATGGAATCCAGTAAAGATGTTAATAATAATAACAACAATAATAATAAAAAGAATAACAAGTCCCCTTTAAACATACCACTTGATAGAGAAAGTCTTGATGCTAACACTTGAGGTGGAGTTGCAAAAAATGATGTCAAATGCAGCTTACTTGCTAATGGAGACATAGTGGTATGTTTCAAAAACATAATTATGTCCAATTTTGTGGTCGATGGTTTCTCATCTTTTAATGTTTTATTTGAAATCTATTTTTGCCAAAGTTGCATGCTTTTATGGAATACGAGCCCATTGAACTTGCAGAGAAAGCTGTAAGTACCAATAACTTTTTAAAAATTATTTTGTTTTCATTGACTTTTCTTCAAAATTTAAATTTATTTGTTTTTGTAGGTTATGGAGCTAAATAAAGAAGGCAGCTCGAGGAATGGCTTGAGAGTTCGTTTACTAAGACACCCAGTATGCGCTTCAAGAATTTTTCATTCTAGGTTTATTAATAAGGGCAAAAATTACAAAGAATAGCAACGTACTTTAACCTTTTTACCAATATGGGTAACGTACATTATCTTTTGCTCATAATAGCACCATACTTACATTCTTTTACTCATAATAGCAACATACTTGCATTCTTATCACCAATAGCAACATAACTCTACTAAAATCCATAATACCTACATACTTACATTTTTATATCAATATGGGCAATGTACTTTATTTGTTACACACTATGGTACATTAATATTATGGGCAAAAAATAAAGTACGTTTCCAATATTGGTAAAAATAGTGAAAGTACATTGCTGTTTCATGTGATTTATCCTTTGATCAAGTATATATAAAGCTGATTTTCTTTTTGTTTTTTTTTTTAAAGTTGCAGGCAAAAGCTGCCCAAGGTCGCGGAAAGAAATCCACGCAGGAAGACGAGGCTGCCTAAAAAGAAGATGATACATCCACATCAGAACAACATTTAGAAGACACAAACCAACAATCTGATGTTCAGTCACACAAGCATATAGTATGTTACAACCACAATTTTCATATTAAAATATAATCTTTTTCTTCGAAAAGGGTATAATCGTCATTTTTTCGAATGAGAAGGAGGGCGGGCAGCATAAGAAAGGGCGGGGCAAAGGACAGAAGCAGGGGTGTGGAAGTGGACAATATAACAACCATCACAACAACCGGGGGACCCATGTGGTTGCACAATCTTTGGGTAATTCCGTAAATACTCCAGAACATGGCGGTGGTGGTGGGATTGGGAAGCAACCTCCGGAGCCCAATTAAAACCACGAAGTACCCGAACCCGCGAATAGAAAACCCCTTGACCCACCCAGACCCACTAAAAAGGCGACCCGTGCGTAGCTCGGGTCCCATCTAGTTTTTAAATAAAATTAGCGAGATTATGGAACTTTTATAACAATTAAAAAATATAATTTTTTTTACAAAACGGAACATATTTTCTAGATATTTTTTTCGACCCATACTCCATTAGATATTCACAATAAATAATTTAAAAATAGATTTATAAAATGAAAATATGATTTTTGTATTATTAAAATCTTGAAATATAGGACGGTTTCGTAGTATATATAACTTTCTTTTTTTCTAATTCTTTTTTAAGTTTATAGATTAATGCAATTATAATATTCTTGTAATAGGCCATTATTTATCGAAAAAGTAAAATAAAATATAAAAAAAATACAGGTTATTTTGTTGAAATGTTAAGCAGGTGCATAGCAAGTTACCAACTATAAGACCATCCTGGATTGGCCTAAATACGCCGTGTAATTGGTCCGCACCAGTTTTGAAGCCAAAAAATAAATAAATAATTTTTTTTTCAATTTTTTGTACATAACGTCTAAAAGAAATAAAGCTATTTCTCTTCTTTTATTCACCGTCAAAAACACCTAAGTAGGGATGACAACAAGGACGGATATATCGGGGATTGCATTCTCCACCCTCATAACCGTATCCCCACCTCTATTCACATAACCGCCCCCATAACCGCCGGGTATTAAAAATCCATTCCCATCCCCAACACGGAACGGGATTCCCAATGAGTAATCGGATAATTTTTCCCCATTAAAAGTTTTTGAAATTTTATGTAAATAACTCAAAATTTCCAAAACAAAGAAACAGAAGGAACTGATGACGATGAGGCTCTGACTAAATAGGGTTTAGTAATTACAATAGTATTTAATTGTTTAATGCATTCCCACGTTTTGTAAATTAAATATGTAAATTAAAGAATTTAGAGTTTTGGCAATTTGTTTTACGGCTAAAGATATGCACGACGTATCATATATATATATATATATATATATATATATATATATATATATATATATATATATATATATATATATATATATATATATATATATATATATATATATATATATATATATATATATATATATATATATATATCGGGTATCCGTCAGGGTCGGTTTCGGTTATGGTTATGGGTACCCGACATGTAGAACCATCCCCAGCTCCATCCCCGATTTTCATATCGGGAATTATCCATCCTTGTCCCCATCCTCGATCAACTCGGGGATTTATATGTTAAATTTGGTTTGGAGTTTCAAGTATCCGTTCGGATACGGTTATTTTTGCCATCTTTACTTCTAAGTACAAACTCATTGTCCAATGTTAATTTCTTGTCAAATATTTAATGCCAATGGTTCATCTTAAGGAAGGTTGAAGCAAGAGAATAATCCTAACACCAAACAATATTTCAACTTTAATTCGGTAAATTTGTTCGTTTTTCATAATTTTTGTAAATTTATGAAAAATTTACAAATTATTTGAAATTATTGATGTTATAACTAGACCATGATCATGTTGTTGTGTAATTAGTGTTAATCTAGCTTTGTGAACAAACCTCGGTAATTTTCAGACAAATTGTTGGTGTTGAACAAAATGGGATAAAGTTTGGTTTTAAAGAAATACATGTTAAATGTCCGGAAGAGAGTGTTTAAAAATCATTCTAGGAGTTAACCATTACCTTGTTATCCACCCCCACGAAGTCCAAAGTCTATTGATGTTAAGCTAGACCGTGATCATGTTGTTGTGTATTTAGTGTTAATTTAGCTTTGTGAACAAACCTTGGTAATTTCTGGACAAATTGTAGGTATTGAACAAAATGTGATATAGTTTGGTTTTAAAGAAATACATGTTAAATGTTCGAAAGAGAGTGTTTAAAAATCATTCTAGGAATTAACCATCACCCTGTTAATTTAGCTTTTTCTGGTTTACTGGGCTTTTCTGGGAAATTAACGAAAAAGTCCCAAAATAATTTTTTGAACATAAAAGCCTAGGAAACCGGAAAAAGTTTTCAATTTCGCCGTTTTTGACAGTAGCCGGTAAAAAAAGGCGAAATTGAATAATTTTACCAGTTTTCTGGGCTTTTCTGTTAAAAAAATTTATTTGGGCACTTTTCATTAATTTCCTCGAAATATTAGGACTTTTAATGTTTAAAAAAAAATTCTAGGAATAAACCATCATCGGGTTATCCACCCCTACAAAGTCTAAAGTTTTTGCCCCGCTCCTCTCCAAGCATTGAGGAAGATGCTAAATTTTTAAGTTTGTAGAGTGGCATATATTAGCATGCATTTACTCTTTGTTTAAAAATTTTGTATTTAGTTTTTAAATCTCTTGCATGCATTGAGTTTTTCTACAACAAAAAAATTCAAAATGCTTTTTTTTTTTTTAAATTCTATATTGAATTTAACTCTAAAATTTTAATTTTCTACATTTAATTTGTCATTTCTTTTTTAAATTTCTGTATTAATTTTAAGTTTAATGCTACAATTGCTCTACAATTTAATGTTCAATTTCTAATTTATACTAACTTTTTTATACTAATTTGTCATAGCTTTTTCCAAAACGTTTCATTTTTCAGCTCTTAAAAGGTAACCATCAGATTACCGCTTACGTCTCGGTAATGTTGACGTGACGTGGTAACTGTATTTCTGTCCATTTTTTTCATTAACTTTGATCAGATTTGGTTTTTTAAAAAAATTAAAAACACCACAAATATTTCCTTTTTTGTTCAGATTTTCCATTTCTGATATTCAGATTGTTCATTTTTTTTTCATTTCAGAAAACTATAAAAATCTCAAAAAGTATTTCTATTTTCTGTTCAGCGTTTTGTTCATTTCAGAAAATCAGAAGAATTTCAAAATATATTCAGAAAATTTTATAAAAATCTGGAACCCGCAGGAAATATTTGTAGTTGAACTTTTTGCACTCTAAAATGCCTTTATCTTATATAAACTGAAAAGCAATGAAATTTCTAATTTCAAAAAAATATAACGTGATAGGGTCGGAAGGTGTCTATCTCAAAATCTTTAGGTGTAGAAATAGTCCGCTATAATTTAGAGATGTTATAGATGCGTGAGTTGTTAAGCTAAACAAAAGAAATAAATACTCCCTTACGTCAAAACACACAGCGAGGTAAAATAAAATTGTTGTTAAAATTGTTGTTTCTAACTACCAACGTGAAATCTTAATTCTGTAATATCTATGGGTTCGAACATGGCTCTACTTGTTCTCACGCTTACTCCTCAGGGTAAATGAAAGAACTATATCGTATTAATTCAACCAAAGTTATCAAAGACGAAGTGATCCAAAGTCTCGAAACAAATCCAAAATGAAGAAATCCAAAGCCAAATCTAGAACTCAAAGTATCAAAGTTGAAGACAAATATCAATTCATCAAACACAATACTCAAATGAAGAAACTGTATGATGCGATATGTAATGCTTTCAGTCAGTGAAAGCATAGAGGTCGGCCCCTTCAGGTGGGCTGACTGGACCGACTAGCTTATAAAGTTAGACGGGAGGCCTTGGCGGAGCCATTGAGATTAATCAAATTGGAAATTCACATTAGAAGTTTTACAGAGTTTGCACGAAATATCACATCTCTTTAACCTTAGATTCCGGGTTTGTATTTACGGTTTTGCAGGAACTCGTTCAGTCCATGATTTTGTTGAAGCTTTCTTGAAATAAGAATTAATAACGTATTTTAGACGAAATTTAGAACAATGGTGAGGTCTAGTAGCTGCATCGGTGACACATTCGAGTCCAACACTGTGAGGTTTTAATCTTGACAGGTTTTATTAGTTTTAGTTTAGTATTTGTTTTATTAGTGAATTAAATAACTGCTAGTAAGTCTGAGGTTGAATGGGTCATGTGGACCGAGTTTTATGAGGCTTTAGAACGTTAGGAGTGGAGCTGGGAATTAGGAAACGTGGGCTTGGATTTGTGTAGATCCGTTAGGTCATGTAGGCTATTTAAAGCCATATGTTTTGTGAATAGATGTGGCAGCCGTATGAGTTGAAAATTACTTTCTCTTCATCTTATTTTCTCAAGTGATAAACACAGCGTGAATTGTTTGTTTGTGAGTGAATCAAAGGGGCCTATTTTTCAACATTTGGTATCAGAGCCTAGGACTCGTTTAGAATAAGAGGCTGCCGTTTTGAGAGTCGAGAAAGGAGTAGCGGTCCTTGGCGGCAGGCTGGAAAAGTGTAGACTCCATCCTTGATCGTTTGTTCCATGGTAGAAGGAGTCTAACCAGAAGCGTAGAAGACAAGTAGGAGAAATCAGAATATGTGGGTTTTGATTTGGCTTGTTTGCTGGGTGAAAGAAAACGGGATAAACAGAGGTTTTGTTTTCTTGACTGGTGGAGGAGGTTTCTTGGAACACGTCGGATCATAAAAGGTTGGAGCTTATCGAAGGGTGACGGGAGTACCGTCTGAGACTATGGGGGTGGCCGGTGATGAAGAAAAGCAGTCCGTTCGGGAGGTCTCGGAATTGGCTTGAAAGAGGTCCTTGATTGTCCTGTTCGTGATAAGGGGAGACCGACGTAGCTGCGTGAAAACTGGACAGAAAGAATCCGTCAAGGCAGATGGCTTTGGGCTCAGTTCGTTTGGCAGGTTAAAGAAAACGTTAGAAACGGGTGGCTTTGTTTTCGTGGTCGGTGGAGGTGCCTCTTTGAACAATGGAGATCGGAAAAGGAAGAAGACTTTGGGATGTCTGGGAGAAGGTTGAGATGGTTCCATAGAAGACGTTGCTGTTGCTGGTTTGAAGGCTACACCATTGTTGTTGATAATGGTGACTAATGTACAAGAATGATGGTCAAGGTTGATCACGTTGTGGTGATCAGGAGAAGCTTTAAAGGCTGTCGTATGTCAATAGTAAGAAATCACAGCAAGTAGCAGCAGATTTCAGCAAGTGACAGTCAAGATTAAGGGGGTGAATGTGAGGTTTTAATCTTGACAGGTTTTATTAGTTTTAGTTTAGTATTTGTTTTATTAGTGAATTAAATAACTGATAGTAAGTCTGAGGTTGAATGGGTCATGTGGACCGAGTTTTATGAGGCTTTAGAACGTTAGGAGTGGAGCTGGGAATTAGGAAACGTGGGCTTGGATTTGTGTAGATCCGTTAGGTCATGTAGGCTATTTAAAGCCATATGTTTTGTGAATAGATGTGGCAGCCGTATGAGTTGAAAATTACTTTCTCTTCATCTTATTTTCTCAAGTGATAAACACAACGTGAATTGTTTGTTTGTGAGTGAATCAACGGGCCTATTTTCCAACAGACACGTTGGAGGGCGGCGGCGACGGTGAGGGCTTCGGAGTAGCAATGCGCGACGATGCTTGGTGTTTGTTGTACGTCCATTGTTCATCGCGAGAAATGAAGCGATTTTACATTTGGGGAAGCCTCAAGTGAAGCTCGCCATTAAATATGTGCATATTTTCCAAAATGCTCCTAATATTTTCTTAAAAAAACAAATCATAGTTTACTAACGGATTACCGATAGGAATAGAAATCCGCCGGTAAAAGCGCCAGTAATTTGTAACGGATTAGTAGCAAACTACACCGTTGAAAGCTGTCACTAAAGTCATAAGATTTTCTTAATGTGTCGGAAATTCGTTAGTATTCCGTCTCTGTTTCTGATGGATTTTTTCTGTCGCTAAAATTTTGTCGGTAATACCCAGTTTTCTAGTAGTGAAATTTGGTATTAACGATGGTAGTTAGTTCCAGAAGTTAGTTACTTGGTAGTTAATTTTGGATAAGTTGGTAGTTATACGAAAGTTAAGTTAGTTATTAACTGCCAATGTGAAGGGATACGATGGGTAAAGTCAAAAGGGATGTAAATGGTTGTGAAAGAGTTGCACTTGTTGCTCTTGCGCCATAGGTAATTGCCAACCGCCCTGGGTTGCGGGGCTGAGTACCCTCAGGTGAGACCAAATTGCCGGTTCCAAAAAAGAGTTGCACTTGTTGGTATGTGTATGTATAAATATGATTGTGTCTTTGATGTTGTGTTGTTAATAAAAGCTTTACGTTTTCAGTTTTCTGCACAAAGATATTCTACATACAATCTCCACATGTCTTCAAGATATTCTCAAACAACAGTAGCATTATACATTACAATAATTAACATAATGACGAAAAAGACTTAAACGAGAACTGTTGGTGCAATAAACTAATGAATAAGCTTAGAAAGAGTATATTGCAGGAAACTCTCATGTATTATTAATGCTGAAAACAAGAAACAAACACAATCTTTAAATACTGGAAATACAACTTAAATAGCTAGAAAATAGCATGAAATAAGGATGACTAAAACAGACTAAAACTAGCCGTTGTGAAGACTAGTCCACGAGATATCCTGAATTTGCTGAACAAACTTTGAATCATTCCTCAACAAGAAGAGCAGTATAACTGAGTCAATTCTTGCAGCCATGATCGTAAACTTTAGCCACCAGTCGAAGCGCATCCTTCTTATGTGAAACAGTGCCAAAAGTTGGCAAAGTATTAATCTCCTTCATCCCCTCAGGCACTTCCCAGTCAAACGAGTAAAGAAGATTCGAGAGAGCCAGCTCCACCAGCACAGCTCCCATCGACATTCCCGGACACCCTCTCCGACCAGACCCGAATGGAATCAACTCGAAATTATTTCCTTTGTAATCAACACCACTATCCACGAACCTCTCTGGCTTGAACTCTTCGGGTCTTTCCCAACATTTTGGGTCTCGCCCCACTGCCCAAGCGTTCACGTACACCAGAGTCTTCTTTGGTATCTCATATCCATCTAAAACGCATCGATCTCTCGATTCACGTGGAATCAAAAGGGGTGCAACTGGGTACATTCTAAGCGTCTCTTTGATTACTGCTTTCAGATAGTTGAGCTTATAAAGATCGTTTTCCTGTACTTTCCCTTTGTTGCCGATCACATTCCTCACTTCTTGTTGAACTTTCTTTAATGATTCAGGGTTCTTGATCAGCAAAGTCATCGCCCACACCACTGCCGAAGCACTTGTTTCTGCTCCCCCTAACAAGATATTCTGCAGAATTCAAACAGAGTTATAGCCACTAAAAAAATCCAAGTATTGATCACCACGGAACATATAACCTTCAGTGACGGATTGACTATGAATTATTACCGATGTTACTATTTAATAAATTAGAGATGGATCTCTTATACGTCGCTAATGATTGGAAGTCAAGACAACTGTATATCCGAAATTAGGGGTTGAATTAAGCACCATGAGTATGCCTTTGATGTGATCAAAAGTGAACTCGATCGAGGAATCCGAGTCTTGTTTGAGTTGAAGCAAGATATCAACCATATCCTCTTGAATTTCTTTTGGTCTGTTTTGATTAAGATGCTCATCTATGATTTCTTGATAGCACTCATCCATGTCTTTGAAATTCTTTTCGAGTCTAGTGATGCTTCCATTGAGTTTATCAAGCCACCCCATCAGAGGAAAGTAATCTCTATAATAGAAGTTAGCAAGTAAAGCTTGACACTCTAGCACAAGCTCATGAAATCGTCTCGCTTCTGGCTGCAGTTCGTCACTGTAACCATACGGCCTCTTACTAAAAGCTACCCTGCATATAATATTAGTCATCAAAATTAGCACTATTTCGCTCAAGTTCACTTCTTGTTTGGTCGAAATTCCAGTCTTTATAGTGTCGATCATGGCGAAAACTTCATCTTCACGAACTAAACCAAACGAGTTCACTTGTTTCAACGAAAACAAATGAAGGGTACAAATCTTTCTCATTTCTCTCCAATACTCGTTGTATGGTGAGGAAGCTACATCTTTACTGTTGTACGATAACTTTTTTACTCCTGTTAATAGAGGTCTTGTGCAAAAAACCAAGTCTCTGGTTTTCAAGACTTCTTTGGCCATTTCAGCAGAAGAAACAACCAAGGTCTGGACGAGACCAAGGCGCAGTGACATTAAGGGGCCATAACGTTTTGAGAGACGCCATAGGTGGTCTGCTAGGTTGGAGGCGTCGAGCTGGTGCAGGTTTCCGATTATAGGAAGTCCGGGAGGTCCTGGTGGTAGACGGTGAACGGTTTTGGAAAGAAAGCTTCTAAATTTAGAAAGAACGATGAGGAAGAAGACAGGGAGAACTGATAGCGTGATGAGGAATGACATCATTTTTATATCTGTTTCTTGAAGATGAACTCGAAGCGAGTAGAGAGCTGTATCTTTATATATATATATATATATATATATATATATATATATATATATATATATATATATATATATATATATATATATATATATATATATATATATATATATATATCATTACTATATAAAGAAACCCTATTTTTCTCCTTCGCGTATTCGGCTCTATACAGGCTTCTCGGAATGCCATGTACTTATCTTATGTGAACGTCGTCACCTCCCTTCCAATCAGATGCACACCGCTTCAAATTTAATTCTCCACCACCATCTCAACTTTGATTCTCCACCCTACATGTTTTTTTTCGTTTTCTAATTTTTTCTCTTTTCGTTTTCACAGGCAGCGCGTGTTCCACAAAAGGGGAGGTTTTTTTTTCTATATTTGTATTAGACCATCAAAGGGGACTAGAACTGAAAATCACAAGTCGGTTCTACTTTTTTGTGAACTTTGGGTTTTCTGCTTTCAATATTCCGGTTGTAATAGGGTTACACGTAGCCCACATCTCTATACTTTGACCGATGACATGCATGTCATTTTAATTTCAGAAGCGACGTTATTGATATGATGAAGAGGTGTGAGCGATTGTAACGAGACGGTTCTAAAAAAAACCTGCGCCTATGTGGAGCATAGAACGACAAACAGTTAATAGCACCACTCCAACAAATCCTGAATGACACAACTCCGGATTCCGATCGTACTTCTACAATCTTCAATGCCTAATCGCTAAAATGCCAATTCTTCTAGGTAAATTAAATTTTCTTTCTCTCTTTTCGCTAAAATGCCAATTCATCCGCGTAATTAATGATTTAATTCTATGGATTTTGCTATTTCTTGTATTGGTTGAAAACACAATTCATCATATTTACTAATACAGTTTGGTTCAAAATGAGTCGGTTTCTATTTTTAGTATTTAAATTTGTTCTAATTTCAGGTTTCGGGCTATTCCAAATCTATTTGTTTCCATTTAGATCAATTTGATTTTGTTGAATTTTCGTTTCCCCTTCAAAACCCAAATAACTAACTTTCTATAGTAAATTTCTCTTTAATTTTTAGTATTGATTCAACCTCCATAGTCAACTAGATGAATTTATCTAATGATGAACCGTACGCAAGTCCCTTTATCTTCTTCCTCCAACGAGACTGGTGCTATGACCACGACCTAATCGGTATTCAGATTTTCTATTTTGTCTCTACTATTTCTAGAAAATGCAATAAGAAAGGAATTTGGGAGTGGGAATGGATTGTAGGTAGAATGGTAAGAATTCAGCTAACCTTGGTCTTTGTTTCCTTACTATCTTATTATTGTTGCAATGGGTTTGGATTCTCCTTCGCAAATTTTGTTTGGCACAAAGTTTTGTTTACGCCACCTGTCTGTTCAATTCTTTGAACGACGACATGGCCCATGGAATTTGATCACAACTCTTAAAAAGAAAAAAAACTTACGCCTTCGTCCTCCATTTGCCTGCAAAAAAACCTTCCCCCCTTAAGCAGAGCTCCTTTTTTATGATTTTCTTTAGGTTCCCATTGAATTTGATGAACGACGGAAACGGATTACGATATCGAAGAATTTGGCACTACTCAAAGCATTGGAAGGCTCTCTTCATTCGTTTAAAAATCACACCTTCCACTACCATATAGTAGTGATGGACGGAAACCTGGGAAAGGAAGTCTGAGTCAGGTATATAGGACATGCCTCGGTCCAGATACTGTTTGTAATATCATGCTTTTAGATGGAGCTTCTAAATGAAACTGAAATGGTATAATGCCTTATAACGAACCTAGCACAGAGGTATAATGATCTTTTGTTAGTTCGTATTATCACAAAACAATTTACTATAATTTCTGCAATTCTCACTTTTGTCGTTACGTTCCACATGATGTATTTGGTCATTAAATTCTTGGGCTCACAAGGCATATAACCATATTATATTTAATTATCATTTTATTTTTTCTCCAATTCGTAATTAAGATTTTTAAACTCATGGGATCATTTGTCTTCAGATACACGGACATAACAAAAAGCGTTGCTCATCAATGTAACCTGCCATTAGGATTAATCACCAGATCCTCTATTGGGGATGCATAAGGAACTAAACTACGTATTTGAGGTCCCGCTTCTAATAAGAAGGTATTTTCATAGATATTGGTAAGATTTGAGTTTTTTAGTATTGTTGATACTTTGCAACATTTACATACATGTCTAAAAGATTTGCTTCTATAGGGTCAAGTCTTTTTTTTTTTTTTTTTTAGTTTTTGAAATATTTTGCTATTAGATCTTTCTGTTCAAATTAAATTATCCGTTTTCCAGATTTGGGTTTCAATTGTAAATTGATTTTTTCTCTAAAGGAGGTTTTCTATTGTAACAATTGCATAGTATCATAAGATTTATTCGTTTCCATTTCATAGTACTTTCCACTTCGCCTTGATTTTAGAGTTATCGATCGAAATTAATTCATTGGTGCGTTCGCTTTGACTAGGTTGACATGTGTTCGGATATTTCAGCTGGAATTTTGTTACTTGTGATTATAATTTCCCTAATTTTTTTTTTATCAATTTCCATGTTGTCTCTTATATAATGTATGTACGTTGCTACAACCGGTCAAAACAACGTATATTGCTATTTCTAAAAATTTCAAGCAAGCCTTTCGAAATAATTCCATTACTCAAATATATTACAATTTTACAATAAAAATTTCCAAAATAATATTGTTGCTATAAATTGATTGGGTTTTCAATAAGCCATTATTATCTTAAACTTTTCATTTTTAAGCTCCATCGTTTATGCTCAAGAGGAAGCTGAAAAGACCTTGCAGAAGTTGATATGCTGCTCTAAATTGCATAATCTGCACTTGACATCTTATTTGTATTAGTTTCCAGTGATTTTTATTTTTTTTATTTTTTTACCATGTATTGAATAGAATTAAAGATGATAAGTTGATTGGTCGGCAACTTTATTTGTTATGAATAATTAATAGAATGTGATTTTCCTTTTTGCAGAAACTATACGCCAAAGAGGCGATTGGCTCTGTTTTACGTAACTTATCAGAAAAAAAAACATTTGCTTTATATTCTTCCTACATTCTCCTGTTATAACATTGTAGTTTCATTTTTCCTTTATCATAACGTTGTCCTTTCGTTTTTCCTTATAAAGGCATTCTACTTTGTTAAATCCACCCAATAATAGCTTTATACCTTTATTTTTTTCTTACTAGGACGTTGTAATTTCCCTTACTGACCTCAACCTCTAGAATTGTACAAGCTTCTTGGTTCCACGGAGCAATATTTCACTAATAATATCCTCGGTAGCCAGGTGGTACAAATACTTTTTTGATGTTGGATATGATGCTACTACTCAATAACACTCAAGATGGACAATTTTTTTTTACATATGATGACTTTCTACTTTGGGAAATCTATTGTAGGATGTTATGCTGTTACAAAATGTGTTCTATCCTCATGTTTTAAATGAATCCTTAGACCACCCGTGGGCCGTGCTGAGCACGGCCCTTAAAATGTACCTAGTATATATATATATATATATATATATATATATATATATATATATATATATATATATATATATATATATATATATATATATATATATATATATCCCTCGATGATGCCATATTCATTTTAACGTCATGTATGAGCAAAATGAAGACTAAAACTTTGACTTGCTGGCTGCCGGCGACATCAGCAGGAGATAGACTATCAGGCACCGCTCCTTTCATCGAATTGATGGCAGTGAAGTAGCCTGTGTGATTACGTGCTCAACTCCAGGCCTCGTTTGACGCTTTTATTTTTATTTTTGTGAAAGGGAATATCTGATGATTTTTTTTCTTTTTTTGCTTTTTTGGAACGAAATATGTCCCTCGTCTTCGTCTTACTATATAGCACATCGTGCGAGCACTAATTCGAAATTGACTGAATATCGTGATGATTAAATTAATTCAACAAGTTGATCGATTAAACTGTAGCTACTGAATCTATGTACGAGGTCGTTCATATTAGGTGTATTCTTTCTACCGTATTGTATTCTTGGTACTGGGTGCTATTCTTCGTCCATAAATCCAGATTAAGAAAAAAAACAATTCCAAATTCATTGAATTGATCCCTGCAATTATGAATTGGTTGAATTTGTTGGAATCCTAAGTCACAGGGACCATTCAAAGAATAAGTGGGAAACATTGTGAGTGAGTTTCATAATGGAAACAGCTGTGAGTGGATTTGATAATTGACTAGGAACGTGTATGTTTCTTTATTGTGTATAAATAGTCTAGCAATTCATAGAAATAGAGTAAGGCACAGAGATATGTATAAGCTGTGAATCGGGTTTTTGAGTGAGATTTCCCGATTGTTAATCAAAGAGATAGTTTGGTTATTTGTGTTTATACATTGTGGGTCTTGAATTGGTATCAGAGCCTTACCTGATTCATCATGTCGGATGGAGAAGTTGGAAGAAACGAGCAGCAGCGAGTGTTGCTCACTCAATCTAACGGTGGCGGTGGCGGATCGAAACCCGAAGGGGGGTGGAGCGATGCTTGCTCGTCGAAGGTGAGGGAAGAAGACGGCGGAGATGCAAGGCAGGCGAGAGCCATACTTGTCCGATCGAGTAGCGCCGGCGGTGGATTTGTTGATGGTGGCGGATGGTATACCGCTCACAAGAAAAATCAGAAGCCGGAGGGAAGAAACAGATGGTCGGATGGCTCGAGAGGTGGAGGCGGCGTGAGGAACCCCGAAACCGAAAGAAGCAGAAGCAAAGGCGGCGGTGGTTCGGTCGGGAATGCCGGCTACTCGAGAGGAGATGGCGGCGGTGGTTGCGGATTGACTGGCGCCGACGGTTCGAAAGAAGGAGGAGACGAACAGCCTCGTGTGATGCTCACCCGATCCGGCGGTGGCGGAGGGTCGAACGGCGGCGGCGGCACATCAAGTTCGAAGGGTGATGGAGGCGGAAGGAATTTTGATCAGGGAGAAAGAAACAGAAGCGAGGGTACGAATTGGGGAAGAAACAAGAAGCCAGATGGTTTTAATCAAGGCGGATCCGTGTCGGGTGGATCCGGGTCGGTAGTGGGCCTTGGTCCAATTCCTCTATATTTAACCCCAATTCAACTAGAAACTAGCCCAAAAATAAGCCTAATTAAAATTCAAGCCCAAACCGAAACCGAAAAAAAGGATCTGTCAAAAATCACGAAGACGTCTCTAGAAGGACTTAGAGATTCGGAGGTGATTGTTGGAATCCTAAGTCACGGGGACCATTCAAAGAATAAGTGGGAAACATTGTGAGTGGGTTTCATAATGGAAACAGCTGTGAGTGGATTTGATAATTGACTAGGAACGTGTATGTTTCTTTATTGTGTATAAATAGTCTAGCAATTCATAGAAATAGAGTAAGGCACAGAGATATGTATAAGCTGTGAATCGGGTTTTTGAGTGAGATTTTCCGATTGTTAATCAAAGAGATAGTTTGGTTATTTGTGTTTATACATTGTGGGTCTTGAGAATTGTATAAGGTAATATTATGTATTTCATATTCTTGTATCAAAAAGACGATCCTTCAAAAAAAATATCAAACAATTGTTTCTCAATCTATCGTTGGCCATGTTAATGTCTATATTTCGTAATCAATGACCGATTCCTAATTTTTTGTTATACCCTTTTCCTAACTCATTGTTAGTGGGTTGTTGCGCACCACTTCAAATTCAATTTAGAATTAGCAATTTAGCATGGTGACTCAAAGATGGACATAAGCATGTAATTACAATCAAATGAAAATCACCATAATATTTGATTTATTATTAATAGCTACTAAATTTAGAACCAATAGTTTGAATCCCCCTGTTTCTTATTTTGGTCCAGAGTGTGCTAATTCCATGAAAGAAAAAAATTAGATTAAGTCTCTACAATTTTCAACTGATCAATTTTTATCCGAATGGGTTTGTACTTATTGGCTATCCCTTGTGTATCTGGTGGTACAGGACATGAATAATGCCATGAATTTAGAATTTCAAGTAGCGGATGAGCCATTTGATAGACCCTCCATAATTTCACATAAACTATGAGATTCACAAGATAACAATCACTCCAGAAAACACAATTCTAACCGAAAATAAGATACCAAACTGCTAAAGAATTTCAAGGATAACCCACATTCGAGAGGGGGTACTCTCCAGGTTCTAGAAAGAACTTTTACAAATATTTTTCTGCATACCTTTCTCTACTAAAGATCCTAATATATATAGCTAACAAAAGAGAGGAATAACCGTACACCAGACAACAAAGATGATGCTCCCACATCCTGACCTTCCACTACCATACATAAAAGACCAAACTACCCTCAGTCACTATTTATCAACTCAGGGTCAGCAAGATTGTCTGGACATTAGCCTTTTGGGCTCCTTAACCTTTATACCTTTAATTAGAAGTTCATGGGGCTTATCAATACCGGCGGCCCAAACTTTCACTTTGTCCTCAAGATGAATAAAAGAAAATGCCATTCTTGTACTCCTATTTGTGTAAAGTGGCAAAACCAAAAGATAAACACAAAGCATCCCATAATGCAAGTGTAATATCAACAACTTGAGAAAGTAGACAGAATCTCCCTCAAACTTCTCCTTAGGAGAGTCTGGTTTACATTGTTCAACTCCCGTCTCTTCAAGCTTTGACCCTTCTTGTGTCTCTTCAAGCTTTGACCCTTCTTGTATAGCTACAACCAGTTTCTTCACTTCAAATTCCTTCAATTGCCCCAAGCTACACTCATCAATGGCATCAACCATAGACGGAACCTCATACCTTTCTTTCTTCAACTTCTTAGAGAACCGATAGCTTTTCATAGCCTTACCATGATTCGTATTCACCACATCCACTTGCTCGACTGCATCCAAGCTCCTCCTAACAATATCAGTCTCAATCTCAACAAGAATTGGGGGTAAAGATCGGGCACTAGACCCGGGTACTTGCCTTAGTTTCTTCACTGTTCCCACAACACTCTTAAATATATGTAGGACTTTACCAAATTCCTTCCTTTGACCCACCATAACTTGCACTTGTTCCCTCTCCCGTTTGCCCTCGGTGAGATCTTTAAAAGCATGATATACTATGAATTATGCTAATGCTAACATTTCAGGTCCCTTGAGAAGACGAAGCAGGTGATTGTTTGTAGTAGCACCCTGAAACACAACCCTTCTAGTATAAAATTCAAGCAGATGGAATCTAACAGTCCCTATATCAACCTTTGCGGTGTTTATCTCTGCTTCATTTTGAAGTTTGCACATTGTCATTTCAAAATTAGAGTTAGTGTTATAAAGATTCCGGAGAGCTTCTCCTTGTATCTCCACTTCCTCCCTCCAGAGACTAACCACATCATCTTTTAATGGCATACCCATAAACAAATTGATCATGTGATCCAAGTCCTTAGACAGATAAATTTTCTCATCCTTAATGAACTTAATAAGGTTTATGCTTTCAACCGTACAGTTGTTAATTCGGGTAGGAATGTTCTGAAGGTGTTTGGGATAGTCAGTCTCAACTATCGGGTATCGTGTGCAATCCTCGAGAAGCTTTCGGAGCTCTTGACCGTACGCAATCTTCTTAGCCGCTTTGGTCATCGTTTCCATCCTAGTGATATCTCCGCAATTCTCTAACTGTTCTAGTTCAGCCCTTGCGGTGGACTTGTAGAAAAATGGGGGTCGAGGGTGGGTGGAAGTTTTGAAATACATAATTCCTTCATTAACCCGTAGGTTTTGGGGAAAAAGCTTGGAAGAAATCGTTACAGTAGATGCTAACTCGATGGGTTCCCGTATGGTGTCGAAGGCCGACCATAGGGTGTCGATCGGCAGCAGGGAGACGATAGTACAAACGAGGGAAGTCAAGGATTTGATTGCACGTGGATTTAATTTTTCTTTGACCTTCCTATTAGGAGACGTAATTGATTTGATAATACCTGGGCTTGAATTAAAAACGTTGTCCATTGAATCCATAGCAGGATCTGCTTGTTTTGAGCCCATCGTGTTATTTTAGCCCAAGTCAATTTTTTAAACCCAATTTCGAGTTGACCTAGATGCCTTTCTCCTAATCCGTGATTTGACGGAGCCGTCATCTTCAGAAGGTCTCGTTGTTGCCCAGTCGCCTGAAGAAAATTTGTTTGGGTGTCCGACGTGGGTGGTGGGGGTTGAGGAGACGGTGGCGACGACGACGACAATGGCGATTCAAGTAGAGATCTCAACAGTGGTGGTGGGCTAAGCTGCAATCTCGTATTGGAATCCAATTGTGACTCAGCAACTGCCAATGAAACTTCTTCTTTACCAGGACATGGCGTTGGCGGCGATGGTGGTGGTTTGTTATCTCCGTCGTGCCCTTCTTTCCCGGTAGAAGCTGTGTTCTCTCCTCCTATGTTCAACCTTGTAAACTCTTTTTTGTTCTCGTAACCCAAAGGTGGTGAAGGCGATGGTGGTGGTGGATCATGTGAGAAGGGGCATAAATGTCCTCTCAAACAGAGACCTCTCTGGAAGAAGATACATGTGACTTCTTCCTTGGTTATTCTTTCCTCAAATGGTGAACGAGCTTCTTCTAAGCCTTGCTTCACAACTGTGTTTCCTTCTCCTGGTGTTCTAGCCTCATCTCTTTTGCTTTCGGTGAGAATCCCTTTCTTCTCCAAGAGCTGGTCCAGCTTCTTAAGAGCTTCCTCCATCTTCTGTGTTAAACCTCGATACTCTTGCTTCATGTTATCAAGCCTCCTTGTTGAATTTTCATCCCCAGCATCAACTGCTCTGATACCATTTGATAGACCCTCCATAATTTCACATAAACTATGAGATTCACAAGATAACAATCACTCCAGAAAACACAATTCTAACCGAAAATAAGATACCAAACTGCTAAAGAATTTCAAGGATAACCCACATTCGAGAGGGGGTACTCTCCAGGTTCTAGAAAGATCTTTTACAAATATTTTTCTGCATACCTTTCTCTACTAAAGATCCTAATATATATAGCTAACAAAAGAGAGGAATAACCGTACACCAGACAACAAAGATGATGCTCCCACATCCTGACCTTCCACTACCATACATAAAAGACCAAACTACCCTCAGTCACTATTTATCAACTCAGGGTCAGCAAGATTGTCTGGACATTAGCCTTTTGGGCTCCTTAACCTTTATACCTTTAATTAGATGTTCATGGGGCTTATCACCATTACAAACATATACGAATGAAGATGTTGATGTGAACCTTAGTCGTGATAGAGATGAAAGTAATTATGAAAGTACGTTGCTATTTGTGTGCGAAAATATAAGTACATTGGGTTGTTGTATTTGTTTTAAAAAGTCAAACATATAGCATCTCTTCTTAAATTTTGATATTAAATCAATGATCTAGATGGCAGCCGACAGTTTGTAAGTCAAGGCATAACAAATGGTTCGTTTAATTCATGTAAACAACTACGATATTGATTGAGTTGTTTGAGTTCTAGTTTGTCATTCACAATACTTTGGTAAATGCAATTAACACTTAAGCAATTAGTACAAGGATGAACACTACATACACACTCGGCCTAAAAAAACCATTTAACTAATTGAATCACAAGAGGACTACATAAATATTTGTGCTTGACATAAGTCACAGTAAGTTGACAACTTGGTTCTAACTTTCAAATCTCATATTGTTTTGCTCGTAAGTATTCCATATGTAATAGAAAAGATTGTGGCTGCAGTTTGAGCTCTTTCGTCATCTATTTTGCTATTAAGTTAGCATCCTTTTTCCTGGCCCAACCCGTCTTTTCCCGGTACGAACATGAGTTATAGTTGAATTGCACAATCTAGTTCCCTTTCTAGTTTCTCCACCCTTTTCTCAAGAACCTGCACCCAAAAGCAATCAAGTGAAACCCAAAATCAGTCATGTGGAAAAGAGGTCCTCTTCATCTTTTTGTGCATGTGATACTAATAATAGCATGATCCAAGTTAACTCCAATATTGTATGCAAGGAAACAAGCTTCGGACTCTCGGTAACATCACCCACAGAGGATAATGGTGTTTCTCCAGTTTCCTACATGCCATGAGCCTTTTTTTGTAAAAAAAAATAGATAAATACTTGCAACCAAAAAACAGAGTGCCTAGGGTGAGGGTGAATCACTTGGTATTTAGAGTTTTTTTCTCCGGTTAACATATGAAAAGAAGAAATGGATACAAACTCGTCATCTTAGATGAACACTTGAGCATTTGATTGGAAAAGTTACAAAAAAAAAGAAAGATAAGGTATGTGTAATAGCAATATATGTCTTCTAATACACAAAATTTTTTAGTTGCTACTTAGAACTCACTCATTGTTCTATATGATACAAATGGCATCGCGTTTACTTGAAATATTAAAAGCTATTAGCAAGACTGAGAAAACATATCCAGAATAAGATTTTGAAGAACTGCCAGAAGATTTATATCAAACTCTGACATAGCTTTACTAGTATCTCGCTTAAGGTTTTCAAGATCTAGTCTCTCACAACACCATGTGCGTAACTGTTATAATCATCAAAATAAATAAGATTCTTCAATATTGGTATTTCATCAGACACATGGTAGGCAAAAACGAAAATATGAATAAGTAAATGAACAAAACAAGGATGCAATAAATTGAGAAGTATTAGAGAGATTAAGCAAAGTTTTGTAGATTTATGAGTCTTGAAATCCGAATTTCAAACAGGCATTCCATCAAACCGAAAAGAACAAAAACAACTATACTGCAATTGAGCTTACCTCATCGAAACCCACGTTCCTGTGATATTCGTTCAAGGATATAGACATGAGGAGAAAAAACAGAAATGAATGGATAATCAGTCTAAGGTAGAGAGCAGACAAGCAGAACGAAATGCCATTATCGAGAGATAAAAAATGACGATAGGATGTGTGCAAGTGTGTGAAATGGCGAAGCAAAGAAGACGAAGATGAGGGAAGAAATCGGGAACCACAATTAGGGAATTGGTTTAATTCGAATAGAATACACTAGGAAAACCGGGAAAATAGAGAAGGGATTTGCTGCTCTTTCTATTAAACGACGCAGTAATACGAGTTCTATACCTAGTCTTCTATACACAACAGCCATATATTCCCTTTTCCCATTGACAACGCCTAGTAATATCAAGTATTTTAGGCGTTGTTGAGCCCTGTTCTTGGTAAAATTACATCATATATGCATGGGTATTCTGACTTTTCGTGTCAGGACTTGTCTGGAGAAAAAGAACAGAAACAGGGACCAAAAGTGTACAAAAAGGAAAAAGTATGGAAAGAATGAAAAATCAAGAGAAGACGCACGCGCGCCGCGGGTTTTGGACTTGCGTGACGCGGATGTAAGGCGGTGGAACATATTTAAATGCCGAAGAAACGGGGAACGGATAAGTACGCGCGCCGCGGATTTCACATTTGCGCGGCGCGGTCACGGGAAATTTGCAACTATAAATAGAGGCATTTCCGGCCGAAAACCCTAGCAAAGACTTGGTGTAAACATCGACCTAGAAGCTCTTTGACTCGAGGATTCATTTCAGCAAGCTCATATTTGGTATTTTCATGTTTTTAGATTTTATTTCACTTTAGTTAAACATTTGTAATCTTGAGTTGAATCTTTGGGTGTGACAACCATTGATCTCAGGCTTAGGGTTCTGTTTTAGTAGCGCTTAGCTACTGATTTTGATGTTTGGATATTGGTTTTGATAAATGCAATCATTCGGCTAATGTTGATATTGGTTTTTCGGTGTTTTGAATGTTAGTTTGTTATTTGGTTGTTTGATTGTGATTGAACTTGTTTGTGACTTGGTTGGGACTGTTTTTCCTTGCTGAAAACAGTGACTAACTTGGTTAGGTTAGGCATTAAACTTTGGCTATTAACTGTCTCTTAGAACTGTTAGTTATTAGCTAGTTTATGTTATGCTCGGTTTGCTAGTTTGGATGCCTTCAATTGCTCCTGATTCAGAGATGCACTTCTGAGTTCAGAAAGTAACTAGGTTATTTGGACATAGCTAAGCTTGGCTTGGGTGTTTGAATATTGCTTTGAGTTAGACAGATAGAAATTAATTCCTCCGACTATAGCCGTGACACTATTAGTTGGTAATCTCTCATCTAGGCTGACCACGTAGCTCCTGTGGATCGACCCTGACTCCACTGTACTAGTGAATGTTAGGTTTTTCTTATTTTTGACCGCATGACGACCTCTGCGTGCACGTCAAATTTTGGCGCCGTTGCCGGGGAGCTGTGAGCTTAGAATAGGTGAGTAGTAGGAATTTGTTTCTTGCTTGTTGAATTTTCAATTTGGTGTAATTTCAATTTTTTGTTTCTGATTCTTGTGGGCGTATTGCACTAGTGCATGCGTACCCGCAGGGGAGAGCAATCATCCCCATTACAGTTTGATTCTGAAATTGAACGTACTGCGCGCAAACTCCGTGCCCGTAGGCGTTTGAGCATCATGAATTATAGTCAAGTCAGCAGTAGTCCGGTTAGTGTTGCCCAGGACCCAGCAGGTGAGGCAACTGGGAGGTTTTCTATCCCTCCACTTTCAGAATTTCAGTTTGGAAGTTCGAGTGCGTCTGGTGGTGCAGTTTCAGCCCCTGCACCCATACCATCATGTACTCCACCATCTATTCCACCATTTTTACCCGCTTCTCAACCACAATCCACCAATCCTTTTACATCTGCTATGACTTGGGGAGAGCCGACCCGAGATGGCACCCCAACTCCTAGACAGCATACACCAACATCACAACCACAACCAACCCTCTTTAAACCTCAACCTACATACCAACCAACACAACCTATACATTTCCAACCACCGCATCAACCGCAATACCAATACCCGGAGACGGAGGAAGTGTACGACGAAGAAGATGAAGGATGGGTGCCACCGGCACCGCAACCACAATGGAACCGAGGTCGAGGACCTCCCAGGCGAGCACCACCATATCAACCAGGTCAGCGGGAGTACAATGATCATCTTTACGGTAACCCCGCTCACCCCTTACATTTTGCACAACCGAGACGGCAATCGGTTGCATCACATTTCCAACCACGGGAATATGATGACTCGTCGCCGATCTATATTCCTGATAACATAGATTCGCAGGTAGAGATTAGACCCCAGTTATTAGGAATACTACCAGAATTCAGAGGATATAAGCAGGATGATCCCTATAATCATTTGTATGAATTCTTAGCAATTGCTAATGCTAACAATCCCAGAAACACAAATAGGAATATTTTTAGGCTTAGACTGTTTCCATTCACTCTCAAGGATAAAGCCAAGTATTGGTTTACATCCTTACCATCAAACAGTATCACTACGTGGGATCAACTCAAGGCGAAGTTCCTTCAAGAATTTTACCCAGCGAGCAAAACAACTGAAATCAGAAGAGTTATTCAGGATTTTCAGCAAAAGCCTGGAGAGGCTTTTCATGAAGCTTTTGACAGATTGAAGGAGCTGCTGCGATCTTGTCCACATCATGAGATCCCCAGATGGCAATTGGTCAAATTATTTTTCGAGGGAGTTAGCGAAACACACCAAGCCATGATAAATGCCTCCTCCAGTGGGACATTTATGTGGCAAGATCCAGAAGAAGCTTGGAGATTTTTGGAGCAGTTAAGTAATGGCTCAAAAGCAAACTTCTCCACCAGGAAGACTACAAGTACGGCGGCAGCAGTAGGGGTTGACGCTGATTGGAAAAAGGAAGTGAAAAAGGAAATCAGTGAATTAAACAGAAAGTTTGATAGACTTATGGCAACATTACAAAATGGACCACCAAATTCGTCACAAGAAAGTCAAGGAGGATCTAG
Organism: Cichorium intybus; assembly: GCA_023525715.1. Lineage (NCBI taxonomy): Eukaryota > Viridiplantae > Streptophyta > Magnoliopsida > Asterales > Asteraceae > Cichorium > Cichorium intybus. Next base: position 8,698,275 of record CM042013.1, read on the forward strand.
GATGCAGGAAGCTAATCAAGTTTATGGCCAGGGTCAAGGTCAACACAATAATGGACGACCTTATAGGCCATACAACCAAGGACAACAACAAAATTTCAGGCAGAATAATTATCAGAATCAATCGAATAGTCAGCCTAGAAACCAGCAGCCAGCAAACAATAACAACAACAACAGGGGACCCACCAACGCTACCAACAATGTTCCAGGGACCCAAGAAGAGATGATATCAAAGATGTATGATATGGTCACAGCAACACAACAACAATCTCAGGCGAACGCAAAGGCCATCGCAAATATGGAAAGACAAATAGGTCAAATGGCTGCAGACCAACAGAAAAGAGATAATGGCAAATTACCTAGTGCTACTGAAGTCAATCCTACTCATAACCAACGTCCTGGGAAGGAGCAAGTCAATATTGTTGAATCAGGATGGCGGAAGGTTACTCTGGAGGATTTGTTCGAGGTAGGGAATGAAGTGGAACCAGAGGAAGAAGGAAAGGCTTTAAAGAGCAAGGAAGGTGAAGAAGGAAGAGTTCCGGTCGAGAATGGCGTTCAACCCAAAATAGATGAAAAGGTCCAAAAGGAAGGGCAAACAACCATTGCAGGGATTAAGCAAAAGAAGAAGAATAAGAAAGAAAAGAAGAAGCAGGAAGCGACTAGATCAACGGGACCCTTAATGAATCAGCCCCTATGGGATGAGCTTAAGGATGCCCCCGAGGACACCAGGATTTTACAAGAAATGTGCAAACAAAATGGGAAGAACAAAGCACCTACGCCAAAAACGGTGAGATTGACTGTGAGGGCTAGCGAGGCTTTATTAGGAACACTACCCAAGAAGGAGAAGGACCCCGGATCACCATTGATCACTACAACCGTAGGGGACGTAGTTATCTGAAACACTTTATTGGATTTGGGAGCAAGTGTTAACATCTTGCCAGGATATCTGTATGACAAATACAAGAATGAAGAAATCGAGCCAGCTGAGGTTGTACTGCAATTGGCTGATCAATCAACTATGGTAGCTAGGGGAAAGCTAACCAATGTCATAGTCAAAGTGGGCGACTTTTTCTACCCAGTGGATTTTCTGGTGATGGAATATGAAAGTCCGGATGATGCACCTGCACTTATCTTAGGACGGCCATTCCTAGCTACTGCTGGCTCAGTGATCGACTGCAAGACTGGAGACATGGATATTTTCTTCGGGACCAGGAAAAGGAGATTGAATATGTTTGGGAACCCAATTTCGTTACCTTCGGAAGAAAACGGCAAACCAGCAGACAGAAAAACGTTAATGGAGCCAGGAACCAGTAGCAAAGAAAAGATATGGACACGTACGGGGGAAGGTGGAAAGGAAGAAGTTTTAAAGGAGACCAAAAACCACCCGCTGTCCGCCATTGATAAGGAACAACTGCTGGAAATGATAGAGATGATGGAAACAAGGCATCAGCAATATGAAAGAGAATCCAGAAAACGTGAGGCGAATGTTTTCGAGCTGTTAAAATCTCAACAACAATGGATCAGTGGTGTGAGCGATCGGATGACCCAACTCACGTCCCTTATGACGATGATGGCCAATAATTTCATGCCGGAATATCAGCAAATGTCATCAAGAAGCCAAGAAGAAGAAGAAGGGTCAACTTAGAAGCAGAACGTCTGGCTGAAGACGTTAAACTTAGCGCTTGTTGGGAGGCAACCCATCATGTCATAAGTAGGTTTTATAGTTCTTAGGATTAATTTAGAAAATACGTCAATCGTTGCAGGTATTAGTGGTTTGAAGCAAGTGTGGGGTCGTGTGACAAGGTTTTTGAAATTTTCAAGACCGCGCCGCGGATTTTTGTATTGCGCGACGCGGGATCGAAACTCAACCCGATGCGCAGGGGTTGAATTGGCGACACGCGCGCCGCGGAACAGGGAAATGCGCGCCGCGGGAAACGATCAGACGGTTTTCGCCTTTATCCGGTGAGCCGCGGCTCACAACTCAAATCACACGACTCGGAGCTCTGGTGATCAAAAATTTCTCGCATTTTTTCTTGCTTATTGTGTTGCTACTACCAAGGTACACTCTTTTAACTATCTATTAGCTGTTTAAACTAGTTATTAGGTAGTTAATTTTAGGGTTTAGTCTAAAAAGTTCAAAAACTTAGAATCACTAATGCTAGCCCATAGGGTGTTTGTTTTGCCAAATGGACACCCTAAATGAGCTAATCGGAACCTAGGCTACCTTGTGGTATCATCAAATTGAGATTTAGCAGGTTAAAATGGGGATTTGCTCCCGGGTTTTCAAACAGGCGTACGCCGCGCCGCGCCCCTGCTCTTGGGCCGCGCCGCGGTTCGGTAGGGAAGAAAAAGGACTGATTTTGCAAAAATTTTTGTTTTGTGGCTATATTTTTCTTTTGCAGATGATGTTCAGACGAGACCATGCTTTCCTTCAGTTTCCCGCAGAGCTTGACTCTTCGGTGGAGTATACCTCGCGGAGGGACGCCTTGATTCACCGCCGGGTCCTTGAGGCAACTGTTATAGATCGGGACATCCTGAGGGATGCTGGGCTCTGGGAGGCGATTGAGCCATTCTTACATCGCACCTGGACCCACGAGGAGGCATCATTCACATGCCGTGGCTGGGACAGGATCATGGCCACGGACGAGGACGTGGTCTACACGGAGCTGCTACTGGAGTTTATCTCCACTGTCCATTTCGCTCCCAGGGCGGGAGATCCGCGCTCCAGGATGGTACGTTTTCGCTTGGGGGGTGTGCACCGGGAGTGCAACCTCCGGGAGTTCGGGAGGCGCACAGGCATCTACACGCCAGCGGACCTCCAGCACCGTTTCTTCACCCGGTTCTTCGGGTCATGCATTCAGGGGGAGCCGGAGCGCCCCCCCAATATGGAGGTTTGGGCGCCGCTGTCCAACGTCAGGTATGAGGCAGGGGCCTCGAGGGAGAGCCACTTGCGTGACCCTCTTCACCGCCTCATGCACCGTATCGTCTCCACCTCCATCATGCATCGGGAGGGGGGCGAGAAGGTGTCGGGCGATGATATGACATTCTTGTGGGTTCTCCTCGACCCGTCCCGATTCCTTCATCTTCCCTTTGCCCTCGCGATTGCCTTCTCTACCCACGCGACCGGCGCCTCCTCCAGCAGCCCTCTAGCCAGGGGGTACTTCATTACCCGCCTGGCCCGCTCCTATGGCATTCTCACTGCCCCAGTAGCTGCCTCTCTGACAGCTCTGCCTCCATCGCGCACGCTAGCACGCACTTTGGAGAGGATGTTGCTCATTGAGCAGCAGCGACCAGGGCAGTACATTCGGGCTCCGATCGAGCCTCCTCAGGCACCTCAGCCTGCATACGCCCAGCCCGGCAGGAGACGCCGGAGGCCAGAGCCACCAGCACCAGCGCCGCAGCCACAGCCGGATGACTCATCAGCCCTCAGCCGGCTGGAGGCCAGAGTCACGCAGATTGAGGGCCAGCTCACGAGAGTCTTGGACCAGCTCGAGTGGATTGGGGAGGTACTTATTCAGACTGCATCTGCGCAGGGTCAGCGGCCCCGACCATTCCCAGCCAGGGCCCACGATCATGAGGCTGGATCCTCCAGGCCACCGGGTAGTGATTGATATGTATTTTTTATTTTCTTTTTCTTTTTCTTTCTTTCTTTTTATTTTTTGGGATATATGTATAAACTTATGACACATCTATCTGTATATTATTTTTTTTCTGTCATGTGTGTTTTAATTTTTTGTTAAGTTGCGCATGATATATCAAATTGAGAGGGAGTTGTCTCAGATAAGTGTGGGGTCACCGTGCCCCCTTCACTTGTCTTGACCACCGGCGTGTCCTACTGTAGCGCTACAACTCCAGCAGATGAATCGAGGATCTTTTTGTATGCATTATACCTGTGATATTGAGCACCAAGCAGTCCATCGTCCAAAAAGGGGTAACTCTTTCTCCCTTGTTTTGAAACTAATTTTGTACAACGGGGACGTTGTACGATTTTAAGTGTGGGGTGTGGACGGTCGAAAGAGATATTTTTGAAAATTTTTGCAGAACTGATCAATTTTTCAATTTTTAGCAATATTTTTCAAAATTTTTTAATGAATTGCAATTTTGAAATGAAGGGTTTGTGACTGTGATAGCATCAGTATTTTTTCAAGAAATACTGTTTAGTAGTGATCATGCTATTAGTTAGTCAAATAGGTTGAGTTTTACGAGTTTAGAAGATTGAGCCGTTTTAGAATTGGAATTTAGGAAGGAAATGTCAATATGTGGCCTTTGTTGTTCGAGCCAGTAGGTCTAAAATGGGTGGGCCTTATGCACCTTACCACCTAAGATCGTCTGGTCTGGGATGGTATTTCTGAAAGCTCGCTACACGGACAACATCGAAAGTCATGGACGATTCCTTAATGGCCTTTAGAATCTGAACGAGTAAGTACACTCCATTGTGGACAGAAAGTTTGTAGTCAAGGGTTCTCTAGAAAGCCATGAATTCCAAAGAACAACTCAATTATGTTTTCACAAACTATTCCATTCTAACTCGAAGAGCAATAAGCTTTGAAACTAAACACATTCAAAAACTGTTCGAGTCTCTATTACAATTTGTTAAAAACTCTCTTGCTTGGGGACAAGCAAGGCACAAGTGTGGGGTGTTTGACAACGCCTAGTGATATCAAGTATTTTAGGCGTTGTTGAGCCCTGTTCTTGGTAAAATTACATCATATATGCATGGGTATTCTGACTTTTCGTGTCAGGACTTGTCTGGAGAAAAAGAACAGAAACAGGGACCAAAAGTGTACAAAAAGGAAAAAGTATGGAAAGAATGAAAAATCAAGAGAAGACGCACGCGCGCCGCGGGTTTTGGACTTGCGCGACGCGGATGTAAGGCGGTGGAACATATTTAAATGCCGAAGAAACGGGGAACGGATAAGTACGCGCGCCGCGGATTTCACATTTGCGCGGCGCGGTCACGGGAAATTTGCAACTATAAATAGAGGCATTTCCGGCCGAAAACCCTAGCAAAGACTTGGTGTAAACATCGACCTAGAAGCTCTTTGACTCGAGGATTCATTTCAGCAAGCTCATATTTGGTATTTTCATGTTTTTAGATTTTATTTCACTTTAGTTAAACATTTGTAATCTTGAGTTGAATCTTTGGGTGTGACAACCATTGATCTCAGGCTTAGGGTTCTGTTTTAGTAGCGCTTAGCTACTGATTTTGATGTTTGGATATTGGTTTTGATAAATGCAATCATTCGGCTAATGTTGATATTGGTTTTTCGGTGTTTTGAATGTTAGTTTGTTATTTGGTTGTTTGATTGTGATTGAACTTGTTTGTGACTTGGTTGGGACTGTTTTTCCTTGCTGAAAACAGTGACTAACTTGGTTAGGTTAGGCATTAAACTTTGGCTATTAACTGTCTCTTAGAACTGTTAGTTATTAGCTAGTTTATGTTATGCTCGGTTTGCTAGTTTGGATGCCTTCAATTGCTCCTGATTCAGAGATGCACTTCTGAGTTCAGAAAGTAACTAGGTTATTTGGACATAGCTAAGCTTGGCTTGGGTGTTTGAATATTGCTTTGAGTTAGACAGATAGAAATTAATTCCTCCGACTATAGCCGTGACACTATTAGTTGGTAATCTCTCATCTAGGCTGACCACGTAGCTCCTGTGGATCGACCCTGACTCCACTGTACTAGTGAATGTTAGGTTTTTCTTATTTTTGACCGCATGACGACCTCTGCGTGCACGTCACCCATATATATATATATATATATATATATATATATATATATATATATATATATATATATATATATATATATATATATATATATATATATATATATATATATATATATATATATATATATATATATATATATCCCATTCCTCATTAGTTGCCCTCATCAAACAGCGGATCCAGGATAAAATCAACGGTGTACACCATATATAGAATGAACAGCAGCAGTCCTACCGGCGATGGTGTTTTCTTACAGCGTCAGGGGGCCGGAGGTCCTCCATTTATGGCAGCAGCCGGAAAAAAATAGCAATCGTTGGACGCCCCCCTAAAATGTTGAAAGAGTGTGCCAAGAAATACTTTAGTGTTGAAGAATCGAGTACAAAACGAATCAGGAGTTCACCTTTCCCCTTGCTGCCACGCAAACTAGGCACATGCTGTAACATCCGTGTTTTGGGCCTAGGAGTTTTGGGCTTAAACCGACAAATAAAACTTAATTTGTAAATAAATAAATTTAATATTTTGTTATATTTATATTGTGAATAAATGGGCCAAATATAGTTTTAAAATAAATTTGTAACCAAATGTAAGAAAATTTTGTCATAAGGACTAAAAGTGTCAAATTGGCCAAACTTACCCTAAGTAAATTTGACTAGTCATGGATTTAGAAAATTAGAAGATATATTAAAGAAATTGAGGTGGAGTTTAAATTAGGTCTAATAATTCTTTAAATGTCATTAAGGACCTAAATTGTGAAGAATTTTAGTGTAAGGGACCATTTGTGTCAAATTGGGAAACTAAGTGCTAGTGTTGACCTAAACTATGACTCAAGTGAAATAAATAATTGTATTTGGGGCATAAGTGTGAACATAGAGACTTCTAGTTAGAAGAAATAGACTTTATGGGTGTTGGATGATGTAACACCAAACTATAAGGACTAATCTTGCCAATTGTGGAAGATGCCAAGCTTTTGATGGGGGTTTCCCCCATTTCAGCTCATATTCACGATTTGGAGAGAATGAGAGGGTGAGAGTGGCGATTTTTTTAGGGTTCTTGAGGATTTGATGCTAGAGATGGAAGATGGTTCAAGCTCTTCAAGTTCCTAGCCAATCTAAGGTATAAAACCTTCATCTTCTAGCTTTGAATTCGAGTTAGGGTTTGGGGTTTTGACCCAATTCGAGATTTATGGTGGGATGAGGTTATTCCTATGATTCCCCAATGTTTATTTGATGTTTCTAAGTTATTGGAGTCTACATTCAATCCATGGATGCTCTAGATTCAACTACTTGATTAATTTGGGTGTTATGAACCCTAGAATTTGGGGATTTGATGAATAGAGGAGGAATATTGAAATTGATGGATAATTATGGTGGTTTTGGATGAGGGGATTCATTTCTAATGATTCCCTAAGGATTCCAACCTTTGATTTGTAGTCATTAACCTTGAATCACTAGGAAAGGGGAGTTGGGTGTTTAAATGGGTTTTGTTCATATAGATGATGATTGGATCTCTTGTTTAATGGATGGATGAATGAGTTAATGTATCAATTTGGATGTATAAGTGGAGTGAGAATCATTTCCTAATGATTCCATGGAATGGAAGAAGGAATCTCCACTTGTAATCATCAATTGTAAGAATGGAATTGAGTCTTCCATGGTTTAAGCTTATAGAGTGAAGTTATGATCATGGAATGTAATTGATTCATTTGAAATGGTTTTGAATAGTTTAATTGAGTCTAATGATGTGTATTTTGGGAAGGAATAATGTCCTTTTTATGTACATGAGTTTTGGGAAGAATCGGAACTTGAATCGGGTCGAAAATGAGTGAAAATGACCAAAGAATCAGAGTTGCAGCAGGTCTACACGACCCGTGCAGGGTCACACGACCCGTGTAGCGGGCCTGGAGGTCACGGGTTGGATTCCTGCAGTTGCTACACGACCCGTGTAGGGCTACACGCCCCGTGTAGCTCTGTTTGGCCAGTTTTCTTAGTTTTTAGACCTTAAGCTTTATGGTTTGGGTTTTGGGTCCTTGTTTTAATGCCAATCTTTGGGAATGTTCTAATTAAGATTTTCCTTATATTAGAGGGTCAAGGACTTCATTTTGAGATGATGAATGATGGTTTCCTCTTTGTTATAAAGAAGTAAGTATAGTACGACTTTTAGATGAATCGAGTATGATATCTTCCGTTCTTGCATTGTAGGAAGGATATATGTTATAATGACTTGGAGATGAAACTAAGGACTTGAGCTAACACTCAATTAAGAGGATGTGATGGATTAGATGATGTCTAGGAGCGCCTTCAAATGCTTCAACCCCGTGTGGAGTTAGTGTTGACTCGTCAGTTGACCTTGGGTGAGTTTACCGGGAGTACACATCCCAACTATTATCTTTTGTGTGTGTTATTGATCGCAGTCGTTGATGCAATCAAAAATAACCTTAAAAGCACTAATAGCTAGGGCAAGTAAGGGTCGAATCCACGAGGAGCTTATGGTTAACAACTAGTTCTAATAGACTTAAAAAGCAAACAAATTCAGACAAACAAATACTGCAAAAGGTTTAATTCAATCAGAAAAAAGGGTGATCACTCCCGGTTTCAGTTTTGATTCCTAACAATGTATTATATCAGATTTTACTAATTTTGCATTCATTCAGATTACATAGACATAACCGTATTGTTACTGACTAAATCTGGGATCAAACTATGTAAAATCCGCACCCTCCGTCCTACACACCACTGTGGATGATTTGGCACGGTGGGGAAGATCACAATAGAATTGTCTTACACTCAATCAAGCAACAATTTAAGAACAAGTAATGGAAGTCTAGTCATATGATTTAAAAGCAAACAATCCAAACACTGTGTTCATGAATCTAAAAAGTTCAAATCTAAATACAATACTGAAAGGAAATCAAAACCTACTCCCGGTTGTGATCACGGGATGATTTAGCTACTCATGGTTGGAACTGATGCAAACACTGTGCTGGAGATGATGAACATGTCTGGATCTTCAAAACTTCAGAGATTCTGGCTTGATCTTGATGCAAAAGAGGTTTAATTTGAGATTGGGAATTATTTGGGGATGATTTGGGAGTGTTTTAGACCTTGGAAAAATGTCCAAACCCTGGGAAATTCGTCTGGAGGCTGCCTCGGGTCGATGGGATCAAGTTTCATTAAAAAGAGTGGCTTAAATATGGCAATTTAGGGCATTCTACGCGGCAGCGTCCTAGACCAGCGTCCCAGACGCCTGTGGGACGCTGTGTGTTTTCTTCAGACTTTTACGACGCGCAACGTCCCAGAACGAGACGCTCCAAAAACGCTGGGCGTCCTAGGCCAGCGTCCCAGACGCCACCTAGGACGCTGACGGGCTTCCTCGCGCATATGGCTTGCTTTTTCCCTTCAAAATGGCCCAGAGTTCCAGGTCAGCGTCTGGGACGCTACCTGGGACGCTGCTGGGACGCTGAGCTTTTTCTCCCGCTTCCGGTGTCCGTTTAATGCGTGGTTTTCGCCCAAAATTCCCGTTTTTCAATCCCTGCATGTAATTCACTCAATTCCATCAAAAGTAGGGCCATTCTTGGTTAAACAATGCTTAATTTATCAAGTTAAATACATTTTACTTCAAACCAAAATGGCCCGATCAAACCTCCCCAACTTATCTCTTTCTCGTCCCGAGAAAGACCCAACGAAATCAGAATTCAGGTCCAGTCCATAAAATAACAAGCAATCAAACAAAAGTAGACATTACAGTATTGCATACGCCTGTGTCCATTGCCAGCCCGGATGTTCGTTTAATTGAAGTGCAAAGCACTATTTAGTGATCTTAAAATTTCTTCACCCTGCAAACGGCTAAGTCAAAAATTCATTTTTCAAAAGTCTCTCCAAAGATACCAAGTTTACCTCCCCCCTACGGTTATTCCAGTGACGTGGTACGGTCGGTCCTTTTTGGTTACTGCATTCTGTCCAGATTCCTAAGGTTCTTCTTTTTATTTTTATTGGTCCTTTTTATTTATTTATTTTTTTTTTTTTTGCCACATTACAACCATATTAACTTTGTACTTTTAACACTTTGCCCATATTTATTTCTTCATTTGATTTATCTTTGTCGAAATTCATTTGTGATCTATGTCTCAGAATATTTTTCTCTGAATATGATATTCATATTTAAAGTTGATGGTGGACGTGAAAACCTGAAATGGAGTACACCAGGTCCCAGGTACGCAACAACCCCAAACAGCGGAATATAGATCGTTAATTTAAAATTACTTATATGCAATCTACTTTTCAAGTGAGTCTTGCCTTTTTGCGCGGCTTCCAAAAGGGGTCACCTACGGGTTGCCGGTTACTTAGCAAGATACTTATCAAAGTTCCGAAGATATATTCATAATCAAGCTGTTGGTGGACGTGGAAACCTGAAATGGGGTGCACCAGATCCCAGGTACGCAACAGCCCGAACAGCGGAATATAGATCACAGAAATAGGGACATCTAAGGTCGTGCGGTCATAGAATGCAGTAGGAATCTTTATAGGCAATTTCAAGAACCGGGCCATCAGGGCTCTTTAAACAGGGTATCTCTAGAGAAACTTTTGAAACATAAATTTTTAGAAAAAACCAATTTACAACTTGAAGTTAAAACATTTTTGTCCATTTGTCACTTGAACCGGTCAGGCAACCACAGAAATATACATTAGTTGGAATGTCACTTTTATCTCATCATCTGCTATTCCATGTCCAGTCCCTTTTATTCAATCATTTTTCGTTTTGCCGAGTCACAAACGGGACAAAAAGGAAGAAAAATTCGGGGACACTTCATCAAGATCCAAAATACATCATCATCCAACACAGTGTTAATGTTAAGTACAGTCATCCAAAATAAAGACATCAAAATATTAAACAAAAAACCTAAATAAAAGCACTCAAACAACTAAAAATAAAACAAAATGAAACAAAATAAAAGAGAGGATCTCACCAATGTCACTGTGGGGGAGGTGGAGGATATCGCGGATATGGCGGGGCAACTCCGAATATGGACTCGGCTAGACTCTCAAAGCCATCCCGATAGGTCGTGCTCGCTGGCGGTCTGTAATCCTGATACTCCAAAGGAGGTGGGTATCCTGCTGGCTCGCCTGCTCGCCAATAAAGTGGGGCGGGGTAATACGGCTGCTGTGGCTGATCGATATCCATCGGATCCGGCCTACTTCCCTGGTAAGAGGCATGAGTGTAATACTCATGCGCGTGGAAGTGGGCGGCAGAAATGGCGCGTGTATCCTCTGAGATCAGCTGCAGTCTCCCCACCATCGCATTTAGGTCTGCGATGTCGTTGGTAAGCGAGGCATACCGCTCCTCATGCAATAGTGACTCTGCATCCCATGCTGCTCTCTGATCCCAGCTCGATGCCCCTGACGTCCCCTCTCCTCTATGGTGTCCCTGTGAATGCCTCGTCCCGTCATCTGCTGGTGCGGGGCCCTGTCCTCCTGCTACCCCTGGGCACTCGTACTCCGTATGGTTGTCGAGATCACGAATGATGCATCTCCCATTTTGTCGTATGAAACTGATGCTCTTGTATTGACTCAAAGCTGTAGTCAATACATTGTCGAAACTACGCGGCGGGGGAAATGCTCGAATCCTCGCTCCCAAATCCCGAACGAGGTATGAGGATATCAAACAGACATGGGGGTGGTGTTACGGTATCGCATGTCGTAACTCCACCAAATGTTGCATATAGCATTATATGCAAACGAAATCTGCACCTCCCCAGTCATCAAGGCGTAAAGTATAATCGCATCCTGTGCCCGCACCTTGCCCTTATCACTGGCCCTCGGATTGACGTTATATTCAATGATGCGCATTAGGGCCTTCGCCCTCGGAACCAGATCCTGGTGGGCATTTGTCCCGCCCCTCGTGTAAACTGTATCCACCAATCGCGCCATATCCACAAAGTTACCCGAATTTCGGGTGTCGACGCACGCATACGATGTAGGCTCCCCCATAGCCTGGAGCAAATGTACCCCCGTATCTACGCTGAAATAATCCCTGATGCGTGGAACCGTCATAATGATCGGCTCGCCTCGGATACTCCCGATCAACTGTACATTCTCTCCTCCCCCGTTTTCTTGCCTCCTGAGTGTCCGCATCCACTCTCTGACCAAATCTGTATGTACGGATCGGGTCTCAAAATCAAGCACCCCCGCCCATCCGTACTCATCAAAAGCTTCTGTGACGTGAAAGCCTCTAAATGCGTCACGATCGACCGTGCGCTCCACCTGCATGCGCGTCTCCGGATGGGTGGCATCATATACCGCTGGTCGAATATCCTCAGGATGCTCGCTCAATCTTGCGTATCTTGCGTTCCACTGGACCGGCTCGGGGGACGGCTCTCGTTGTCTCCTCGTTCCTCGGGATGCCGATGGCGGAGCGGCTGCGGTTCTTCCCCTGACATTTCTCCCCGTGTTTTGTCTAGGCGGCATCTGCACAATCACCAAACACAACAATACAACTTTTTGCCATTAAACATATTTAGATGTCACAAATAATAAAGCGTTTCAGTCAGTTGGCAAAACGGTTCCTACACAGAAAAATGTGCACAACAGTCCAAAATTTATCAATAACCCTGTTAATTCCATGTTTTCCCACCAGATAAAAATTTTCACATTTGCAAATAACAGCTGGCAGTAAAAACAAATCTTGTACTGATAAATTTCAAACTGGTGTTTCAGTGCAATTTTTAACAGTCTAAAAATTTTGTGATCAACAGCATATGTTCTAAACATCATTACCAACAACCTTTCAAAAGATCAAAACCATAGTTGCACTTTTTCAGAATTTTCGAATTTAAGACAGTTTAGCGCAAAAAATTTTCGATCACACAAAATTTCAGATCTGTAAAAACTAACTGCATAGGAACCTAGTACTAGCAAAACCCAACAATACTTCAAGATATTATGCACTAAATCAACCTATAAGTGCCATTTTCGGCCATGAATAATAACACACCAAAAAAATTCGAAATTTACCAACAAAACTTGGAATTCAGAAGCACATACCTTGGATTCTTGGTGTAGGTAAGTGGAGAAAGCAATGTATTGACACAAACAACACAAAAACTCGAAAATTTTGAAACCCTAGGTTCGAATTTTTTGAAAAATAGCCCCAAATCGAGTGTATTTTCAGTTGTAATCTTCAAAATGTGAGTTGTTTTGGTGTTTGGAGGAGGAGTTTAGCGAGAAAAATGAGTGAGAATGGTGTTTTTTTGAGTTCAAAATCGTAAAAATGGTGCAGTGGCGGTTTGGAGAAGAAGGGAGGAGAGACGTGAAGTCTTATGGCCTAAGACGCAGCTTAAAACGCCCATTGTAGAGCCAGCGTTCCAGGCGGCGTCCCAGACGCTGGCGTGGGACGCTGAGGGTTTTTTGGTGTCCTTTTTCGTACGATTTTGTCCAGGCTAAAGTCAGGCAGATCCCGCCTGCGTCCTACATGGCGTCCCAGACGCTGGATGGGACGTTGGGCGTTTTTCCAGCGTTTCAAGCTTGCGAAAGTGTTTCCACTGAATACGTACAGACCTGGGGCGTTCTACGTGGCGTCCCAGACGTCTAGGTGGGACGCTGGACGTTTTTCAGCTTATTTTTTTGGTCCGTTTTTTGGCTTTTTGCGGGACATTTTTCGGGGACTGAATGATTTTGCTCAACACAATCGAAAATTTTGGGTTTTAACACCCCCTCCCCAACTTTGGACATTGGATCGTCCTCGATTCAAAAACTAAAATAAAAATACGAAAAATAAACAAAAACGACAAAAATACGAAAAGACACGGGTTGCCTCCCGAGAAGCGCTAAGTTTAACGTCTTCAGCCAGACGAGTTACCTCGGAGCAAATACTAAGTGACGTATACGGGTTGTTCTTCTAGAAAATCAACCCGCTCGATTTGTACCTCGTTTCGTGTGGCGGATGAAATGTACGGTTTGAGGCGGTGACCGTTTACCATGAATGATTCTCCGCCTTTTTCGTCTTTGATTTCAATGGCTCCATGAGGTGCGACGTGGACTATCTCGAACGGTCCTGACCATTTGCTTTTTAATTTCCCGGGAAAGAGCTTTAAGCGAGAATTGAAAAGCCACACTCTTTGTCCTTTTTCAAACTTTTTGACTTTTAGTTTCGCGTCGTGGAATGTTTTCATCTTGGACTTGTATGTGACTGCACTGTTGTACGCTTCATCCCGGAGTTCTTCCAATTCGCTCAATTGTAGCTTTCGTTCCTTACCCGCACGATCATATTCCATATTGACTTCTTTAATGGCCCACAAAGCTCGGTGTGCTAACTCAACCGGTAAATGACACCCTTTCCCATAAACAAGTCGGTAAGGAGTCGTGCCAATCGGGGTTTTAAAAGCGGTCCGATAAGCCCAAAGTGCATCGTCTAATCGAAGTGACCAATCTTTGCGGTCGGGCCTAACGGTTTTTTGTAAAATTTCTTTGATTTGCCGATTAGACACTTCAACTTGCCCACTAGTTTGGGGATGATATGGTGTGGCAATTCTATGATTCACACTGTATTGTTTGAGAAGCTTGCCAAATTTAAAATTCTTAAAATGCGAACCCCCATCACTAATGATCACACGGGGGATGCCATGTCTAGCAAAAATATTTTTCTTGACAAACTTACAAACGACATGGTGATCATTGGTTTTGGTGGCCTCGGCTTCAATCCACTTTGAGACATAATCCACAGCCACCAATATATAGAGATTACCGAAAGAGGTGGGAAAAGGACCCATGAAGTCGATTCCCCACACATCAAAAATTTCGACCACCAAGATGGGGTTTAATGGCATTTGGTCTCTTTTTGAGATCCCCCCAACTTGTTGGCATTTGATGCAAGATTTGACAAAAATATGAGCATCTTTAAAAATTGTGGGCCAAAAGAAACCTGAATCCAAAACCCGATGACCAGTCTTTTTGGCACTAAAGTGGCCACCACAAGCATAAGAATGACAATGTGCAAGTAAATCTGGAATCTCGTGATCAGGAACGCATCTTCTAATCATTTGGTCGGGACCCACTTTGAACAAATCCGGATCATCCCATATGAACCGCCTAGCATGTGCCAAAAAATGCTTTTGTTGTTGCTTCGTCCAATGCTCAGGCATTTTTCCAACTGCTAAAAAATTAACATAGTTAGCAAACCATGGCACTTTATTTATAGAAAACAATTGTTCATCCGGGAAAGAGTCCCGAATTTCATCTTTAGAAGTATTATTCACATGAATGGGGAGTCGTGAAAGATGATCTGCTACTACATTTTCTGAACCTTTTTTGTCTTTAATTTCTAAATCAAATTCTTGTAGTAACAAGATCCAACGAATAAGTCTCGGTTTTGCCTCTTTCTTTTCCATAAGATGTCGTAAGGCGCTATGGTCCGAAAAGACAACAACCTTTGACCCCCAAACATACGAACGAAACTTATCTAGCGAAAAGACAACCGCAAGCAACTCTTTTTCCGTAGTTGTATAATTCAATTGAGCATCAGAAAAAGTTTTGCTTGCATAAGAAATTACAACAGGCTTTTTATTCACCCGTTGTCCCAAAACAGCACCAACCGCGTAATCACTTGCATCACACATAATTTCAAACGGTTGAGACCAATCATGTGATTGCAAGATTGGTGCTTGAGAGAGTTGTTTTTTCAAAATTTCAAAGGATTTTAGACACGATTCATCAAAAGAAAAAGGTGCATCTTTTAAAAGCAAATTGCATAAAGGTTTGGAAATTGCACTAAAATCTTTGATGAATCGCCTATAAAACCCGGCGTGCCCTAGAAAAGAGTGCACGCCTTTGACATTGGTGGGAGGTGGTAGCGAAGCAATGAGTTGTACTTTGGCACGGTCAACTTCAAAACCTTTTTCAGAAACAAGATGTCCAAGTACAACCCCTTGCTTGACCATAAAATGACTTTTTTCCCAACTCAATACCAAATTTGTCTCCGTGCAACGTTTTAAAACTCTTTCAAGTTGGTGGAGACAAGAATCAAAATCAGATCCAAATATAGAAAAATCGTCCATAAAAATTTCTAAAGACTCCCCGACCATATCTGAAAAAAATACTTGTCATAAGCCTTTGAAAAGTGGCCGGGGCATTACATAACCCAAATGGCATTCGCCGAAAAGCAAAAGTACCGTAAGGGCATGTGAATGTAGTCTTAGCTTGGTCCTCAGGGTGGATGGCTATTTGGTTGTACCCAGAATATCCATCAAGAAAACAGTAAAATTTATGACCGGACAATTTTTCTATAATTTGATCAATAAACGGTAAAGGAAAATGGTCTTTTGAAGTAGCCGCGTTTAATTTGCGGTAATCAATACAAACTCTCCACCCGGTTACCGGCCGGGTGGTAACCTTTTCACCGTTTTCCATCTCTACGATCGTGATGCCGGCCTTTTTGGGGACGGTTTGGGTTGGGCTGACCCAAGTGCTGTCAGATATTGGATACACGATTCCGGCATCCAACCACTTCAAAACTTCTTTCTTGACGACTTCGCGCATGTTTGGATTCAACCGCCTTTGAGTGTCGCGTGATGGTTTTGCGGACGGGTCGGTAATGATCCGGTGCATGCAAATTGCCGGACTGATTCCTTTGAGATCTGCAATTGTCCACCCAACTGCAGCTTTATAAGTATGCAACACCTTCATCAATGCTTCTTCTTGCTCTTTTGTCATATCTGCTGCGATGATAACCGGGAGAGTCTCATTCGGGCCCAAAAAGGCATATTTGAGATGGTCCGGTAATTTTTTCAACTCGACAACCGGTGGTTGCTCCAACGACGGCTTCATCTTCGAATCAATGGAAGTCGGGAGAGCATCAATCGGGTTGGACCAAGTGGATGCGTGACCATAAACAGCATTCAAATATTCTTTTTGTGCATCGATCTCTTGTACCCTGTCACTATCACAAAAAAGATCCTCCAAATCATCGGCGATGTCGGTGAGCATATTTGCGGTATGCTCGTGAACACAATCTCCGATAGTGTCGATCATAAAACAATCGCCATGATTTGGGGGGTTAGCGTTTGGTCCAAAGGCTTGAAGTCTCAACTTGCGGTTGCCAAAAGTCACATCAATTGCAGCGTCTCGCACACTGATTTGGGCATTGACAGTGGCCAAAAAGGGACGACCAAGAATGACATTTTGTTGTTTGTCCTTGGATTGCGTATCCGAATCCATGACAACAAAATCAACGGGATAGTAAAAATCTCCCACTTTAACAATGACATCCATCAAAATTCCTCTAGGAAGTTTGAGTGACAAATCGGCCATAGCAACAGAAAAATCAGTGGTTTGTAAAGGACCAAACTCGTATTTGTCATACAAACTTCCCGGAAGAACATTAATACTAGCTCCAAGATCAAGAAGCCCCCTTTTTATTTTAATATTTCCAATTTCAAAAGTGATCAACGGTGCTCCGGGATCTTTGAGCTTGGGAGGAAGAGACCCCAAAAATGCGGCACTAACATGTGCGGTGCTATTGCCCTTTGTGGGGATTCGATGCTTTCTTTTATGTGTGCACAAATCTTTAAGGAATTTTGCATAAGCCGGAATTTGCTTAATCGCATCAATAAGTTGGGAGATTAATTTTTACTTGACTAAAAGTTTCCCAAATATCATCCGATTGAGACCCATTTTTTCCGAAAAGAGGTTTTTCAGGTTTTTCTAAAGCTGTTGGGTAGGGGGTGGTATTAGCCTCCACAAACCCCTCCCCAACTTTAGGCTCATCCGATTCATGCATTTTTCCTTTAAGTTTGGCTTTTGATGGATCTTTTTCATTAACAATTTTGCTCTTTTTCACACTTTTATCATTTTCCGATTCATCATCATCGGAAGATACATAATCCTCCACCACCACTTCATCCTCGGGTGGTGTAGGCTTATGCACATTATTATCAAAAGTTTTTCCATTACGAAGAATTTTTACCTCATTAACGTGTGATTGATTCGAGTTGCTTGTTGAAGCTCTTGCATGTTGCGGGTTGACTTGTGTAGTGCCCGGAAAGTTCCCCGGTGGTCGCCGATTCATTTGCTCCGCCAATTGCCCAACTTGTTTCTCTAATGCTGCGATGGACTTTGAGTTGACTTCGGTCCGATTGAAACCCTCCTTCATCAATTCCATCATCTGATCAAGCTTTTTGTCGATGGAAGAGTCGTTTGGCTTTTCTTGATTCCCTTGAGTTGATGGTGCACCCCGATTTTGATTTTGATTTGTGTTGTTGTTAGAATTGTTGCCCCTCCAATTGGAATTTGCATTCATGTTGTTGTTCCTCCAGTTTGCATTTGCATTGTTGTTTCTCCACCGGTCATTGTTGTTTTGATTGTTGTAATTGCCTCTTTGTGGTGGGGGTCTATAAGCATTCCGGTTATCATCTTTGAAATCAAGATGGTCACCGGAAGAGTAGAACACTTCTTCAACATCTTCATCTTCATCATCGGTGTGTGCAAACATGCTCCCTTTCTTGCAATCTTTAGTTCTATGTGAGCCATCACATAGTGAGCAAACGGGCCGGGCTTGGGCTTGAGGCTTTTGCTTGAGTTGGTTCACCTCGGTTGTTAACTTCTTCATTTGTGCAAGCATCTCGGCCATAACATCATTGGATTGAGTGGAGTTTACGAAACGAACATTCTTGCCTTTGTGAGTGGAGGATGGTGCGGGATTTCCATTCATGGCCATTTCATTTATGAGCTCATAGGATTCTTGAGGCGTCTTGTTTCTCATGGAGCCACCGGCAGCCGCGTGAATGGATTGTTGAGTTTGCAAATCCAACCCATTGAAGAAGGTTTGAACTTGTCTCCAAAGTGGAAGTTCATGGTGGGGGCATCTTTGTAGCAACTCATGATATCTCTCCCAGGCCTCGTAAAGTGATTCGCCGTCTTCCATTTGGAATGACATAATGTCATTGATCAACATGTTAGTTTTGGCGGGTGGGAAGTACTTCGTTAGAAATTTGTTGGCTAGATCCTCCCATGTGGTAATTGACTCGGATGGTAATGAGGAGAACCATCGCTTTGCTCGGCCACGTAAGGAAAATGGAAAAAGTCGAAGACGGATTGCATCTTCTTCTACCCCGTCAATTCTGAACATGTCACAAATATCCAAGAAGCTAGTGATGTGCGTGTTGGGATCATTATCCGGTAACCCGTCAAATTGAGCACTGTTTTGCACCATCTGAATGACATGCGTCTTGATCTCAAAGTTTGTTGCTCCAACTGTCGGTCGGCGAATGCATGATCGAGCCCCGTCGAGAGAAGGTCGGGCAAATTCGCCCATGGTCCTTCGTTGTGCCATCGGTTCAACAGTTTCTTCAACAACTTCCTCTTTGACTAGATTGTTTGAATAGCTCCCACGAGAACGTTTCCCAATGAGAGATCTTTCGATTTCTGGGTTGAAAATCAACGGAGATGACTGTGCGGAACTACGAGTGCGCATACAACTCGTCGAACCTGAAAAGAGAAAACACGAACAAAAACGCGTAAAAAGGAACAAAAAAATTAAATCAGCAAAGGAACTAGGTTGCTAAGCGCAATAGCTCCCCGGCAACGGCGCCAAAATTTGATCGCAGTCGTTGATGCAATCAAAAATAACCTTAAAAGCACTAATAGCTAGGGCAAGTAAGGGTCGAATCCACGAGGAGCTTATGGTTAACAACTAGTTCTAATAGACTTAAAAAGCAAACAAATTCAGACAAACAAACTGCAAAAGGTTTAATTCAATCAGAAAAAAGGGTGATCACTCCCGGTTTCAGTTTTGATTCCTAACAATGTATTATATCAGATTTTACTAATTTTGCGTTCATTCAGATTACATAGACATAACCGTATTGTTACTGACTAAATCTGGGATCAAACTATGTAAAATCCGCACCCTCCGTCCTACACACCACTGTGGATGATTTGGCACGGTGGGGAAGATCACAATAGAATTGTCTTACACTCAATCAAGCAACAATTTAAGAACAAGTAATGGAAGTCTAGTCATATGATTTAAAAGCAAACAATCCAAACACTGTGTTCATGAATCTAAAAAGTTCAAATCTAAATACAATACTGAAAGGAAATCAAAACCTACTCCCGGTTGTGATCACGGGATGATTTAGCTACTCATGGTTGGAACTGATGCAAACACTGTGCTGGAGATGATGAACATGTCTGGATCTTCAAAACTTCAGAGATTCTGGCTTGATCTTGATGCAAAAGAGGTTTAATTTGAGATTGGGAATTATTTGGGGATGATTTGGGAGTGTTTTAGACCTTGGAAAAATGTCCAAACCCTGGGAAATTCGTCTGGAGGCTGCCTCGGGTCGATGGGATCAAGTTTCATTAAAAAGAGTGGCTTAAATATGGCAATTTAGGGCATTCTACGCGGCAGCGTCCTAGACCAGCGTCCCAGACGCCTGTGGGACGCTGTGTGTTTTCTTCAGACTTTTACGACGCGCAACATCCCAGAACGAGACGCTCCAAAAACGTTGGGCGTCCTAGGCCAGCGTCCCAGACGCCACCTAGGACGCTGACGGGCTTCCTCGCGCATCTGGCTTGCTTTTTCCCTTCAAAATGGCCCAGAGTTCCAGGTCAGCGTCTGGGACGCTGCCTGGGACGCTGCTGGGACGCTGAGCTTTTTCTCCCGCTTCCGGTGTCCTTTTAATGCGTGGTTTTCGCCCAAAATTCCCGTTTTTCAATCCCTGCATGTAATTCACTCAATTCCATCAAAAGTAGGGCCATTCTTGGTTAAACAATGCTTAATTTATCAAGTTAAATACATTTTACTTCAAACCAAAATGGCCCGATCAGTTATCAATTACTTTTCATGCATGTTATTATGTGTAATGTGTTATATGATTTCTACTTGTGCATCGCATGAAAATGAGTTTCTAAAGATGTTTTCAAATAAGAGTATGATGTTGTTTTTGAAAGACGTTTTTAGCATCCTATTGTGCATTGCATTTCATATAGGATGGGATTGACCGTGTGATACCTTGAGGACGAGTTTGACCCTTCTCTAAAATAAAGAGGGTGAGGAGTTAATACGAGTTTGACCCTTCTCAATCAAAGAGGGTGAGGAGTTATTATGAGTTTGACCCTTCTCTAAAATAAAGAGGGTGAGGAGACGCATGAGGGAGTTGCTAACCCTCATGGGACTAGTGTAATGGCCACTAGTTCTAGTTTAACCTATACGGGGATCGAGTGATATGCTTCGTGCTTGTCATTCGTGAACTTAGGTAGGAGCCATTGAGGTGAGTTGGACTTTTATGAGATGGACGTGGGTTGGGATAGTTGCATCATGCATTACATTTGCATATCAATACTATCTATTTTGAGTAAACCTTTATGATGTTCTAAATAACTTTTGAAGTGTGTGTTAAAACTATTTTTTGGGGGTTTGTCCCGAGTGTGGTAGTTCACTACTCACTCGAAATGGGTCAACCTCGGGTAAACTCACTAGGCATTTCAATTGCCTAACTTATTTTGATGTGTACTCAGGTTGAGGAGTTTAGATGACTTAGAAGAGCTGAATGTTTAGAAGGCCACGGTTTGTGTGGTATCATTTGAGCTATGTAATGGTATTTGAATTGTTACAACCTCGTTATTTTATAAACTAAAATGTTTTACCTAAAATGGGACCAAACGATGTTTTCCGCAACTTAACCAAATTATTTTCTTATTAAATCCCATGTGTTTTAAAATGATTTTGAAGGAAAATGACTTATTTGAAGATGTTGAAACTATGGTTTTACTAAAGGAAGGTGATTTTTGAAATAATGATGATAAACCATGGGTTAAAATGATGTTTTTATGAAAAGGCTTAAGCGAGGGTGTTTCAATTTGGTATCAGAGCATGAGTTTAAGTGAACTAGGTACTAGGAGTAGTGCTTAGACTTAAACTGTGATGCTCTTAAAGATGTTTGACCTCTTAAGTAGTTGGCCTTTAGAACTTAGTGGTAAATGCTAGCTTGTTATTTAGCTTCTAATCATTTAATTAGTGAATTCGGTTGGGCAAGAGGAATATTCTTGGCAAGAGGATTTTATGCATGAAGATTCTTATGTGGAAATGAAGTGCAACCTTGGAGGATCATGACTACATGGCAACATGAGGAAGAACTTTGTAAGAATGGCAACTGCTAAGGAATTGAGATTCATGCTCACAAGCACTTTTGAAGAATAAATGAGGATCTTGGTTGAGGAAAGGATGACTTAAATGGGATGAAGCTCGAAGCATAGCAAGGTTGATAAGGTGGTCTTAACTATGAGGAACCAACTAAGGGAATTGTGGTGACAACTTGAAGCAAGCAAGGAGCATGAGGAGCAGAGTAGTAGTTAAGTGAAGAAAAGGTGAAGATTTGGAGCCGTTGGAGAAATTCTTTTGTAGTGACCCTTAAACCTTTCTTCCTTACCTTTACCTTCTTCTGAGACCCATCCGACATCTTTTGGTGTTCAAGTTAGTGACTTTGCCTTAGCTCTAGAAGACTAAGTGTATGTAAGAGAAGCATGGTTTGCGTCTTAATGCCTGAACTAGAGAAACCTTAATGTAAGACCCAGGAATGACTTAGATCATTAGGTTCTTTGGTAGTTAGCAACGGCTTAGTGACCAATGGAACCTTATGGGAATAATGATTTTCTAATTCATGTTAGGGTGAAGAGACATAGATGCATGATAAGATTAGAGGCCATAGGATCAAACCATTAACTGCCTTGGGATGTGTGAAGTAGCGAATAATTACCATAATAAGAACTTAAGAATGACATAAGACAAATTCTTTCAAAAGTATTGTTAAAAATTTGAGAAAACTTTTGTAGACAATTTTGAACGAGTATATCTTACAAAATGCAAGACTTTTATAGAAATAACTGACAAAGGGGCCATCATGAATCGGTAGTGAATACCCAGGAGTGATGATCTCTTTGAGATTTTGTTAATAAAATTCGATGAAAATATGTTTCTAAATAAGCTTAAAACTTTATTGTTTTATATAATTTGTATGAGTTCGAAAGGGTATTTTCTTTTCACAAAGTTGATTAAGATTTTCTCATAAGGAACGGTTTCCTCAAAACATTAACCACAAAGTTGAGTATTCAAATCTTTTGTAAAAAAAATAAAATAATAATAATAATAATAATTAAAAAAAAAATTGATAGTTGCATGTTTTAAAGAAAAGCAAGTATTAAAAAGAAAGTCGAGACAAGTAGTTCTTTGAAGTAAAACAGTTTTACAAAGTAGAATTTATGGTACTTCAACTTTTATAAATTTTAAATTTAAGTAGAGGCAACTTTTGAGATTTTGTTGAAAAATGAGTATTAAATTCTTTATCGGTAGGAATACCCGGGATTGATAATCTCTTTGGAATTCTAATAGTATTTTGATGGAACGATGTTTCAAAATGGATTTGGAAAAATTTATTGTTTTACATAAAGGATGCGAAATCTGAGTAATGCTTCTCATGAAGTCAAGAAAAATTTCAAAGAACGGTCTTTTCCAAACAATTAACCACAAAGCGGGGTGTTTAAGTTTTGTAAGGACAACGAGTCGAAATTTGAAAGATTTTAAATTTAACATTTTATATTAAAGAGAAACGTTTATGAAATAAAAATTTTGGATAAACAATTCTTGGAAATAACGAGATTTTAAAAAAAGTGGAATTTAAGGTATTTCGAGTTATAATATTTTAAAACAAAAAAAAAATGAGTAACTTTTAAGATTTTGGAAAAAGTAGTACTTTATTTCTTATTATTGATTCCGGGGACGGAATCCTTTTAAGGGGTGGATAATTGTAACATCCGTGTTTTGGGCCTAGGAGTTTTGGGCTTAAACCGACAAATAAAACTTAATTTGTAAATAAATAAATTTAATATTTTGTTATATTTATATTGTGAATAAATGGGCCAAATATAGTTTTAAAATAAATTTGTAACCAAATGTAAGAAAATTTTGTCATAAGGACTAAAAGTGTCAAATTGGCCAAACTTACCCTAAGTAAATTTGACTAGTCATGGATTTAGAAAATTAGAAGATATATTAAAGAAATTGAGGTGGAGTTTAAATTAGGTCTAATAATTCTTTAAATGTCATTAAGGACCTAAATTGTGAAGAATTTTAGTGTAAGGGACCATTTGTGTCAAATTGGGAAACTAAGGGCTAGTGTTGACCTAGACTATGACTCAAGTGAAATAAATAATTGTATTTGGGGCATAAGCGTGAACATAGAGACTTCTAGTTAGAAGAAATAGACTTTATGGGTGTTGGATGATGTAACACCAAACTATAAGGACTAATCTTGCCAATTGTGGAAGATGCCAAGCTTTTGATGGGGGTTTCCCCCATTTCAGCTCATATTCACGATTTGGAGAGAATGAGAGGGTGAGAGTGGCGATTTTTTTAGGGTTCTTGAGGATTTGATGCTAGAGATGGAAGATGGTTCAAGCTCTTCAAGTTCCTAGCCAATCTAAGGTATAAAACCTTCATCTTCTAGCTTTGAATTCGAGTTAGGGTTTGGGGTTTTGACCCAATTCGAGATTTATGGTGGGATGAGGTTATTCCTATGATTCCCCAATGTTTATTTGATGTTTCTAAGTTATTGGAGTCTACATTCAATCCATGGATGCTCTAGATTCAACTACTTGATTAATTTGGGTGTTATGAACCCTAGAATTTGGGGATTTGATGAATAGAGGAGGAATATTGAAATTGATGGATAATTATGGTGGTTTTGGATGAGGGGATTCATTTCTAATGATTCCCTAAGGATTCCAACCTTTGATTTGTAGTCATTAACCTTGAATCACTAGGAAAGGGGAGTTGGGTGTTTAAATGGGTTTTGTTCATATAGATGATGATTGGATCTCTTGTTTAATGGATGGATGAATGAGTTAATGTATCAATTTGGATGTATAAGTGGAGTGAGAATCATTTCCTAATGATTCCATGGAATGGAAGAAGGAATCTCCACTTGTAATCATCAATTGTAAGAATGGAATTGAGTCTTCCATGGTTTAAGCTTATAGAGTGAAGTTATGATCATGGAATGTAATTGATTCATTTGAAATGGTTTTGAATAGTTTAATTGAGTCTAATGATGTGTATTTTGGGAAGGAATAATGTCCTTTTTATGTACATGAGTTTTGGGAAGAATCAGAACTTGAATCGGGTCGAAAATGAGTGAAAATGACCAAAGAATCAGAGTTGCAGCAGGTCTACACGACCCGTGCAGGGTCACACGACCCGTGTAGCGGGCCTGGAGGTCACGGGTTGGATTCCTGCAGTTGTTACACGACCCGTGTAGGGCTACACGCCCCGTGTAGCTCTGTTTGGCCAGTTTTCTTAGTTTTTAGACCTTAAGCTTTATGGTTTGGGTTTTGGGTCCTTGTTTTAATGCCAATCTTTGGGAATGTTCTAATTAAGATTTTCCTTATATTAGAGGGTCAAGGACTTCATTTTGAGATGATGAATGATGGTTTCCTCTTTGTTATAAAGAAGTAAGTATAGTACGACTTTTAGATGAATCGAGTATGATATCTTCCGTTCTTGCATTGTAGGAAGGATATATGTTATAATGACTTGGAGATGAAACTAAGGACTTGAGCTAACACTCAATTAAGAGGATGTGATGGATTAGATGATGTCTAGGAGTGCCTTCAAATGCTTCAACCCCGTGTGGAGTTAGTGTTGACTCGTCAGTTGACCTTGGGTGAGTTTACCGGGAGTACACATCCCAACTATTATCTTTTGTGTGTGTTATCAATTACTTTTCATGCATGTTATTATGTGCAATGTGTTATATGATTTCTACTTGTGCATCGCATGAAAATGAGTTTCTAAAGATGTTTTCAAATAAGAGTATGATGTTGTTTTTGAAAGACGTTTTTAGCATCCTATTGTGCATTGCATTTCATATAGGATGGGATTGACCGTGTGATACCTTGAGGACGAGTTTGACCCTTCTCTAAAATAAAGAGGGTGAGGAGTTAATACGAGTTTGACCCTTCTCAATCAAAGAGGGTGATGAGTTATTATGAGTTTGACCCTTTTCTAAAATAAAGAGGGTGAGGAGACGCATGAGGGAGTTGCTAACCCTCATGGGACTAGTGTAATGGCCACTAGTTCTAGTTTAACCTATACGGGGATCGAGTGATATGCTTCGTGCTTGTCATTCGTGAACTTAGGTAGGAGCCATTGAGGTGAGTTGGACTTTTATGAGATGGACGTGGGTTGGGATAGTTGCATCATGCATTACATTTGCATATCAATACTATCTATTTTGAGTAAACCTTTATGATGTTCTAAATAACTTTTGAAGTGTGTGTTAAAACTATTTTTTGGGGGTTTGTCCCGAGTGTGGTAGTTCACTACTCACTCGAAATGGGTCAACCTCGGGTAAACTCACTAGGCATTTCAATTGCCTAACTTATTTTGATGTGTACTCAGGTTGAGGAGTTTAGATGACTTAGAAGAGCTGAATGTTTAGAAGGCCACGGTTTGTGTGGTATCATTTGAGCTATGTAATGGTATTTGAATTGTTACAACCTCGCTATTTTATAAACTAAAATGTTTTACCTAAAATGGGACCAAACGATGTTTTCCGCAACTTAACCAAATTATTTTCTTATTAAATCCCATGTGTTTTAAAATGATTTTGAAGGAAAATGACTTATTTGAAGATGTTGAAACTATGATTTTACTAAAGGAAGGTGATTTTTGAAATAATGATGATAAACCATGGGTTAAAATGATGTTTTTATGAAAAGGCTTAAGCGAGGGTGTTTCACATGCCTATGCAAACCGTGAACCACCCCAACCGAGGAAGAAAGAGAAAACGGGAAAAATGTGATAGCAGCGAGAATGAGAGTGGGACGGGAAGAAGTGATTCATGGCTGCGAGAGGAAGGAAGGGGCTGCCGGGATCAAGGTGGAGTGTCGGTGGAGTCGTGGCTGTGAATCACATCAATTTCTAAGTCCGTTTATGCTGTCTTTGTTCCTTTTCGTCAAAACCGCAACATCAACACCACCATGGTGGCTGTGATTTGATGATTATGGTTCGGTTGTTGTACATAGATGATTACCCTAAGCCGATGACCCTTGTTTAAGTTCCATGTATGTGGAATGCATTTCTTTTCTCTATAGTGAAACTAACACCACCGCCGGCAGCCGGCCAACCATTGCATCACGCCCCGACACCACCGCGTAAAGGTGGTAGTGGTTGATGGTTATTTTCAGTTTCGAGTTCATGCCATGTGCCAGATATTAATCTTTGGCTAGTGTTCGTTTTGTCTCGTTTAATTCAAACGATGCGCGTGGGTTTGCACCTAGCCGCTTTGCCACCGCCGTGTCACTACCACTAAGTGGTCGCAGTGGGTGGGTGTATTTCTTTTAGTCTTAAGGTTGTAGACATGAAGGCTAGTCGGTTGGTTGTGAATTTAAAGTGTGTAATGGTTTATCATTTTATAAAGATCGTAAGATAATTTTGTGACCGAGACTTGGTTTTGAACCATTCTAACGTGTAGCATCTGTAATGCAACTCAAGTAATCAGACCTTATGATATTAAGAACTTAAAATGATTTAAATTGCACCTAAAACCCGTGACAGCAATCTGCGCAAAACTTGCAGATCGTTTTACGGAAAATTGGGGCGAAATCTGAGAAAAATCCATGAGACAAAAGTCATGCAAATCGAGTCTAGTTTCCAGAAATGTATAGAACATGTTGTTTGGACTTAACGTTAAAAAATTATGGTGTAAACACTAGACATGGGTCTAAGAAGGACTTGATGTGCAAATTTTATAAAAATTGGAATTAAGAGCTTTATGCACCAAACCCTTAGGCTGAAGGGTGTGTCGGACGCACACCCGCGTCCTGGCTGAGGTGGCACCAAGAACGCGGCCAAACACCGCGCCCCTCTTCCGTTCTCACGCGTCCTCGCTCTCACACGTCCTCACACGTCTCCGAGAAAACGTTCCCATAACACAGATTTGTCCAAATGCTTCCTTTTCATTCGCCATCATCTTCTCTCTCTCCCCCCTCCTCGCGTCCGGCACACCCTTCATCCTTAAAGTACATTGTAGGAGGGTCTTGATTAGACCTTATGGCATCTAGAACCCATAACTTAATAATTTTGGTTAATGGCTTAACGAACGACTTAAAATGGGAAACTATGAAATATTGTAAATAAAGGATAACAAGTAACGAATTAAGACAAATTGTACTATAATGTCAAAAGACAATTTTACATTTTTATTTCTTTTTTCTTTTTCTTTTAAGAATTTATTTAATTTTGATTATTAAAAAAAAATCCACCTCCACCCCCAATTACCCCACCGGCCTACCCCCCCCCCCTAGGCTCTCACTCACTCACACTCTCTCTCTCTCACTGTCTCTCTCTCACACCTTGTGAATTAAAGCTTTTTCTTTTACAACAGGATGCATTGGAGATGGGGTCGTATCTCCATGATCGATCACTAATGCAATATCCAGATAAGGTTGAAGCTTCAGGAAACTGTCTAACGGAGCTTTTAAACCTCGGGACATCATATCTTTCTGCTCAATTCGCCATGAAAAGAGGACACATTGCTCGATTCATGGACAGAACTTCACAATGCGACGCTGATCCAATCCCGTCATCGTTTTCCCTCCCCGCATGAAAACCAACGAACCCATATCATGCGACAATTGTAGTGTAATTGTGGTGGTGTCACTTGGTGTGCCCGTAGTTGATTGGATTTTGTAAATATATGTGGAGCCCATTAGTGTCTCTCCAAAAGAGCCCTTATGGAGAGAGGGGTGACTCCAACATATATACCCACTTATAAGACCGTGTCGCACCAATGTGGGATACATTAACACTCCCCCTCAGAGACGTAGGCTCGATGAGGTTACAGGGGTGTGGGACACCGGCTCTGATACCATGTAAATATATGTGGAGCCCAAGAGTGTCTCTCCAAAAGAGCCCTTGTGGAGAGAGGGAAGACTAGATTCCATATCATACGACAATTGTAGACCGGAGAATCTTGATTGGTTGTAAACACCGGCATCACCGGGGATCAATTGTAATAGAACTGCGATTCCCGGTATATGTGCCCTTGTTGTGGAACTTGAAATTGAGTCGAATTTATATTGTTTCTTTTATATTGATTCGGGTTATGAGTTAGGTCTAAAGTGATGGTCGGAAATGGCGCAGATGCAGAATTGACTGTGCTAATCCATTCTTTGATATTGATTCTGGTTACGGGTTTGGAAGAATTGACCGTGCACATCTCACACCACCACCAACAATCGCAGGTGAAAAATTGAGCTTGTCGAACTGAATATACTGAAGCAATGGTAGCTGCATCACACACCGTCGCATCCCTCTTCTCTTAGTTCTCAAACTGAATATACTGAAAGATTTCATCATTGAAAAGCAAATTGTAGAACCCTAATTGGTGAAGTGGGAAAACGGGGATGAAATTTGGGGAATTATGGCGATCGGAAACAAAGCCAGGTGGGGAAAGATTATGGTTTTTCCTTTATTTTTAATAATTAAAAGTAAATAAGTTGTTCAAAGAAAATAAAAAAATCAAAAGGGTAAAAATGTCTTTAGATATGGATCAAGGACCAAACTTGTTAGTAAATGGAAACCACAGGGGCAAGAATGTGAGATTTCGAATTCAGGAACCAATGCAAAAAGTAACACAAACCACAGGGACCGAAATTGTAATTTACTCTAAATACTATTGATAGGATATCACCTTTATTTATTTTAGACAAAACTTCATAAATGGTCCCTATGGTTTCAGAGGATATCGAGTTTGGTCCCTAACTTTCAAAAACCTCAAGGATAGTCCCTGTGGTTTGAAAACTTTTAATAGCTCATCCTTGAGTCATATGAAATGACTGATTTATCCTTTTTAATTTCTTTTACAATTACTTTAACTAAAATATAATTTTAAAAAGAACAAAAAAAATTACTCCTACAACTACAACCCCCAAAAATGCCCTACCAAAACCCACAACTCCAATTCTCCCATTTCGTATTTTTGTTAAGAAAACATGAACATCACAGCGGCGCCGGCGTCTGACTCCGGTGGCTTTCTTATGTAACACCCGGCTTTTAAAACAAAAACACCCCTGAAAAATTTTTCATTTTTAAGAAAGGTTTCAGTACATAAAACCATAAACAAAGGGGTATAATTTTAATAAAAACGGGTACAAGTGTATCAAGGAGTATACAAATATAGTAACCTCCATATAAGCCGGGCTGCTACTGGCAGCATCTACAAGTCCACTTCTTGAGTCACGGACTTTATCCTTACCCTTATCAGGGTTATGCTAACCTGCAGGGACATTTAACAAACGGTATGAGCTACAAAGCTCAGTGAGTAATCGTATCTGCAAATAACACGTATAAGAATACATTCATATATAATTTCCTATATATGATAAATCTATTAACTGTATATCTCTATCTGGATATTGGTTCCAAACTCCTAGCCATTCTGGCTAACCATATATGTCTTAGGATTGCACATCCTATCGCATAGTCTTACGAGTTGTTATTTGCATACATTTCTGTCCCATATTTCTTAGTTATAATTGACCGCATCGTATTTCATGGCTATTTAAGCCGCACCCTGTGTCATAGCTATATAAGCTGCACCAAAACATTTTCAATATATAAATCATAGCTCGCAGGCCGCACCAGCTGGGCTTAATAACCCGATATCATAGCCAAAAGGCCGCACCATGTTCCTGTAACAATATCATAGCCAAAAGGCCGCACCATGTACCTGTAACAATATCATAGCCGTATAGGCCGCACCAGTTGGATATAGAATCCAATATCATAGCCATAAGTGGCCGCACCATTTAATAACGTTTTATATCATTGTTATTTATGGCTCACAGGTTGCCCCGCTTTTTCCTAGACTCACGGCTCCGTTCTTGTCATCGCAATGACTCACGGCTTATCCGGTCTTGCCTAATTAAAGTGGACTCACAGCTCCGTTCTTGTCATCACAATGACTCACGGCTTATCTGGTATTGTCGCATTACTGACTCACAGCTCCGTTCTTGTCTATAACAGACTCACGGCATAGACTCACGGCTTATCTGGTATTGTCATGTCACAGATTATATATATATATATATATATATATATATATATATATATATATATATATATATATATATATATATATATATATATATATATATATATATATATATATATATATATATATATATATATATATATATATATATATATATATATATATATATGTATTGACTCACAGCTCCGTTCTTGTCATCGCAATGACTCACGGCTTATCTGGTCTTGTCTTTTACATATATTTTTACACTTGTCATTTTCGTCCCTCGAAGCCGTTTCAACCTGTAACAGTTCAATCATCATATATCATATATGATATGAGTGAGATTACTCACCTGAATACTAGCTGCATTTAAATCCCGGTTGTTTCTTGCCTTTGCGTGCACCACAACCATTTTGTCCCTTACCTATATATTCATTTATATACCAAATGATAATAGGTTAATAATCATTTCAGTTGACTCTAATACATAAGAGTCAAATATTATGCAACTATAAACCATCCCTAGATGATAAACTTTCCATTTACCATCTTTTCATGAGTTTTACTATTCACCGAGGCATTCGTATTGCTCTACAGTGCCCCCGAGGAGTCGAAAACTCAATTTAATATTTTTCCCAAACTTTTCAGACCATAACGAGCCTACGGTTCAAGTTTGAGCTAAATCGGACAAGCCAAACAAAAGTTAGCATTTTGGACTCCCTGTCTAGTTGGCGCACTGCGCCAGGTATCAGGCGCACTGCGCCTGGGGGCACCCCGCCCTGATCTTGGGCGCACTGCGCCCTGCGCCTGGGCAGAGCTCCTGATCAGTCGCGATTTGTGCACTGTAGCAAGCAGTTTTGACCCATTAAGTCCTTATTTCTGTTCTTAATCATATGGGGTTTGTTCCTAGGCTAAAACCTTCTATTAAGACAAGGTTTTCAACCCTCAAAACCCACTCAATCAATCATATGAAGATTTAGGGTTCTTAGTTCTAACAACCCCAAAACTTCAAATTCATCAATAATAGCAACCTACTTCCATTTTTCTTGAATTAAGTCCTTTTAGCATGACTTATTGGAAGCATTAAGCTATTACAACACATAATTCTTGACTGAAATTTCAGTCATCATATTCCTCAAGTGAAGAACACACAAACCTAGGTTAGAAATTCCAAGAACTAACCTTAATTGCTTGAAAACTTCAATTCCAAGCTATGCCTTCAACTTCTAGCTTTAATTTTCAAGAAAGCTTCCAAATTTTCTGCAGAAATCGCACCAAGGATCCTCTCCCGTTGCTGCACAAATGGCCAGTCAAAGAAGAGAGTCAACCCTTCTATTTATACTTCCAAACTTTACAATTTTAGTCCTTAAGTTCCATTTCTTGAACTTTTGGCACTAATATCAAGTTTTATCACAATAAACTTTCTTTTCTTATACTTTTGCCACAAGCAACAATATTTTTACCCAATTGGTTCCTCACATGGTCAAATGACCAAAATACCCTTTTGTGGTAAAACGACCAATTTCAGTTTTTATAACATTTTAAGTCCAAAACTCAAAATATTATTTCAAACCAAATTCTTTTCTATCCAAAAGACCAAAATACCCTTCTAAGGTAAAATGACCAATTTACCCTTTTTATTATATTTACATAAAAAGAGTGTCTTGGCGTTACATCTTAGGTCAGAAAACATCGGTAGAGGAGCAGAGGGGATGCAATCACCGGCCAACCCGACTCAGCCCATTACGTGGTGGACATGGGTCTCGATGAAGCGACATTATTAAGCTATCCGATCGTGACTTACTCCGATCTCAAGATCAAGCGAAAGGATTCGGGATCTTCCTGTTGTTCGATTTGTTTGGTTGATTATAAGGGGAGAGATTTGCTCCGACAGCTACCGGACCTCTCTGATTCCAACGCCACTTTCAACCCCATTGGCGGAGGTTGTTCCGTTCACCAGCAGACAAAATTAATTCAGTTGATCTCGAATCAATCGTATTAATTCAGACTGTAATCGATTAGAGCTTACTTTAATTTTGCTGACTCCGGTTATGTGAATTCAAAGAAACGATGATACCCAATTGATTGGAACTGAATCTAGCACCAGGAAACGAGGAAACGCAAAGTTATGACTTGCTCAGTCATACAGCAGCAGGAAAACCACAAAGATCGTGAGGTTTGATCTCGATGATTCTCTCTAACTCTCTTACTAGCTATCACTCTTTCTTTCTCTCTCTCTCTCTCTCTCTCATCCTTCTCTTTCTCTCTTAATTGATTAGGGGTTCCATCGCCTCCCCATTGCAGCAGGTTCAGGAAGAAAAAAAGAATTTTAGTGGTGTTGTGTGCGATTCAGAAGCCTACAGATTCAGCTTATTCTTTCTTTTCATGTAGGATACAATCAAGAACAAAAAACTGTAATTCAGCTTACCGTCTCCTTTGATTTCACCTCCATCATCTGATTACTCTAATTGGTTCATCCTCACCCACATCATTCAGAACCCTTTGACGGTATTTACATATAAAGAGCTTCACGTTGCCACCAATGGCTTCTTAGAGCAGCTTGGTCACGGCGGATTTGGGGCAGTATTTAGCGGGAAAGTGGAGTCCACCCTGGTGGCAGTGAAGTGGCTAGAATGACCCGGTGACGGTGAAAAAGAATTCCGAAGGAGATAAACCTTGTTCCTGAAATCGACATATGAAGTCGATCCAGATAGAAACCAAATATGCTGAGGTCGATCCAGAGAGAAAGAGATAGAGGAGAGAGTGAGAGGTGGTGGTATCCGGTAACGTGAGAGAGGAGTGGAGGGAGAGGGGAAGAAGGGGGTAGGGTATTATTTACTTTTTTTCTTTTTCTTTTTTAAATAGTTTTAATTAAAAAAATGTAAAAGATATAAAAAGGGCAAAAAAGTCATTTTATATGGGTGCGGGACCGATCACGATAAAAAAATAAAACCACAGGGACTAGGCGTGAAGTTTTTAAAAGTTAGGGACCAAACTCGATATCCTCTGAAACCATAGGGACCATTTATAAAGTTTTGTCTTTATTTTATTTTTATGATACTTTATGGATAAATAATTAGTAACTTTTAGTGTCATCTAATGCCTTCCTATTTTGCTCTATTTTGTAATGAAAAAGGCATAGTATCCTTGTCCAGTATCCATGCGACAAATAATGAGCATATTTATAAGGAACCTTCTTCAATCCTATATAAAAATCCCTTTCTTTACTATATTT
The DNA here is from genome assembly GCA_023525715.1 of Cichorium intybus. Taxonomy (NCBI): domain Eukaryota; kingdom Viridiplantae; phylum Streptophyta; class Magnoliopsida; order Asterales; family Asteraceae; genus Cichorium; species Cichorium intybus. Next base: position 8,732,318 of record CM042013.1, read on the forward strand.
ATAAGGAGAATATTATATAGGGTCGTGCTTAAGTATTTGTGTAGGTATCCTCTTTTCTTTCATAAGAAACGTATTTGTTAACTTCTTATGAAAACTTTTATAGTCTTTAAATTTTACTTTTTAGTCACTGTTCGAAAAAACATAATGATTTACCTACAGAAAATTAAAGCCTACGTTCTTATGATTGTATCTTTATATTTTTTTCCGTATTATTTCATAATTTCATCCAATTTTTCGATTTAACTTTTTGTTTCCCTTCTTTCACCGGTTTTCTTATTTAGTTATTTACTTAAAGTGAAACTCGCAAAACATTTCTTAAGTTTGAAAATATTTTACACTGTTACCTTAAGTATATTCTTTTTCTGTTATACCCATAATCTTCTATACAACTTATAAACTTTTTTCAATTTACCTACAGAAAATCATGGATATTGCCAAAAAAAAACACCCTTAAGTTGCGTTTTTAATTTTACCTTTTTTTTTTTTCCCGGTTTTACCTCATAATTTTTATTCAACTTTTCAATTTTACCATTTTCCTTCTTTCACATGTTTTCCTGCTTTTAAAGTGAAATTCGTACGAAAAAAATCCTTACGTTTGCGAACTTATTACAATTTTATCCTAAGTCGTTAGTTTTTAGTTTTACTTATAATTTTTATGCAACTTGTAAATCTTATTCAATTTACCTTATTTCTCGATTCATGCCATGCCAGGTCAGGCTCTTACAAGAAGGAAATGGAAATAATGGTGAGACACCTCTCATGTTTAAAGAAGTGTCTTACCAATGTACCAAACCATTTTTTTTTTCTGTAATAAACGCTACTTTAATTAATAAAATATGTAATTAATGTTAATTTAACTATATTATTGTAACTAACTCACGCAATGTATATAATAATGCTACTTAAGGTAACACAAATGTCTTACACCCAAAATAGTATATATATACTTATGTTTACTTTTCTTAACCTTTGTTCATAGAAAATGAGATTCTATTTTTTTTTACAAAATTATAAGCTGTTTCTTGTAACAGCAATCCATACAAAATTGATACTGAAATCAGCTTGAACAAATTGATAACTATTGTGACTCCTAATGCATGGGTAAAACAAGAATAAACATCCATATGATCTCATTGACCTCTTTTAAGTAGGGTAAATTACAAAAAAAAACTCACTAAGTTTACACAAAATCTTGATTTTGACACTGTTTTTAAGTCACTAAGTTTTTCAATTTATTGCAATTTTAACAATTTGACCGGTCAAACCGGTTGTTGGCTAACATGACATGGTGACGCGTCAGTATTTAATGACGTGACATTGACATGACGCTAACATGACCATAATTTCTTTGAAAAGTAAGATTTGAAACAACAATTATAAATGATGAGAGGATTTTATTTAGTTTTTTAAGAATACAAACACTATATTTTGAAAGTAAAATGATATGGGGTGATTGTATATATTATTTATTGATAGTTATGTTAAAAGTGTAAAATATATATTTAATAGAAGTGGTAATTATATTTTATATATGTGTGAATTTGTTAATTGGATTATTATATCTTCATAGTCAAATAAGTAAAGTATTAAAATAATTTTTTACCTAAAATAGAAAAGATCATCATGCAACGTCAGTACCACGCCATCAAATACTGGTATGTCACCATACCACGTCAGTGCAACCGAGATGATCGGTTAAATGGTCAAAATTGTAACAATTTGAAAAACTTAGTGACTTAATTGAAAAAAGAAATTACAGTGTCAAAATCAAAATTTTATGAAAACTTAGTGACTTTTTTACAATTCACCCTTTTAAGTATTCCATATGATTCATATATATCTATTTTAAAGAAGTAGTAATTGAAAAGAATAAATTGAAAGAATATGTTGTTGTCACTAGTATGCCTATTGTCATTCCTAATACAAAAGTGAAAAGGAGAAACTGAAAAAACGAAATTAGAGTTACTAGTAAACATATTATGATTCATTTGCTAATTCATTGTTGGATGTCATAAAATCATAATAGAATACTAAAAGAGGTTTATATGATCATATGTATTTTCACTCTTGTATTAGTAACCACAATATGTATAACCTTATTCTAGTTGATCTAAATATTCTTGTTTTTTATGGATTGTTATTTCTTTAAAAAAACTTGTAAATTATGTCAGGTGTATACATGTAGGTACCTATATATGTATTTGTATACATGCGTATGAGCATATACATTCACATGTATATGTATGTGTGCATAGGTATATCCTTTAGGTTTGCCAAAAGTGTGATTCTATTTTTATCCCTTCCTATGGAATATTAATAGGGAAAATGCTATAGTAACTCATCGACGTTTTAATTTTGTATATATTTGGTCCATTAAGTTTTTCCTTGCTGCTTAGGTGCTTAATGTTTATACAACCTAGTAATAGGAAAAAATATGAAAAAGCTCGAAAAAAACTCAATGACCATTTAGATACACTTTCAAAATGTTGTGGGGTTACTGTAGCAAATACTTTTGCTGTTCGGCTTTAATTTTACACCGGGATGACCAAATCAACTATAATTTTGTAACCTTAAACCCCTAAAAAGCAAAGAAAAAATTTAAAAGACCAAATAAATACAAAATTAAAATATTGATGAATTATTGATTTTCCCATATTTATAACCAGATCTATAAAAATACATTTTTATATAACGTGTTTTGAGTGATGACAGCATAATGAATTCGATTATTTCCAAGTGATTAAATATAACTGCTATATAAATAATATATAATAATCATAGGTGGAGTATGTTTAATAGAAGAACCCTTATAAAAAATCCATTGGAAATTGTCCACTAAGTTGTGACCGATTTATTTATTTATTTTGTTAAAAACCAACTCTTTTATAGTTATTTTGTTAGAAATTTATCGACAACATTATACATTATTATTATTATTATTATTATTATTATTATTATTATTATTATTATTATTATTATTATTTATCTATGTATACATATATGTGTACGTGTATATATATATATATATATATATATATATATATATATATATATATATATATATATATATATATATATATATATAGGATATATTAAAAAACTATAATTATTGTACGGTCGACAACATTATACATTATTATTATTATTATTATTATTATTATTATTATTATTATTTATTTATGTATACATATATGTGTACGTATATATATATATATATATATATATATATATATATATATATATATATATATATATATATATATATATATATATGATATATTAAAAAACTATAATTATTGTACGGTCGTAAGGACCAATCACAAACCAGTATGAGCCAAGGACAATTTAGTGATATTGGATTTACATTACCAAATCCGGTTGCCTATAATTATGGAAGTTTCCATGATTCTCTCAATTTAGTTTTACATCCATATTTAATCTCTATCATCAGCGATTCTTTCCTCCATATTCTTCTTGCAGAAAATAAAGCAACGCCAAAGCCATCACATCCACCATCATCCACTACTAGAAAAAAGGCCTTTAATGACACGCATTGCGTGTCATTAAAAGGTACAGATGACACACAAATGTATGTCATTGAAGCCCCTGTCATAAATGAAAGATGACACACATTTGTGTGTCATAAATTTGTGACATACATTTACGACACACATTGCATGTCATTGAAGCCCCTGTCATAAATAAAAGATGACACACATTTGTGTGTCATAAATTTATAAACATATATATATATATATATATATATATATATATATATATATATATATATATATATATATATATATATATATATATATATATATATATATATATATATATATATATATATATATATATAATCACATTAAACTTAATGACTCATAATATAAAATAAAATATTATTAATATAAATCCAATCCATTACAATATCACAATGTCATATGCCAAATACACAATAATAAACATAAAAAAATCCACTGCCCGCACCACCAGACCATCCACCACTTGCACCACCACTTATGTTGCCCCTTATACCACCCACTGCAAACAGAAATACAAGAAAATAAAATCAACATCCATGGCAGAAATCATGAAAAAATGAATTCTAAGAAAATTATGTGATGTACCTTTACTTGTGGGCTATAAAGCTGAGAATCAACATCATAGACATGGAACATGTGATATATTGTGATATATGGTAATTACTTATATTAATGGAATTAATAAAGATGTGTGTATATGTAAGGAAATAGAAATATGAGGTGCTATCTCTTCCCAAAATACCAAAAAGACCACCAAGGTAACACTCTCTAAATTGCCAGGGGCAATATTGTACATCACACAGGAAAGTTCACCCTGCGTTCGGAAGCTCCAAACTATGAGATCAATATTACATGCAACCATTCTTAGACCCCGCCAACTATCCGAGGTTAGTTTTTCAGAACACCCTTGTTCAGGGATTTTGTTCCAAATATATGACTAGGGGTATTTTCGTCCAAAATCTTCATTGTAGTCCCACCCAAAGCATTCCATTTACATATATTCCAGTGTTCTTTCAAAATTATACAAAAATGTCATCACAGAAGTAGCAATTTATCGAGTTTACCTGTACACCTTGATTGCTGATCTTTGTATTACTGTATATGAAAAATATGATAAGTTGAATATAATAACAGTACTTTATAAGTGGATCAATTGTAAGAAAAATATGCATATATAAATATATATATATATATATATATATATATATATATATATATATATATATATATATATATATATATAATAACAGTACTTTATAAGTGGATCAATTGTAAGAAAAATATGCATATATAAATGTATATACGTATATAATAACAGTACTTTAAAGCAGATCTTTGTATTAGTTTATAAGAAAAATATGAAAAGTTGAATATAAAGCAATTGTTTGGCTTGGCATAGTAAGAAAATATAGCATACCATTGCTACTGATTTTTTAGGTGTTCTGTACAACTGCTAGGTTGAAATCTTAGAGACTCCTCCACCAAGTCTTTCTTGAGGTCGATGAAAGAGAGACATTGTGTTATGAGCAGCTCCAATTCCCAACCAATCCTCCCCAGCATTTATCGGCAAAACACCACCACTATGAAGACTCACGTTTTTTGAACTCTTCAATCCTTCTCCTGCACCAAACAACAATATTTTTTTTATTTCTTATAATACCATTCTACTTCAAATTTCTTATTTAGGAAACTGACCATCCTCATTTTCCCAAAACCTGACCAACCCATCACTTGAACCTGAGTACTCAACATAAACAACCCCAGAAGGTAGAAGGATCTACAACAAATAATCAATTCATAAGCAATAATTAACAACATTTAAACCCTAGTACTTCCCTGCATCTTTCAATTTCGACATACAATGAGACCCGCCGACACTTTAACGAAGCAAACCTTCATCAAAAACAAAAATTCAAGAAACGAAAAGAGAGATTATTACCTGAGCGACAACAGAGCTTCAATTGGGGAAGAAATTAGTCGTCAGGAGTATCTTCAACATACATATTGGTAAAGAGAAGAAGGGGATTATATATGCAAATGTAATGAGGAAGGAAGGAGGATCGAGTTGGCGGAAATCCAAAATCAAAAGGGGAATGAGCTTTATAATTACATATTGAAGTTATATTTTCACCTTCAAACTTCGGATTCAGGCTACGCTTTATCTTTCTTTGTATTGTAATGGACATCGTCTGTGAGCTTTCTGAAGGGAATGGAAATGGCAGTGATGTCGAGAACGAGTATAAAGGGGGAGGGACCTAAAACCAGTAATGCAATTCGTACCCTAAAGAGAATGGAAATGGCAGTGATGTCGAGACGTTGTAGAATTTTCCTTCGCTTACTCCAGAAAGCAATTCGAAAAAAATAATTTAGGAGGATTCAAAAACGGCAAACCCTAGTTCCTTTACCCTTACTCAAAAAGCAATCGGTACCTGAAAAGGATGGAGATGACTAGTGCTTGAACACCGGTTCCCTTGCCCTTCAATTACCTCGGTCGAACGATTCTTTGACCAAAACCCCTAGATCGTTCATTCTGTGAGAGAGAAATTGAGAGAATCGGGAAAGAGAAATGAGAAGAGAAAAGAGGAGATTCGACTAAAAAAATACGTTAACTGAGGAGGGAGAGAGGAACCTTTGAATTTTTTAGGAAATCCCTTTTGCCCGCGTTCTTTTTTTTCATATCAGACACTAATTCACGACATACAAAAATGCATGTCGTAAATTTTTATAAATATGACAGTATTTTATGACATACAATTATGCATGTCGTAAATTACACAGATGACATATTTTTATGACATGCATTTTTGTGTGTCATAGTTCGTGTGTCATTAAAGACCAACTTTCTAGTAGTGATCGATTCTTTATCCTGATTCTTCAATTCGTTGAGCATACCTGCAGTTTGAATAAAAAAACGCAGCATGATTCTTCTTCTCCATGTCACCTGCACCAGCACCAACACCATTATCTACATACCACATCGCTATTATCTTGATGACTTTACCAGCTTGAGATTCAAAAACACAACCACTGCAGAATTTTGGAGAGAATGATGTTCCTTGATTATTTTATTTAATTCGATTCCTCTTCTTCTTCATTTTTAAGTACCAAATTTGGGAGATCTATTGAAGACGATGGTAGGTTTTTGACTTTTCTTGAAGTTGCAAGTAGGTGCATATTATGGAAAATGGAATAGGAGAAACACACAAAGAAAGAATAAGGAAACACACAACATGACCCAAAATGTTCTTATGAGACTGTAACATTCTGTCAGAATATTCATAAGTCTATTATTCTATTAGAATATGCACATTAGCACACTTATAGATATTCTTATAGAATACTGGACATAAGACTATACCATTCTGCCAGAATTTGTATTTTAAGTCTAGTTATCCATATGTTGTAAGAATTATTCTGCCATAATTCTCATTAGATATCAGATTTGGTTGTTATTCTGCCAGAATATATATTTCAGAATGTCATACTTCATAATTTTATTTTTTGGATGCATTTCCGTTCAAAAAATTATATTTTTTTGATGTATTTTAGTTCAAAGAATGCTATTAGCTTGATGTATTTTAGTTCTATGATGTTTTTTCTATTTCATTCTGTCAATAAGATGCTTTTTTAATGTCATTCTATCAAAATTGATATTTTTGAATGCTATTCTTTCTTAATTTTAATTTTTGGATGTAATTTGGTTCAAATAATGTGATTATTTTTTATGTATTTTAGTTTAGATAATGTGATTATTCTTATGCCGTATTTTACTTCATAGGTTTTTCTTCAATATGACATTCTGTAAGAATGTACTTTATTTGTCCGATGAGAAATGCGAAACGAAAGAATTTTCTGGGAAAAATGATTCTATAAAAAATGACCGATATTTGAAAAAAAAAATCAAAAAGTGCTGTTATGAATGTCTAATTTTTTGAAAAAGGAAATATTATTTCGAAATTATGTTGTTATTTATGTAAGGGATTTAATTTAATTTCCTAAAAATCAGTTACTTCCTTTTTTTCTCTAAATAAAATCCCTATTTTACCCTTTTTATCTCCGTTTTTTAAATCATTTAATAATTTATTAGATAATTACAATCATGTCATTCTAATCAAGACCATTGATATTTCTAATCCTACGCATCACATTTAGTCTTACGTTCTCACAATAATTGCTGGTCTTAATGTAACCTAACCCTATATATATATATATATATATATATATATATATATATATATATATATATATATATATATATATATATATATATATATATATATATATATATATATATATATATATATATATATATATATACATTACAAATAAAATGTTATTAGCGGCATAGAAAAAGTATCACTAAAAATAAAAATAAAATGTCACTAAAAGCCTCTTACTCAATCACCGACACCATTAAAAGCCTCTTACTCAACCGACACCAAAAAAGTGTCACTAAAAACGCTGTCATTAAGAATGTTGTTATTAAGTGGCACAAAAAAGTGTCACTTAATGTTTGGATGTGACAATTTTGAAAAAGAATATATCCATGTTAAATAATTTTTTTCAATAAAACAAAAAATAAATTAGTTTATAAAAAGAAGTGTGAATCCAACTAAAAGAATAAAGTGGTAGAAGAATAATTAAAAAAAGGCTAAAAGTATGAAGACAAGCATGAAGATCCAAGAAATACGCAAAGAACCACGCTTGCAACTCTGACCATTATTCCCTCGTCACTTATCCATCTTTTAAAACTATTTAGTGATTCAAAACACTACATGAACTTCTTTCCGCATATTATTTTTTCTTATTGTTATTAGTTTATATATATATATATATATATATATATATATATATATATATATATATATATATATATATATATATATATATATATATATATAAAATATCAAATGAGAACCAATATTTTCCTAAGAATATAGGAACCAATTATGGACCCTTAGATCAAAAAAATAGAAAGTCAAGATCTAAGATGACAGTTTTGTAATTAATAACAAGTTGAATGGTATATTTGGAATGCTTGAAAGGTTGTAGGAGTATTATAGAGATTTTAAAAATATCATTAAATAACAATCCAAAAAAATCAGGCATGTTGATTTTAAATACGCTCTCTCTCCCTCTCTCTGATCGACTGCCTCTTTTTCCCTCTTTCTAATCACTATTTGCAGCCTCTATTGATTCCGAGAACAATGCGTCGGCTAGGGTTCTTCAGCCCCTCACCGGTTTTTTCAGTCGTCGCCTTTTCAAGCCATCTCCACCGTACAACGATTCTTCTTCAACGGCGTAAAGCTTCACGGTGGCTATTGGTGGGTGATTTCAGAACCGAGAAAGGAGAGGCAGCGAGGGAGAGAAAGAAACCGGGCTGATAGGCGAACATCAGCAGCGATGGCTACTGCCACCGCGATTAGGGATGACGACCGGCGTTGGCCAACAATTCCGACGACCAGGAATGGTCGGTTATTGTCCCCATGGTGCGCGATTTTGTGATCCAGATTCTGACAGAAATAAGATGCAAGAAATTCTGATGACCAGATTGTGTCAATTCACGCCCAAATCAGATCATCTTTCTCTCTTCGTCTTCCCAAATCAAATTCATGCCCAAGTCGGATCTATATCTCTGTAGAATTTAGCGATCCATCTGCTCTCCCCCTCGTGACGTTGAAAGTTTCCATCGATGAGGTTATATCAGAAATCATGTACTCCTCCTTTTCTAGCGACATCGAATTTTCGGCTAAACTGACAGTACTCCTCATTTTCCAGCGACAGCAACGGCATGTGCCTCTTGTCTATCGATCTTTGTTTCAATTTCTTGTTACTTCTTGGTCTCCGCCTCTCATGCCTCATCGTGGTTTCTTCTCCAACTTCCCATCTCATTCTCTTCTACTGCAACAGACTCCACCGCCCTCTCTTCTCCTTCTCGCTGTCGTCAGTCAGCTTAGACACAGTTGTCGTCGCTCTATTCGCCTGAAATCATTCCACAGCGGCTGTCCCCACTAATTTGTCTCCTCTCCCGAAGACGTCTTCCCATTGAATTTGTCTGCCTCTGCCCGCCGACCAAGCCATCCCGACCAACCATCGCCGGAGGTAAATTGTAAATATTCATTTTGTTGTTCTGATTTTTGTGCAAATGTTCAACCTTTTCTAGTTTTGATTTTTCTGCTAAGGCTAGGGTTGTCTGATTTCTTTGTGGCTTTGATTTTTCTGTAATTCATTTGTGATGGCGATTCTGATTTCTTTCTGACTTTCTTCGGGTTTGTTGATTATGTTTCTTGTTTCTCCTTTATTGGTTTCCATTATAATGATAAATTTACTCTGGTCAAAATCTTGGATCTATTACTATGCTGGTATGAACAGTTATATTCTTGAGGAAAATGAGTTATGTTCTCCATTGTTGCAGGTTAGTGTGGTGAGTGTGGTGCATTTCGACAGTTAAATGTGCATATGTGCATATGTGCACATGTGCATATGTGCACATGTGTATATGTGCATATGTGCACATATTCACATATGTGTATTTGCATATGTACGTATTTGTATATATACATACATGCAAATATGCATACATATATGTGCATATGTGTGAGTTATAGCATTGTACTTATGGATTTCTTTTTCTTTTGTTTGTGTACATGTGGGCGTATTTGCATATATGCATACATATATGTATATGTACACATGCATACATATATGTGCATATACGTGCATATGTGTATATGCATGCGTATATGTGCACATATGTGCATATGTCTGTCCTTCGTATGTGCACATATGCATATGTATATCAATTTGTTCATATACACACGTGTACGTATTTGTATATATGCATAAATAGATATGCATTGGTTCATAGGTTCATATGTGTATATGCACGTATGTATTTATTTTAATGTTTTTGAATATACATTTATATTAGTTTTTATTAATGTTTTGCAGATTTTGAAGAATTCATCAATCAAATTGAAGAATTGAAAAGTGACAAACTAAAAAAATGAAGATATCAAGGAAATTTGTTGTTTTTTATATTTTTTGTATGTATTGTTCATTATTTTTAGTAAATATTTATGTATCGTTCAAAACAGTTGTAGATTATTGTTTCTAATAAATCAATTTTTTTTGTTATTTGCATTCATAATTAAAGACAAGAATATGTATATATGATTTTCGAAAATATGCATATATGCACCTGCGAATATGTATATATGCACCTGCATATAAATAAATTTATGTGCATATATGCACCTGCGAATATGTATATATACACCTGCGAAAACATGCATATATGCACCTGTGAGTATGTATATATGCACCTGCAAATATATGAATTTATATGTTTTTTTAAAATTTCGAGAATCTGGGAATATATATAAATAATTCAAAAAATTTATGTTTCTTAAATTTCAAAAAAATTTGATTTTTTTTTAAATACGAAAATCTATTTTTTTTAATTTGAAAGTTCAAATTTGTTAGGCTTATTTTTAGGAGATGTTACTATTGTTGCCAAAATAAAAAATTCAGAATTAAATGATATTTGTTAAATGACTATCATGCCTTTTTATGATTCAACCAATCAGAATTTGTTCGTAGGTTCCTAGGAAAATGATGGTTCTCTCTTGAAACGGACTATATATATATATATATATATATATATATATATATATACTAGCTGCGTACCCGCGCAATGCGGCGGTAGCATATTGTTTCGTTTCGGCAACTATGAGTTAGGTTTTGGATTTCAGATTTGCCGCAAGGGGGTGGGGGTAGGAAGTATGAGTTAGGTTTTGGGTTTTGATCAATTGTTTACAATCTGTATAATTTCGTTTCAGGTATTGATCCCCTTTTTTAAATACTTTGTATTGAATGTAAGTTCGATTCGGCAATTGCTATCAATAGTTTACAGTCGGCATATAGTTTCGTTTCAACAATTAATTGGTAATTGGAGTACCCATGCAATGTGAAGGGCGTCAATTAGTTTTTTCACTATTTATTTCCTTTTGGTGGACAGCGAATAGTTTTCGTTGGACGATAGGGAAACATGTCATATTCCAAAAAACATGCATTGTACATGTTTTAAAGCACGCCCCATTCCAAACATATAAGGCTGAAGGGTGTGCCGGACGCATAACATATTGGTAATTAGATTTAGGTATGCCGAATTACATACTGTGTCAAAGTCCATTGGGTTGTTCAAAAGATCAATTTACAGTTTCACATCTTCATATATTCAAAATTTTCAGACTTTTCAAATTATTTAAAATTTTCAAAAATTTAAAATTATTCAATTTTAAAACTTTTCAAACTATTCAAATTTCCGAAATTTTCAAACTTTTCAAATTATTCAAAATTTTCAAATTTTCAAATTTCGATAATTTTGAAATTTTTCAAAATTTTCAAAATTTTCAAAATTATTTAAATTTTCAGACTTTTAAAATTATTCTAATTTCCGAAAATTTCAAAATTTCAAACTTTTCAAATTATTCAAATTTACAAAATTTTAAACTTTTCAAATTATGAGTTTTTTTAATACCAACTTATGTTAAAATGTCAAAAACCATACATTTGTTTAAATGAAACCAACTTTGAGTAATTAACTTATCCGTATTTGGTTGGTTCCATATCTTTTTAAACTAAAACTTAAAGAAAAAAAATTGTTTCTAATTGTATCATGAAAAGCAACGAACTAACGTGCCATTTATATAAGCATCCTGCGTATCAAATATGCCACGTCCTTTATTAATTATATGCTTAACCACATTTTAGTTTTTATTAGTTTTATTTAATTTAATAAATAACTTTGAACTTTCATCAAAGTCTAATTAATCATCAACTTTTTTCCGAACCAAATCGTATCATTTATGTAGTGAACAAACCAATACTCACTTATCGCATTTTCACTCTTGTACATTAAATCGAATTATTTTTTACTTTATATATTTATTTATATATTTGTATTGTGTTATATATAGTAATATTGTATAATAAAATTCTGTAACTTGCATCCTGGAAAAATGAAGGATATGTCGGTCGCATGTTTTTTCAACTGGGAGATTAACAAAGAAACCGAATAATTTATTAAACTATTATTATCAACTAAAAATTACATATTCCTTCAAATAATTATTAATTTCAAATTACATTTACCTCTTTTTAATGTTTTCTCGTGATATGTCATTGAATTCTAAAGTAATAGTATTACGAGATTTGTGGTGAAAAGAAGAAACCGCATTATCATTGAAATACGGTGAGACCGGAATATATAAGCATATTTATGGTTTTTTCGTTTTCTTATTTGAAACACAAGAACGCTTGAACTGTAAAACCATTAGATACAAAAGTCCTTCAAATAGATAACTCAAACTCTTATAACTTTTCAAACTACTTTTAATGGTCAAATCCAGAAAACCACAAACTATCTTCAATTTATAATTTCTTCCAAGTTTCTGCAAGAACACAAATTACCTCACATTAATGTAAAACAAAGTCAATGAGCAACTTTCAGCTACTGAACAGAAAATGTTTCTAATTATAACATTTAAATTTGCCTTGTTCTTTGATGACAGTGCCATAAGAGGGTTAGCTTTACAAAGTACAGGGACTTAAAGAAAAAACTTAAAGTACAATGCTATGATCGGGTAGATTTCACAATGTACAGTGGCTTAACAAAACATAACATACAATGATTTAAATGAAAAAGAACAGCAAGTACTAAAAAATAAATGAGAATCCAAAAACAGTTTCGGTGGCTGATGGTGTTGGCGGCTCTAGTCACTGATGGTGGTGGAGCTGGCGTGCTATGGTGCTGGAGCAAGTTAGGGTTTTTGAAGAGAGGGGAGAGAAAGTGGGACTATGTTTGAATCTCTCTTGGAATATATGATGTCTGGGGTCTTCCAAATTTTGAAATTTGAATCGATACAGATGTCCGCCTATTTTTTTCGGCCTGATTTTTACAACCAGCCTGTCAAAATTAATCAGCTAAAAGCCGATGATCGAGGTAAATAGCTATGCATTACAGGATTGTACATTTTTAAGACTAAGATCTTAATGCAATAAGATGTTGTAAATTATATATGCTTTATATAAGAAAGTATAGATATATATATAATCCCCTTTCACCCCCACACAAATACCTGATGTCATTTTAATCATTTAAAATCGGTAATCAAATTTGTAAGAATCAGTTTATCCGATAGAATAAACGATCTTGCAGAAAGAATCAATACACCAAACAGGAAAACACACACCCACAAAAAATAACTCACATCTGTGACGAACCCATATATTGACATCCTTCTCCTCCTCCTTCGCCTGAAAATAAATAAAACACAAGGTGAAGTAGCAACTTAGAGATAAACTTGTAATCCATAAAAATTAAGAAGTAATAAAGATGAATGATCTTGGAAATACTGGTTTCCCATGTTCAGATCTTATAAAATTGAGAAAATAGGTTGGGTTTGTCATAGAGACCGAGAGAGGAAAGCTTTTGGAGGCAGGATAGATTTTTTGCATTTTGAATTTGAACAATAATGTTAGTGGTGTCCGCCTAAATCAGTTAAAATGGCTTATGTACATCAACAATCAACATGACATATTCATTTGAAAAAAAATATCAAGGACCAAGAATATGACAACCTGCATATTTCCTCTATTCTTCATCATTTCAATTAGATTGCTTCCTAAAAGGGTTTGGGTTTGTAATAACAGAGATATTTCAGGCCAATATCGAACATGAAGCACATATAACACCAAGACGTGATTTTCTTTTACATATCAACATGAAAAATGAGAGAGTGCTATGATCTGATTTCTGCTTACCAAGATTAGGGCATATAATGATAGGGTCGAGATCCAAAGCTAATATCAAGGAAACAAAAATAAGGATGAGTGAACCAAAGAAAGTCGGTTCTACACAGAAACGCAACAACCGATTAGCGACAATTTTTTATCTCAGTCCTTAACTTGTAGATCTAGATCTGAAAACATGAAACAAAAAATCATTAGAAACTTCAAATACACACATTCAAACAGCAACGAAAGAAATAGAGGGCTAATGATACTTGGAAAAAGAGCAAAGTAATCTTCTTGGTTTCATTATTGCAATTCTGTTTTCTAAATTCCAGTTTGTGCACGAATACATTCACAGAAGAGATACTATGCCTTGAAATTTTGAGACTTGCACATGTCATCTTCAGTTAGACCGTACATCTACTTGTACTAACATCCAATTCCAACTAAAAGCTTCATGTCAGAAGCAGCCTCTCTGTTCCATCTGTCCACATAACTGAAGCAACATCAATAAAGTATATCAAAAAAGGTATTATGAAGCAATTAAACTGTATTTTTTAATATGAAAGTAGAAGGCCAATAACCAGTTGTGGGAACCATCAAGTAGCTTTATAAAACCAAATCCTAGATTCAGTTTCTGCACACAAAATTAAATCAATATCAATACTAAATCAAAGCCTTCTACACAACTTTATGATACATAATAATCTCAAATTAATCAGAAAAAATATAGAGAAAAATTGATGAGCTTTGTTACATATAATTCTGCCAAATATATCTCCCAAGAATGCATAAAGGCCGGCCCTGAAGACTTGTAATCACCAGGTTTCTTTTTATGAGAGAGCCCTTTGCCCAATCCAGGAGAGCATTCTGTCCACTCTTTTTCCTCCTGCACCACAATCACCTTCTCATTTTCCCTCTCTATCTTCCTCTCCCTGCTAACATTTGATAAAAATGATTAGCATACCATTATTCTGGATCTGTATCATTAATTACACTAACATCAGATGTCTTTATAATCACAATTTCCTTCAATTTGACCTCAAATACCCGATTCACAGCTATCAGAAACTAATATCTTCATGTCATCATCAACATATTGAAACATGGTCCCCTTTTGGAATATCTGTTTTACAAACCAAATCAAATATAAATTAAAGATTCATACATCTGAAAAAAAATACGCTGACTTTATTAAAATAGCTTCAAGTCATCCCATACATCTTAGGATCTAAGAACCTAAAACAGAAATTTATGAAGCAAAACCCAAAAAACTTGAAACACACAAAAGGATCAAGAAAGATTATAACCTAAAAACACAAATTAAACATCATATCAGCTAAAACTATAGAAGATTGAACTATGTTCGTTGTTCTTTTTATGCATCCTTCATTATTCAACAAAGAAATTGAAAAATTGGTGACAGAGGGGGAAGAGAGAAAGATAGGTTGAATGGTGTGTGTCTATGTGTGTAAGCGTAAACGACCATGACCAAGTAGAGAAGACTATGACCATGACCTTCTTGTTCCTCGTCGTTCTTTTTCAGCAAAATGACCATGACCAAGTAGTAGAAACAGTACCTACAAGTCAAGTTAAATCCCCCAAAATCAGAAAAGAAAAAATTGAAAGTCGATGATGATGGTGTCGGGATCTAGATCTAGATCGACGAAAATGGCACCGTACAAAAAAAAATTGAAAGTAAAACTCACATTCTGGTATCATTGAGGAGAGGCGGTGGTGATATCGGATATCGTGGAGGAGAGGCGATAACGAATTTCATGGAAGAAGGTGGTCACAACGGTGGAGTTAAATCACGAACAAGGTGTCTATTTTGTCCAGGGGTTGTGGCTTTGTAGAGAAGGGTGAGTAGTTATTAGCGGCTGACGGTGGCCATAACTTGTTGTGGCCGTAGGGTTGAGTTTGGTGGTGGCGGCTGGTAATCGGGGAGGTTAGGGTGGTTGTGTAGAATGGCGATTAGGGTTTTTGCGAGACAGAGAGAATAAACTTTCAGATTTTATCCCATTTCCATTTCATTCAAATTTTGAATCAACCGGCCAAATTTGAATCAACCGCTCAAAGTTTCTTCCGTCATTGTTTTAAGAATTTGTCTTTAAAATTGTGGGCCCTCATGAAATGAATAGTCGGGGAAAGAAAGAAACCGTGGCAGAAATTCACCCGACTGTCTTCATGCTTAAAAGACTTGTACAGTCTTAAAAATTAAGACTTCTATGCATTAAGAGTGTTGTAATTTATATATGGTTTATATAATGGTATAGATATATATATATATAGAGAGAGCGGTGGAATTTGTAACGCATTAACGACAGTGGTGCATCCTTAAGGGACCAGGAGGGGACATGGCGTCCTTGGATTTTAGCCTATTAATATCAATTATTTTAGAGTAACTTACTATTAAAGGATAAGTACCACATGGCCTCCATGGGTTTTCGAAATAGATGATCTCTGTATAAGATAAAAGAATATAATCCAAAATTAGGAGAAAATAAAAGAAAATAAATCAAACGTTAAAAGAAACGATAATGTGTCCATAACCGCTCTTGAGAACTCGCGCAACCCTATAGTAGTTGTTTCAAATGGAATCTCGCCCATCACATTTCCTCCGCTCTTTACTTTCACTTTGTCGTTACCTTCGTCGATCTTGCATAACATTTCCGCACTTGTTGTCTTCTCGGTTGCTATGTTCATTTCATTCTTTTCTGCAGTTCCAATTCTCAGTTACGAGGATGATTGGAATCAAGATACAACTTTTTGAGTCTAGTTTTGTTTGCTTTTTAGCTTTTGTCCTCTTGTTTGTTTTTAATTTACTATCTATATCAATATAATTGTATGTATTGATTTGATTACAATATCAAATTATATAAGCAAAATATGTATATAAGGTTTTTGAAAATCCCTTAGAATTATGGATCAAGTTTTGAGTCAAAGTGGACACATTGATCTTTTGCACAATCATATTGTGATTTAAAAATCAAGTGTCTTTATGGTTTTGGGATTTGTTGAATTTGGATATTGTTGAATTTTTTGTGATGAATGCATTGATATGGTAGTCCGGACATGATGATTAGACGCTACTGGGGTGGTACCCCCTTCGCGAAGTAGCAGTCTACTATGTTGACCTTGCATTGGAATGAATTTGTTTCATCGAGTCTTGGATTGACTTTTTCATTAGTAGTTCAGAGGCTTTCTGATACTTTTACCTAACCCTAGTGCTTCGGAGGCTTTTTCGATACTTTGGGTTTTTCCTCGGTAGTTCGAAGGCTTTTCGATACCTTATACCGTTACGCAGGCATGACTTTGTAAGATAAGTGTGTCTTGTCTTATGAAGGAGTGTATAGCATGGGGGGATAAATGTTAATTTTATGATGACTTGTTTTCTATTTCCTTGTGCCAATTCTTGATCCTAAATATCTAAACACATTGATGACCAAATGATGAAATTGTTGATTTTAAACACATTTATGACCAAATGATGAAATTGTTTCTTCTAAATATACTGATGACCAAATGATAAAATTATTATTTTATTACAAAATATTTACGATTTATATTCGTGTCTAAAACCCATGTAACTCACAAGACTTATGTCTTACGTATTTTGAAATGTTATGTACTCAGGATAAGAGGAGTTAGAAGCATGAAGAATTGGTGAAGGATTAGAAGACCTATTATATTGATATAATATTTTTGTTGCTCTAAACTATTCTCTTGATGATTTGAAGTTGTAAACCCACATACTTTTGATGATGTACATATGTAAACTTGATGGTTTTTGATAAACCACATTTTGGGACACTCAAAACTCGTTATGAAATTGATTGCAAATGTATGGGGTGTTACAATCGCCAAAACAAAATCCTAGAAAAATGACTCGATGATTCTTTTTATGATGATTTTGTTGTTATAGACTAAAATTGTTCGAAAAATAAATAAAAACTTGATTCGCTAAAAAATTAATCATCAAAGTGTTTTTCAGGGATTCTTTCATGAATTGTGTCTTTTGTATCATCCAATTATTTATTTTGTTGGTTCATAAAAAACATGCAAAAAATGCACTTAGACCCTTCCTACAAAAATTTTCATTCTTATTTGATCCCAAATCACACACACACACACACACACACTCTCTCTCTCTCTCTCTCTCTCTCTCTACGTCCAGCTGCTAAGTCCCGCCTTCCAACTCCGGGTCCTCCATCTTCACCTGCCGGACACCCTTACACTTCGGGGCAACAAAACTCGACTTTTGGCCAGCATCCCTAGACAATCCAGGACAATTCGCCATGAAGTGGCCAATTTGATTGCATGAAACACAAAACTTCCCCTCCAGCTTATCGTCCTGGTGGTAAGGGTTCTCCACTCTATCTGAAACTGTAGCTCAAAAGTTCTTCAGTGACGACTGCCCCAAATCCTGATTCTGCCTCTTCTGACCCAGCCAAGCATCGAACTCGATCACTCTCGACGCCGCAGCAGACTCCATCTCAGCAAAAGTCTGTCGTCGAGCAGTGTCCACAAACCCGCTGACCTCATTCCTCATCATAGCCTGGCACCGAGCCATCATCGCCTCCTCCTTCGCGGCTAACCGCTCCTCAAACATTGCTAACATCCCCAACTTAACCGAATCAATCACCGGAGGGAGCATCTCGAACACAGCCCTAGTCACCTCTGCGGCGACCAAATCTCGAACATCCTCATCACTCATCTCAGGCCCAACCTGGCCTCGCAAACTCGACCGAGTCCCGAATCATTTCCTCTTGGATCACCCTTTCTCATTCTGAAATCTGACAAGAAACAAGTTACAACTCCCACAAAACCCAAAGAACACACAATTCCCTCGTCTATAGACTCCTTAGGTCCCTCGGGTCTCCCTTTGTTCCAGATACGAATCTTGTGCTTCCAATAGTACGGGCCCTTATACTACCTTCCACACCTATTCGTACTTGTTCCGAAGATTGTCCTCGTTCCCTAAGTTGCCTCACTCCTTTCTAAAGGGCCTTTAGATATCATCCAAACCACCCTGCACCGAAGTGCCTAACATCTTCCTAGTCTACCTAGAAATTCCACATCTCACCCGCACCAAAAGAACTTCCGCTCACACCGTCAGGTTGTTTCGTGAACGTGTAACTGTATTCAATAAGAACATATATGCAATCAAATAGATGCCCTGCCTTAAAGTCACAACCAAACAAGGAACAACCAGTAAGGCTGGTTCAAGAATTCTAAGGCTATCCAATCCTATTACATACAATCCTAATACATTCCCTTACCTTCTAACAGTACAAGCATAGGACCAAAAAGGCACATACAATTAACATATAGCAAATAACACACAGAATGGAGCAGACTAGGAAAAAGGCATCCCTATAATCCAAGCCAATCTATCATGCAATTTTCCTGAGTGGATCCTTAGCCTATTTCTAGCATATATCATGTCATCAACACATAATATCATGGGTATTTTTGGAAATAAAACACTTACTTGAGCTCCGGCCGACTGTACGCATCGCATCTCATTTTTTTCAAAACCCATTAATCCGTTAAAAATCATAAGTCAGGTGTGCATACAATGTTTCAAACTCCCAAGCAACAATCAAACAAGAACATGCAAGGGAATCTTCTACATGTTACTCTACCCAACTATTTAGAAGTTTTATTTAAAAACAGTTTTTATTTAGAAAATCGTTTTAGAAAATCCTCAAATCCGCAGTTTGAGTTTGGAATCCAAGTCATGTTCATCCAAATCCTCGGAATCACATTCCTGTTCATCCAAATCCCTCAAACCAAGGCTATGATACCAATTTGTAACATCCCAAATCTCGTAATAAATTTTTCGTTTTAAAAACAGTACAAATTCGTAAAACGGGTTACCCAAATAAAATCATCCAAATTAAAACTTAATATTTAAAACATATCAAAACGTATTTAACAAAACATTTGTAACATTTATCCAGCGGAAAACTTGATTAACAAAAACCTTAGATGCGGTACAGTCGCGCCGTGCTCCAAGCTCAAGCCAGCAAATACCTGAAAAATAGTTAGGGTGAAAGAGTAAGCACAAAGCTTAGCGAGTTCCCCAAAATACCACATGATCCATTCCATAACACACAATCATCAAAAGGTCTCCGAGCTTGCCCCGAACAACCTGGCTCTCGGGCTTGCCCCGATCCGCCTCGATAAAGAACTCACGAGCTTGCCCCGTTCTGTCCGTCACCGAATCAACTCATTCTTTAATCTTTAGGTGCCCAGGTACGACCGGTCATGCATCATCCTTTGTCATGCAACAACCCCCAGATCAATCAACTCATTCTTCAGTCGTCGGAACGAATGCAAACGACTGTCACATGTAAGCACAATAGCCTAAACATACAACCTAACCCATCGGGTTTCTATCATCAGCTCAACAGTTAAATAACGTAAGGCACACCTAGCTACCGTACATTACTACACACAGTAATTAAGTTACCTACGCATGTAACTTTACCCATAGTATAGCGAGAAGACTCACCTGATCCACAAAGCCAAGCAACACTCCACACGTACGTCTTCAGATCCGACAACGCGAACTTCCTAACAAGGATAAACTCCACTTAGAACTTCCTAAATCCCAAACGGGATAATCCTCTAAGACCGGTACCTCGAACCCCCAAGTTTGACCAAAAGTCAAACTGGTTAAAAATCAACGGTCAAAGGTCAAAGTTAACAAAAGTCAATAGGCACAGTTAGCGCTGCTAACTCCCCAAGTTATCATCGCTAACTATGAACAGTCTCAAAAGTCCATTAAGCTCTTAATCCATTCAGCCAATGTCTTAATCCTTCTAGGGACCTTCCAAACAGTCCCTAAATCCATAATAATCTTAACTTGAACATTCTAACCCAATCACACAGGCTCAAGAACAAGATCTAAGTCCAAAATAGTCCAAAACTGACCAAAATCACCAAAGAGAGTTTGACTTACTCTCTAAACCATCCCAATGGTTCTAAATCAGGGATTTAAGGCATAAAGTTCCAAACTTTATCCTTCCCAACCATGGACAAACACCACAAGGGACCATTAGACTAATTAAATCCATAAAAACCCACTTAAATCATAAGAAGAACCATAAAAATGCATAAAGGTGAGAACTTGACTCACAATGGTCCAGAAAATGCAGATCTTTGAAGCTTCACTCCATAGGAACAGCTTGTAGCAACATTATCAACCTTCAAGCATCATCCAAGCTTCAAAAATACTTCCAGTGAGACCAAAAATTCCAAAAACCCAACCAAGATGATCTAGAGAGAAATGGGCGATTTGGGGCTGAAAAGTAGTGTTTGGCGGCTGCCCTAGGGTTCCCAACCCTTAAATAGCGTAAGCTTCAAAATCTAGGGTTTTGCCCATTTTCAGCAGTTAGGTTCGCTAATAAGCAGCGTCTCTAACTGCTCAACGTGTAAACTCACTCCCCTGGCCAGCTATTAGTGTCGCTGTAGATAACGTTAGCGTCGCTAATGCCATCATTAGCATCGCTAATGATGGTATTAGCGCCGCTAATGTCCAAAAACTCTCATTTTCCAATTTTGCTTCCTTTAATGCGTGAACTTTGACTCTTTAACATCTGAAACTTGAACTTCCCGGGATTAAGGTCTTACATATAAGTTAAAAAACTCTTGAGTGATTTTTAATAATTAGTTGAAAGATGAAGAGATATATGTTTTAAATGAATATGATGCAAGAATGAGACATATCTTGAACCATATTCATTTGGATAACCTATATTATAATATATATATATATATATATATATATATATATATATATATATATATATATATATATATATATATATAGATTGATTGAACTGATCATGGATCTTTCCACTCCCAAATAACATTTTTTTTCTTCAAAAAAGAAAACCAATTGTGAAAGACACAATCTAGTTTCATATTACTCAGAATTTTTTTGAGTTAATATTTACCTTTGAGTTATCACACACCAAGAATCGTGAAAGACACAATCACAAAGATTATTGTAATATAAACTTGAATTTTTGTGTACTTGAGAGTAGGCTGATGAGGGCACCAATGAAACTTATGTTCGTTGTAAATCAGGGCACAAAAACAATCCCCAGATGAAGAGCATTAACCCGTATTTATGTCTCAGCTTTTCAAAGCCACCTAAGATGAAAAATCAGCAGAACTTTTTATTACCGGTCACAATGGTAATTTTTGAACATTTTCAACAAGTTCATGGATAAATCAAACGCAAAAAATAATTCAGTTATTAAATATATACATAATGAAAGCTAGTCACCCCTTCAAGTCATTATCCACAAATTGTATAAGTTATAATGGTCCAAACAAAATATTTGGTGCATATTTCTATATCATATATCATATCGTCAAAGATGACCAACAAAAAAGTAAATTGTGTTTCTGCTAAACTAAATTGTATTTCTGCTTTAGTTGAGGGATCATGTTATCATTATAAACCTTTTAACCCGATTCTATTAATAGAAGCGAGAATCCGGTTTAATAACTTATTTGTTGTTTTATGAATAATACTATGACGAAGACCCAATATATTTTGGGCCACATAGTAAGTTAGACAATCGGCACCCACATGACCAAGCCGAAGCCCCGGCCAGCAAGCACACGGGAATACTCCAATTAATTCCGACGATTTTCAAGATAGTGGCAGCAGATTAAAGGATTTTGGGGAAAATTTTGTGCAAGTAATTCTGGGAAGACAATAAAGAAGGTAGATGGAGGTGGAGGTGAGGAGGATAGTTGTGGTGGTAGAGGAGGTAGAAGTAGCAAGAACAGCTATGGTGTGGGCGCTACATAATGTTCTCCGATATGGCGATTTAGTAACTCTTCTTCATGTCTTTCCGGCGAATACTACAGCCGGCAGCAAATCGCGTAACAGAAAGAAGCTCAGGTTACTCCGACTGAAAGGCTTTCAGTTGGCTCTTTCATTCAAGGACATCTGCATTCATAGTTTCCCTAACGTAAGCACACATCTCCTGATTTTAATCAATTAGTAAATTTATCATCGTCTCCGTTCTTTCTTTGTTTTATAAATTCGCAATTGGAATCGCTAACAGACGAAAATAGAGATCGTTGTGACGGAAGGTGATGAAGAAGGCGGTAGGATCACGGATTTGGTTCGGCAGATTGGGGCTTCAACTCTGGTTGCCGGCCTCCATGATCAGAGCTTTCTCTACAGGTAAATTTCCTTTACTCTCAATCAATTATCATGATCCTTTAATCATTCGCCTATTAGTCAGTTCTTCGGTTATCGGTTCTTCAATCACTAGTAAATAAAAACTCAATTTCAACTTTCTCCTCGTCCGAACACGTCGTTTGGTCAACGCATTGATCTCTGCTTCATCACCGACCATGGAGTTTCTTTTCCATTATTATAATGCACTAAATTAAGGGGAAAAAAGATGGATAAGGCCAAACTGGGGTTTCTTTTCATAAAATAAGAACAAAATCTGTAAAAAGTTAAAGGAGATGATCTAATTCACGTCCAAATCATGTCATAAATTTTACACATGGGTGATCAACGTATGAACTCTGGGATGGATAGACGATTTTGAAACATTTCCCCCTATTATCGTCATTCATTTGACGTTTGATAGCAATCAATCATGATTTCTATGCATATTGATCTTGTCATGCCTGTTTGGCAAAAATAAACAACAATCGGTTATGGGTGGAGAGTGGTGGTAGACAGTACACCTGTAGTCATGTACTGTGGGCGAAAGGATCTTTTGTGCAATTATTTTATTCAATAATAGAAATAAGAGTAAATTACAAATTGGTCCCTATGCGTTATTCAAAATCACATGTCTGGTCTACTTTTTAGAATATATCTGAAGTTGTCCTTAAATTTGCAGATTTTTTTATTTAATCCTCCTATTTTACCCGAAATGACAATTTTGATCCAATTAAAGACTTGTATTTCATTGACCGTGGGATTAAATCGGTAACAATATGAAAACATAAGGACGCCTTCAAAAGGATCTCAAAAAATAAAGCAAACTTGCAACTTTAAGCAAGCATAGGGACCATGTTTGTAATTTACTTTGGAAATAATCGTCATGACTAGATATTTGAGTTCCGGAACAAAAGTATTTATATATGTGTGTTTTTAGTCGAAACAGAAAAAAAAATAATAACTCATTAAAATACAATAAAAGAATTAACTTTTTATACTAGTTTATAACTTTTTTTACAAACCTGCTCAATTTTTCTTTTCAAATCTCAGGTGATTTTTTTTTTCAAATAATATGTACAAGTCTTTTACATAGACACCATATAATTAAAAAAATTAGGGGTCAATACCTTGAAGGTCATTTGTTTAGAAATAATTAACATTCCAAGCAAGTTCTAGCAATAAAAATTCGAAAAGGACACAACACTTCACAAAATAAACAATCGTCAACAAATATATGTTTTTTTTTTTTGAACGGCGGCATTTATAGAAAGAAAACAACTAGCAAGATGCTAGATAAAACAAAAGTTACAAGAAACAAGCATATATGTATATTTACGTGTCCGCAACATATATTTACATATATTTACAAGAAACAAGATGCTAGATACAACAAATATATGTGGTCTTCTGTATATTTACGTGTCCGCAACATATTTCAACTCATTTTTTCAAAATCTAAGTGTCATTTTATTTGCATTTAAAGGAAACATTCTCAATAAACATGGTACCAAAAAAAAATGCAAATTAATATCTGCACACATTAATGCTTGGTACTAAGCATTTTATCCAATTTAGATGGTCCCATTGACAGTTCCATTATATTACTTTGTACCAATGTCTAATTTAATTTGATCATACCAGATAATGTTGCACAATATTTGTTTTTTTAATGAAATTTTGATGTCATGTAGTAATATTCTACTACTTATGGAATAGGTTAGCGATGACCCACAAGAACATTGGCAACAATTTTAATTGCAAAGTTCTTGCCATAAAGCAACCTACTTCACCATTAACATCGAATAAACCCACTTTGTCAGATAGTTCAACAAGCATGGACTTTTCTCAGATTGAAATTTCCACATTAAGGTATGATTTTTACTTGCTAAACTTTATTGTTGTATGATATGGGTTTTAGGATAAAAATTTAAATCAATATTCGTTTTAGGTCAGAAAACATGAGACAAGCATTGGTTCATAGCTCATTTATTTATCAAGGTCACATAAATGGACTAGTTTCGTACAATTTTGTCTCAATTCTCAACAACTTTAAAATAAGATAGGTTGGGTTGGTGTTAGTTACATCGTCAATTTTGACTAGTTTTTTGTTCCAGATAAATTTGGTAAGAAAAATAGCTCAATTTGACACCCTTGAAATAAAATTTCAAGGGAAACCATTAAAAACTTAGATAATACTTTTATTTATTTATAAATTATGGCAGAAGTAATGATGTAACAAAAGAGTCAACAACGAGAGTTGCTACGTGTTTATGAGTTTGTTATAATTTGTTTTTTCTTTCAATTTCCAAGTGCGCAGCTGGTTTTTCAAATAGTTATTAAAAATATTACAAAGTTAAAACTTTATCCAAAGCATATTTGATAAAAAAAAGTCTATTTTTGGAAAAATGCTAGGAAGTCTACTTTTGTTGGGAGTTCCTTTTCATTTGTTTTTTCGTTTTAGTTTCTTAAGTAAACTTTGAAAAAATGTGATAATTAGTTTTGTGTTGTAATTTATGGGTAAATGACAAAACACCCTCTAGAATGTGTCTTTCTTTAAATTTCACATTCACCATCATGGAGACTATTTACTTTATCGAGTTGTTCACAAATTAATTTCAAAAACAGAAATACAAAAATTAGACTATAAATAAAACCAAGTTGAGGGACTATTATTAGTGCAATAAGGTGCCACGTTTGTTAAGC
Source organism: Cichorium intybus (assembly GCA_023525715.1). Taxonomy (NCBI): domain Eukaryota; kingdom Viridiplantae; phylum Streptophyta; class Magnoliopsida; order Asterales; family Asteraceae; genus Cichorium; species Cichorium intybus. Next base: position 8,758,574 of record CM042013.1, read on the forward strand.
ATGACAAGATACATGAAGTTTTTACACTGTGTTTGACATATATTGAACTGAGATAAGACATCTACAAGCATAAATTGTCCCTTCTAGAAAAGTGTGAAAGGAAGACACTCTAAATATCTCATATGTGCAAAAGACAGGAATGTCCTTCTCATCATTAGATGACAAGCCTAGAATGTTCGTTCATTCTAATCCAATCCAGTCCAGTCTATTTCTGTCGTTTGAAACAAACAAGCTCAACTATTTTAAATTTTGTTAATGCACAATTAAAGATTACAATCATGATATTTTCTTGTAATTTTCATCATAATTATTGATTTGTTGCAGCGTACCGGAAGTTCCCCCACCAAAAATCCCATATCAAGTATGTCCAGATCCGTCAGCAATTATATGGAGATCAAGGAGAAGAAGAAAACAGTAAATAACTAGCATGGATTGATACTATAGTTAGGGTGTGCATCGTTTGATTTGGTGCGGTTTTAGACTCAAACCATTGTGCAGAACTGGGCCCATTTGGATCTATCCTTATTTAAAAAGTTACATAACACCACCACCAAAAGAGGACATTAACACATTTACTCTTCAAAATCACAAGCTTTCGGCTGTTAGCAGCTCTCTTTTCTTTTTTACTTCCAATTCCCAATGCATATAAATGAAATGAAAATGTTTCTGTATATTCTAATCCACAGTTTCTGCTGTGTTTTGTTACACATGACAAGACAGGTTAGGATAGGACCGGATAAAAGGAGATCAGAGAGTCATTGTCCCACCTTTTGGATGAGACAAAAAATGTAATTTTTGTCTCGTTGACGTTAGTTGTATTATCGGTCAAATGTACGTCAAATACATGAGGGTCTCTTGCATAGACCAGATGTTGATAGCGAGTCTATGTCAGTATGTCTCACCCTTTTTTGGTGAGTCAAATGCTTGTCTGTCATAGGCTGATATGTGTTACAAATGGGGTTTCGCTTGAAAGGCATTTCTTTAAGTTATCCCCCAAGGGAATACTGACATAAGATTCAAAATGATGTGTTATAAGAAAGAAAAAAGGAAAGACAAATAGGTAATCAATCTGCTACAATACCCCACCCAACCCCTTTCGTATCATCATCTTCTTTATTCGTAAACCCACCTTCGTTGTTCTTTTACGGCAACAACTCAAACATCAAAAGAAGAACGTGGGTGAGGCTTTATTGTAGCACTAGGACAGAGAAGAGAAAGAAGATAAAATAGACAATAAGGGAGAGGGAGGGGCTTATCTGGCCGCCGTTGGGTATTCGAGTAAAAACAGCGACGGAAAAGAGGGGAAGATATGTAGAATGAAATGTTAGACTATGAGGTGTGGTGCTTTCAACCCCACACTACCGTCATATCATTTACAATTCTTTACCACATTAACCGTCGTACCATTTACAATTCTTTACCACATTATGAAGGGAATACTCATCACTCAACATCATCCAAATTATTATTTTTAATAGAAAATTTTATAAAATATAAATACATTAATTTTAAAAAGTACATTAAAGCTAATTTAAATTTAAAAATTACATAATTAAATATTAAATATTACGTAATTAAAAACTAAAAATTACTCCTCCTCGTTGTCTTCGTCGTTACCGTTTTGATTTTCATATAGACACTCTTTTAAATCGTGGCGAAGATTGTGGTACGTTTCAACGCTATGTATTTCCATAAATCTTGCAAAGTATCGGGTATTGACGGGTAGAAATTGTTCGTGAGGATGTGCCACATTGTACGATTTATACATAAAGATTGTCTGGCACTTTTCTTCTATTATTGTGTAATATGATACACGCGTACATAATGTTGGCTATTTTATCCTTATCCCACGCGCGTGTGAGATATTTTACTATTTGAAATCTTTTCTTTAGAACACCAAAAGCACGTTCGACATCCTTCCTTGTTGATTCTTATATCGCCTTAAACATTTTTCGTTTTCATCGTGTGGATGTTGATATGGTTGGACAAATGTAGAGCACTCGGGATATATCCCATTAACAAAATAGTAACTATGCTTATATTCCTTCTCATTCATCATGAATGGACAATCAGACGTCTTACCGGTCAGAATATCATTGAATATCAGCGACTCATTAAGAACGTCTCTGTCGATGTTTAACCCAGCAACACCAAAGAACACATGCCAAATCTCTAGATCATGTGACGCGACTGCTTCTAGTATTATCGTTGGCACTCCATGATCACCTCGCGTGAATTGACCTCGCTATGCAGTTGGACAGTTTTCCTAATCCCAGTGTGTACAATCAAGGTTCCAAGCATTTCTAGAAAACCGTGTGCTGCGTGATGTGCCTCATACAATTGTGTAACATCACTTCTCGTCGGCTTGCGCAAATATATATTGTCGTAAAGTTCAATAAGATATTCAACAAACAAATACGTACATTCATGTGTTGTTCTCTTGGACATCTTCAAATACTCATCTGTTGCATCCGTGATCACGCCTAAAGCTATAAGTCGAAGTGCTCCCATTAACTTCTGATATGTAGTAAACCCCCTTTTGCTTCCAGCATCCCATCTCAATTGAAAAAATTTGTAATTCTTAGATAAATTGTTAGCTAAAAGAAGGAAAACTGATTTACTTAAATAGAATCGTGTAACATCCGTGTTTTGGGCCTAAGAGTTTTGGGCTTAAACCGACAAATAAAATTTATTTTGTAAATAAAGAAAACAAATGAATAACTAAATTTAATATTTTGTTATATTTTATATTGTGAATAAATGAGCCAAATATAGTTTTAAAATCAATTTGTAACCAAATGTGAGAAATTTAGTCATAAGGACTAAAAGTGTCAATTTGGCCAAACTTACCCTAAGTAGATTTGACTAGTCATGGATTTAGAAAATTAGAAGATATAATAAAGGAATTGAGGTGGAGTTTAAATTAGGTCTAATAATTCCTTGAATTTCATTAAGGACCTAAATTGTGAAGAATTTTAGTGTAAGGGACCATTTTTGTCAAATTGGGAAACTAAGGGTTAGTGTTGACCTAGAGAGTGACTCATGTGAAATAAATAATTATATTTTGGGCATGAGTGTGAACTTAGAGACTTCTAGTTAGAATAATTGACTTTATGGGTGTTGGGTGATGTAAGACCAAACTCTAGGGACCCTTTGACAACGCCTAGTGACATCAAGTATTTTAGGCGTTGTTGAGCCCTGTTCTTGATAAAATTATATCAAATATGTCTGGGTATTCTCACTTTTCGTGCCAGGACTTGTCTGGAGAAAAAGAGTAAAAACAGGGACTAAAGGTGTACAAAAGAAAAAAGTATGGAAAGAATGGAAAATCAAGAGAAGTCGTACGCGCGCCGCGGATTTGAGATTTACGCGACGCGGGCTTAAGGCGGTGGAATACATTTAAATTCCGAAGAAACGGGGAAAGATAAGTACGCGCGCCGCGGATTTCACTTCTGCGCGGCGCGGTTGCGGGAAATTTGCAAGTATAAATAGATGCATTTCCAGCCGAAAACCCTAGCAAAGAACCGGGTGTAAGATCGACCTAGAAGCTCTTTGACTCCAGGATTCCATTTCAGAAGACTCTCAATTGGTATTTTATGATTTTTGATTTAATTTCCTTTTTAGTAGCAAGTAGTTTTGTAGCTAAAGTCTTTGGGAGTGACAACCACTGACTTTGAGCTCTTAGGTTCTGTTTTAGAAACATTTGGTTACTGATTTTGTACTTGGAATTCCTTTTGGTAAATGAAAAGCATTTGGTTACATTTAATCTTAGCTTTTCGGTGTTCGGATGTTTGTGTTTGATTTATTGTTTGATTGTGTTTTGGATATTGTGTTGGACCTTATTGAGACTGTTTTCCTTGGTTGAATTCAGTAGCTAATTAGGTTATTTGGTAAGCATTAAACCTTGGCTAGTAACTGTTCCATAGGACTTAACTAGTGGTAGTTTATGCTTTGCTTGGTTTGGTTAGTGTGGATGCCCTTGATTGCTTCTGAGTCAGAGATGTACTTCTGATTTCAGAAAGTGACTAGGACATTTGGACATAGCTTAGCTTGGCTTGAGTGTTTGAGCATTGTCTCATTTGCTAGTGATAGGAAAATAGAAACCAAATCCTCCGACTATAGCTGTGACACTATTAGTTGGTAATCTCTCATCTAGTCTAACCACGAAGCTCCTGTGGATCGACCCTGACTACCGCTATACTAGTGTGTGTTAGGTTTTCTCTTATTTTTGACCGCACGACGACCTAGGCGTGTCAAATTTTGGCGCCGTTGCCGGGGAGCTGTGAGCTTAGAATAGGTGAGTAGTAGGAACTTGTTTCTTGCTTTTTGAAATTTCATTTTGGGTAAGTTTGATTTTTGATTTTTGTGGGCGTGTTGCACTAGTGCATGCGTACCCGCAGGGGAGAGCAATTATCCCCATTGCAGTTTGATTCTGAGATCGAGCGTACTGCGCGCAAACTCCGTGCCCGTAGGCGTTTGAATATCATGAATTTCAGTCAAGTTAGTAGTAGTCCGGTTAGTGTTGCCCAGGAACCATTAGGTGAGGCAACGGGGAGGTTTTCTATTCCCCCATTATCAGAATTTCAATTTGGAAGTTCGAGTGTGTCTGGTGGTGCAGTTTCAGCCCCTGCACCGATACCATCATGCACTCCGCCATCTATTCCACCATTTACACCCGCTTCTCAACCACAATCCACCAATCCCTTTACATCTGCTATGTCTTGGGGAGAGCCGACCCGAGATGGCACCCCAGTTCCTAGACAGCAGACACCAACATCTCAACCACAACCAGTCCTATTTAAACCTCAACCCACATACCAACCAACACAACCTATACATTTCCAACAACCGCCTCAACCGCAATACCAATACCCAGAGACGGAGGAAGTGTATGACGAGGAAGATGAAGGATGGGTGCCACCAGCACCGCAACCTCAATGGAACCGAGGTCGGGGACCTCTCAGAAGAACACCACAATATCCACCACCAGGTCAGCGGGAGTACAATGATCATCCTTACGGTAACCCCGCTCAACCCTTACATTTTGCACAACCGAGACGGCAATCGGTTGCATCACATTTCCAACCTAGGGAATATGATGACTCGTCGCCAATCTATATTCCTGATAACATTGACTCGCAAGTAGAAATTAGACCTCAGTTATTAGGAATATTACCAGAGTTTAGAGGGTATAAGCAGGATGATCCCTATAATCATTTATACGAATTCTTAGCGATCGCTAATGCGAATAACCCTAGAAACACCAACAGAAATATTTTTAGGCTTAGATTGTTCCCGATCACCCTTAAGGATAAAGCCAAATATTGGTTCACATCGTTGCCAGCAAATAGTATTACTAGTTGGGATCAGCTCAAGGCGAAGTTTCTTCAAGAATTTTATCCAGCGAGCAAGACAACCGAAATCAGAAGAGTTATCCAGGATTTCCAGCAAAAGCCTGGAGAGGCTTTTCATGAAGCTTTTGACAGATTAAAGGAGTTGTTGCGATCTTGTCCGCATCATGAGATTCCTAGATGGCAGTTGGTCAAGTTATTCTTCGAGGGAGTTAGCGAGACACACCAGGCCATGATAAATGCCTCATCCAGTGGGACATTTATGTGGCAGGATCCTGAGGAAGCTTGGCAGTTTTTGGAGCAGTTAAGTAATGGCTCCAAGGCAAACTTTTCAACTAGGAAGACTGCATGTACGGTAGCAGCGGTGGGAGTCGATGCTGATTGGAAAAAGGAAGTGAAAAAGGAAATCAGTGAATTGAACAAAAAGTTCGACAGGCTTATGTCCACACTGCAGAATGGACCGCCAAACTCATCACAAGGAGGTCAAGGAGGACCTAAGATTCATCTGATCGACTGCAAGACTGGAGATATGGATATTTTCTTTGGGACCAGGAAAAGACGATTGAATATGTTTGGGAACCCAATATCACTACCTTCAGAGGAAAATGGCAAACCGGTAGACAGGAAAACATTAATGGAGCCAGGAATCAAAAGCAAAGAGAAGATATGGACACGTACGGGAGAGGGAGGAAAAGAGGAAATCTTAAAGGAAACCAAGGACCACCCGCTGTCCGCCATCGACAAGGAACAACTGCTGGACATGCTAGAAATGATGGAAGCAAGGCATCAGCAATATGAAAGAGAATCCAGAAAACGAGAGGCAAATGTCTTCGAGCTCTTGAAATCTCAACAACAATGGATCAGTGGTGTGAGTGATCGGATGACCCAACTCACATCCCTTATGACAGTGATGGCTAATAATTTCATGCCAGAATACCAGCAAATGCCGTCAAGAGGTCAAGAAGAAGAAGAAGAAGAAGGGTCAGTTTAGGAGCAGTACGTCCGGCTGAAGACATTAAACTTAGCGCTTGTTGGGAGGCAACCCATCGTGTCATAAGTTAGGATATATTTCTTAAAAAAAAATAATAATAAAAATAAAAAATAATACATCAATCTCTGTGCAAATATTAGTGGTTTGAAATAAGTGTGGGGTCAATTGGAATTTTGAAATTTTTGAAGTCCGCGCCGCGGGTATTTGAATTACGCGACGCGGGATCGTAAACTAACCCGATGCGCAGGGGTTGATTTGGTGACACGCGCGACGCGCAACGTGCAAACCCGCGACGCGACAAACGATCCGTCAGTTTCCCCCTTTATACGGTGAGCCGCGGCTCACAACTCAAATCACACGACTCGGAGCTCTGGTGATCAAAAATTTCTTGCAATTTTTCTTGCTTATTGTGTTTCTACTGCCAAGGTATGCCATTTTAACTACTTATTAGCTGTTTAAACTAGTTATTAGGTAGTTAATTTTAGGGTTTTATTCAAAAAGTTCAAAAACTTAGAATCACTAATGCTAGCTTATAGGGTGTTTGTTTTGCCAAATGAAGACCCTAGATGAGCTAGTCGGCACTTAGGCTACCTTGTGGTGTGATTATAATGAGTGTTAGCAGGTTAAATTGAGAAATGGGATCGGGGTTTGGAAACAGCCGCACGCCGCGCCGCGCCCTTGCTCTTGGGCCACGCCGCGGTGCGGCTGGGAAGACAAGGACTGATTTTGCAAAATTTTTTGTCTTGTGGATATATTTTCTTTTTGCAGATGATGTTTAGAATGGAGCACGCTTTCCTCCAGTTCCCCGCGGAACTGGCCAGTTCTGTTGAGTATACCTCGCGGAGGGATGCTTTGAGGAGTCGCCGGGTGTTAGAGGCGACGGTCATTGATCGAGATATTCTTAGAGACGCAGGGCTCTGGGGTGCGATCGAGCCGTTCTTACATCGCACCTGGATCCACGAGGAGGCGTCATTCACGTGCAGAGGTTGGGACCGGATCATGGCCACTGACGAGGATGTGGTCTACACAGAGCTTCTCCTGGAGTTCCTGTCTACGGTCCATTTCGCTCCCAGGGCGGGAGACCCGCGTTCCAGGCTCGTACGTTTTCGTTTGGGAGGTGAGCATAGGGAGTGCAACCTCCGGGAGTTTGGGAGGCGCTGACGTGCACGCAGAGGTCGTCATGCGGTCAAAAATAAGAAATAACCTAACATTCACTAGTATAGTGGAGTCAGGGTCGATCCACAGGAGCTACGTGGTCAGCCTAGATGAGAGATTACCAACTGATAGTGTCACGGCTATAGTCGGAAGAACTAATTTCTATCTTTCTACCTTGAACAATATTCAAACACCCAAGCTAAGCTTAGCTATGTCCAAATGACCTAGTTACTTTCTGAATTCAGAAGTACATCTCTGAATCAGGAGCAATTGAAGGCATTCAAACTAGCAAAAACCAAGCAAGCACAAACTAGCTAATAACTAACAGTTCTATGAGACAGTTAACAGCCAAGATTTAATGCTCAATATAACCAAGTTAGCTACTGTTTTCAGCAAGGGAAAACCATCCTAACCAAGTCACAAACAAAATCCAAGCACAATCAAACAATCAAAACTCCACAAGCATCCGAAATACCGAAAAAGCAATATTTAAGGTAACCGAATGATTTCATTCACTCAAACCAATATCCAAACATCAAATCAGTAACCAAAACTACTAAAAACAGAACCCTAAGCTAGAATTCAATGGTTGTCACACCCAAAGATTCAACTCAAAGCTTACAAATGTTTAACTAAAATGAAATAAAATCTAAAACATGAAAATACCAAATTATAGCTTCTGGAATGGAATCCTCGAGTCAAAGAGCTTCTAGGTCGATGTTTACACCAGGTCTTTGCTAGGGTTTTCGGCTGGAAATGCCTCTATTTATAGTTGCAAATTTCCCGTGACCGCGCCGCGCAAATGTGAAATCCGCGGCGCGCGTACTTATTGTTAGTTCTATATGCCCAAGGATGATCATAAAATGATATTACTAATAATACATGATCCTATAGGGTCACACCAACAACAAGTTTGACACCAATTGATCATTTAGAACGTTAAATTTGATTTAACATCAAATGATACTAAACTTGCAATTTAATCTTGTAGGTTATTATTATTTGAGGTAAATAATAATAACTACAAAATTAAAGGTTGATTAGTAATTCATATGTGATGAATTAATTAAGTAACAATTAAATTGTTTAAATTGTTAAACGATTTAATTGATTTATAAGTAAGCCTTTTATTTAATTTAATTAGTAAATTAAATTATATATATATATATATATATATATATATATATATATATATATATATATATTGTTATATATATATATATATATATATATATATATGTATATATATATAATTATACAATTAAGATTGTATATTTAGATGGTTTATTTATATATTTGATTATGGGTTAAATGTTATTCCATTAAAGAAATGAGAAGATGTATTATTTATAAACTTATAATTATCTAAGTTTTATAAATAATAACAACCCACTAGCACTTCATTAGTCATCATATAACTAGCCATATTGGAAGGAAAAGAATGCATTAAGAACTTAAAAGAAAAGGAAGATGCCTTGTGTCTTCTAGCTTTTGATTATAGAAATCAAATGGATCTTTCTTTTAAGCTAGTTGCATGTGCTTTTCTTTTGCCTTTGGTGGGATATAATGTGGACGATTTTGAGGGCATGTGTACATCATTCTTGCTTCAAGAAATCAGCCAAAAACTCTCCTAAAGTTCTTAGAAAGAATTGGTCTTTGGTTTCATAAGAAAAGGAGTCATATCTTGCAAGTTGTGGAACTAGCATTCAAGGGTGTTCAAGCTTGTGGTGGATCAACTATAGAGGGATTCTAATTTGATTCCTAGCTATCAAAATCATCCAAACCAAACCAAGAACAAAAGGTTATGATCTTGAACTTAATCTATGTTTGTTCTTCATCTTATCTCTACATGCATGTAGCATGATCCTCTTGAAAATGGAATTTGTGTTCATGATTTTATGCTTCCGTTGCAAACTCTTGTTTTTGAAACTAACCACATGAACCATGATTTCCAACAATTGGTATCAGAGCCATGGCTATATTGCATGTTTAGATAATAAGTTTATTTGGATAAACTTGGTTTTTGGAAGCCATGAATGTTCATCTTCTTAAATGAAAGTTTCATGCATGGCTTCTTTGGCAACATGCATATATATAATCTATGATTTTATGTAACCAACTATATCTTATGTATGCATGCTTTTGGTTACATAAATTGTTGCCTTAGAAAAACAAAGTGTTGATTTTCTTATGATTTTATGTGATAAAATGGTGCATAAACAAGCCAAGGACCATATGATGCATGTTTTGTGTTTGTGTTCGATATGGTTGTAATCTATTCATTTATTCAAATGGTTTGTAATAATAATTAGTTATTTCCTTCTTAATATTCATTTTGTAAATATTAGAATAGTTGTATTTTATTTATTTCACAAAATGTAACAAGAGAAGGAAGTAAAAGACCAAGAGAAGATTGCACCCAACAGCAGCACTTTCTGAAGTGCTGCTGTCCAGATTTCGAAAATTTTAGAAAGTGTTTTTAAAATTCATATCTTGGTTATTTGGTGATATACTTGTTGGTAACTTTAATATCTAGTATATACATTAAGTTTCAACAAGTATTAGCATCAATATAGCCAAGAAAGAATTGAAAAATGCAACAAAAAACCACATTTTTCTTCCTGCTGCCCCTGGATTTCGAAAATTTTCAAGGGGGCAAAGAAAAATCACAACTTATTACATGGTGTCAAGAAATGGTGGTTCAAGTATCATTTGATGTTATAAAAGGCTTGGCAAAATTGTAGCCAAATCGAAGATCATTTGGTTGAGTTTTTGTCACTCTTTTGTCCCTAGGTTTGGACTTGATATTTCATGTGTGGCTCACATGAAATATCAAACTAGTTGGCTTGGGTTTATGCACCCATGCATGCTTGTGATGTTTGAATGTTTTATTATGTTATGTTGTGGATGAAAATAAGATTTTGCATGCTAGACAACTTAGATAATTAAACATAATCATCAAGGAGTTTGTATGTTCAAAAGTTGACATTTAAAACATAAGATGTGATAAAATGGGTTTTATTAAAATGGGTTTTGTTTAAAACCTATTAAATCAAGTTTTGAAAATGATTGAAACAAGAAATAAAATGGAGATTTTATGAACTCTTACAAACTCCAACCCTAAGTAATAATGATAATTATTTAGGATTATAAATTGGTTCTAATATATGTGATCAAACTCAAACTTAATATTGGATATTAATTGTAATCTTGACCACAAACAAAGAATCAATAAAATGGAGATTTTATGATTAAGGAACCAATTAACAAAATAAGATTTAATGGTACCATGTTCATTGGATGCATGCAATCTACATGATACCATATGTTTTTCAAAATTAGAATTGTAAAACATTCAAATCCCTTATGAAATACGAATCAATGTCGTCCCTCTTAAAGACACTCATGTATCACTTGTATTTCCTTGTGGGATAAAGGATACCTAACCACTTGGAGTCTTCTTGTGATACAAGAAGTAGTTTTTGCAACATTGATGGGATAAAGGACACCTAACCATCAATAGTTGACAAAACTACACGTCCGTTTAAGTAGGATGATTCGTTTGGAAATCTCTTGTGATAAAGGTCACCTAAGCATTAGAAATCCAAGGCATAGATGGGATCAAACATGCCAAACTTATAAATGTTATAATAGGATCCCATAACTCTAGAAATTATATTTGGATATAATTGGTAAACCGTTACCTACCTTGTTGATTCGAATAGGCGGGATAAAGGATACCTAACCACTTATTCGTGATGCAACTTGGATTCTAGATCTTAATTAATTAAAGTTTATGAAACAAGAAAGGGTATTAATTATTAAGGACTTAATATCATAATTTACTAAATAGAACCTTGTTAAAATTTTGTAGATGGCACCAAACAACACACACTCGGCTCCTAACAAAACCTCACTACGGTCTCTCCTTGAAGGAGAAAAACTTAACCATACCAACTTCTTGGATTGGCACCGTAGTGTGAGAATTGTTCTCAAACAAGAAAAGAAAGAATATGTTCTCAATGAACCACTTCCAGAAGAGCCCCCTGCCATTCCTAAGCCCGCACACGATGCATGGCTTAAAAAGATGGATGATTCCATCGATGCATCATGCCTCATGTTGGCAACCATGATTCCTGACCTTCAGAAGGATTTGGAGAATCATTCAGCCTATGACATGATTCATCAACTAAAGGAAATGTTCCAACAACTTGCAAGAACGGAAAGGTTCGAAACTGTTCGGGCTTTCCATGCTTGCAAGATGGAGGATGGGCAGTCGGTAAGCTCTTATGTGCTCAAAATGAAGAGTCACATTGATCATTTGGCACGTCTTGGAGTTGTGATGCCCGAAGAGCTAGCAACGGATATGATCCTTAACTCCTTGACAAAGTCCTTTGATCCTTTTGTCATGAATTTTAACATGAATGGTTTCAACAAGACTATCCCGGAATTACATGGGATGCTAATTACCGCGGAAAAGAATCTGCCTAAGAAAACCACTCAAGTTCTCATGATCAAGGAAGGTGGCACAAAGAGAACTAGACCAGAACACCCCACCAACTCCAAGGGCAAAGGGAAAGCAAAAGCTTTCAAAGAAAAGGGCAAGAAAGTTGTCCAATCATCCCGTCCGCCCAAGAAGAAGGCAAAAGTTGCCAAAGAAGACACATGCTTTGAATGTGGCAAAGCTGGGCATTGGAAGAGAAATTGCCCTACCTATCTTGCGGAGTTGAAGAAGAAGAAGGCCGGTGAAGGCACTTCAGGTATCTATGTGATAGACCTAGAACTTTATAATTTATCTCCTAACACATGGGTATTTGATACTGGTTGTGGAACTCACATATGTAATATGTTGCAGGGGTTCAAAAGGAGTAGGCAACTGAAGGCAAATGAAGTAGTACTTCGGGTTGGAAACAATGCAAGGGTTGCGGTGGATTCAATTGGAAGTTTTAATTTATTACTACCTAATGGCTTGTGTGTGACATTGTTGAATGTTTACTATGTTCCTAGCTTGACTAGGAATATTATTTCGGTTGCTAAATTAAGACAATGTGGATTTGATCTTTCCTTTAATAATGATGATATTTGTGTTTACAAAAATAATGTATTCTATTTTGAGGCTAGGCCTTTAAATGGAATTTATGAAGTAAACCTTGATGAAAAGACTAACAATGGCTCTTTATACCATACTTTCACCAAGAAACCCAAATTTGATTTGAGTCAAACCTATCTATGGCATTGTCGCCTTGGGCATATAAACAAGAATCGCATATCCCAACTTCAAAAGAGTGGACTTTTGAAGGCAAATGAGAATGACTCATTTGATATATGTGAATCTTGTTTACATGGCAAGATGACTAAAGCTCCTTTCTCTGGAACCAATGAGAGAGCAAAGGACTTGTTAGGAATCATACATACGGATGTATGTGGTCCTTTCAAGCCAATGACTAGATATGGTGAAAGATATTTCATCACCTTCACTGACGACTTTAGTCGTTTTGGATATGTTTATTTAATTAAACATAAACATGAGGCATTTGAAATGTTCAAAACGTTTCAAAGTGAAGTGGAAAATCAACTCAACAAAACAATTAAAGTTCTTCGTTCTGATAGAGGAGGTGAGTACTTAAGTACAAACTTTATGGATCATCTTAAGACTTGTGGAATTGTTTCACAACTTACTCCACCTGGAACACCACAACATAATGGTGTGTCTGAGAGGCGGAACCGAACACTATTGGATATGGTTCGATCCATGATGAGTAGAAGTACTCTACCTTTATCTTTTTGGGGTTATGCTATACAAACAGCTGCTCGTCTCCTAAACATGGCACCTACTAAGAAGGTAGATAAAACGCCTTATGAGATATGGCATGGAAGGGTTCCATCTTTATCCTATCTAAAGGTATGGGGTTGTGAAGCTTATGTTAGACAAGAAGCTTCAAACAAATTAGAACCCCGTTCAACTAAATGTATCTTTGTAGGGTATCCGAAAGATTGTCTTGGATACTATTTCTACAATCCCATCGAGAATAAGATATTTATTTCTCGAAAAGCTGAATTCCTAGAAAACAAGTTTCTGACGGAAGAGGCTAGTGGGAGGTTTGTGGAACTTGAGGAACTTCAGGAACCACAACCTGATACACAAGAAGTTGAACCTAGCATTCAACAAGAAATTGTTGAACCTGAACAAACGGTTGATCAGGAACAAGTTGTAACACAAGGTGTTCGCAAATCTGGTAGGGTTCGAATTGAACCAGAAAGGTATGGTTACCTTTTGATGGAAGAGGAATGTTATACGATAGATTCTGATGAACCCATCAACTATCAGAGTGCAATATCAGATCCTGAATCTGATAAATGGCTTGAGGCCATGAACACTGAGATGCAATCCATGCACGATAATCAAGTTTGGAACTTGGTTAATCTTCCCACCAATTGTAAGACTGTTGGGAACAAATGGGTTTTCAAGAAGAAAATCGACGTGGATGGAAATGTTCACACTTTTAAGGCTAGACTTGTCGCTAAAGGATACTCACAGACTCATGGTATTGACTATGATGAGACCTTTTCTCCAGTGGCAATGATCAAGTCGATTAGGATACTTTTTGCGATAGCCGCATACTATGATTATGAGATATGGCAAATGGATGTCAAGACCGCTTTCCTTAATGGATACTTATTGGAAGATGTCTATATGGAACAACCTGAAGGTTTTGTCGATCCCAAGCATCCAAACAAAGTGTGCAAGCTTAAAAGATCTATCTATGGATTAAAGCAAGCGTCTCGAACATGGAACATCCGTTTTGATGAAAAGATTACGAGTTTTGGATTCATCAAAAATGAGGATGACTCCTGTGTTTACAAGAAAGCTAGTGGGAGCATTGTCATAATCCTAGTATTGTATGTAGATGACATACTTTTATTTGGAAATGACATCCCAACTTTAAAAGGTGTCAAAGCGTTCCTTGAGAGTTGTTTCTCAATGAAGGATCTAGGGGAAGCTGCTTATGTATTAGGCATAAAGATCTATAGAGATAGATCTAAGAGACTTATTGGTCTTAGCCAAAGTGTATATATTGATAAAATCTTGAAAAGGTTCAAGATGCAAGACTCCAAAAGAGGATTCTTGCCAATGCCTCATGGCACCATCCTAAGCAAGTCTCAGTGCCCAAACTCTAGGACTGAACTTGAAAGGATGAAACATGTTCCATATGCTTCGGCAATTGGGTCCATCATGTATGCCATGTTATGCACTAGGCCCGACGTCTCATGTGCCTTAAGTATGACTAGTAGGTATCAACAGAACCCAGGTGAAGCCCACTGGACTGCTGTAAAGAACATTCTTAAGTACTTGAGAAGAACTAAAGATATGTTCTTAGTTTACGGCGGTTTGGAAGAAAGCTTAAAGGTAAAGGGTTACACTGACGCAAGCTTCCAAACAGATAGGGATGATTCGAAATCTCAATCTGGGTATGTCTTTATTTTAAATGGAGGAGCCGTGTCTTGGAAGAGTTCCAAACAAGAAGTGATTGCACAATCCACTACAGAATCAGAATATGTTGCTGCTTCAGAAGCTGCTCAAGAAGCTGTCTGGATGAGAAAGTTCATAGAAGATCTAGGGGTTGTTCCTTCCATTCGGGACCCTATAGAAATCTTCTGTGACAATCTAGGTGCTATAGCTCAAGCAAAGGAACCTAGATTGCATCAAAAAACCAAACACATTCACCGAAGGTATAACTACATTAGACATGAAGTTAAGAATGGTGAAATAAGTATTCACAAGGTTCATACAGATCAAAATTTGGCAGACCCATTCACAAAACATTTACCTCAAACTAAGCATGAAAGTCATGCTAAGGGTATAGGACTCCGTTTTTCCAATGAATGGATTTGATTTGTGTTTAATGTTTTATGAATATGAACTTATGTAAACGACAAGAATTATGTAATATATGTGACGTGATGTTTCATTCATAATTATTGTGTTTTATTAGCATGTTTAATCCTTGAATAATTTAGTTATTCTAAACGTCCATAGTCGATCATAGTTGTGGGAGCAATTATGAAGTAAGACTAATATGAATTGGATTGGTTGACTTTTATGGGTAAAAGTAGCAAAAAGGTTGCAACCAAATTCATAGGTACTTGTCAGTAAACAAGTATTGGACTTGACCCGTTTCAAGATCACTCCATGGATCATCATCATAAGTGATTATTGAATAAAGGTATTATCATTGTATCCTTTGACCTGAGATACATATTTGGGACTCAAGTGTAGAGTGTACTATGCTTTGATATGGTTTACTGTTGTTCTTGAAATACAGACAACCATAAAGGCCATACTCATGCATAGTACTAACTATATGAGGGGCGTATGTAGTCAAGACGGGATTTGTTCCTCTTATGTGTTGAGAGTTAGACATCTAAGGCGCCTGTTTGAAAGTTGAACATAAAATGAGAATGATTAAGATCCATGTCTCATGTTCAACATGATGTCTGTGACAAAGGGATAATTGATAGATAACCTTATACATCAATTAGAGCCTCGTGTTTTCTGAAGAATTGAATGTTGTTGAATGGCACAATGTCATGTGTTATTGGGGGCAGTGAAATGTTGCTAGACGTTTACCACTGTCGATATCATTCTATGATGCAACCTTGTGCAAGTGGGAGATTGTTAGTTCTATATGCCCAAGGATGATCATAAAATGATATTACTAATAATACATGATCCTATAGGGTCACACCAACAACAAGTTTGACACCAATTGATCATTTAGAACGTTAAATTTGATTTAACATCAAATGATACTAAACTTGCAATTTAATCTTGTAGGTTATTATTATTTGAGGTAAATAATAATAACTACAAAATTAAAGGTTGATTAGTAATTCATATGTGATGAATTAATTAAGTAACAATTAAATTGTTTAAATTGTTAAACGATTTAATTGATTTATAAGTAAGCCTTTTATTTAATTTAATTAGTAAATTAAATAATATATATATATATATATATATATATATATATATATATATATATATATATTGTTATATATATATGTATATATATATATAATTATACAATTAAGATTGTATATTTAGATGGTTTATTTATATATTTGATTATGAGTTAAATGTTATTCCATTAAAGAAATGAGAAGATGTATTATTTATAAACTTATAATTATCTAAGTTTTATAAATAATAACAACCCACTAGCACTTCATTAGTCATCATATAACTAGCCATATTGGAAGGAAAAGAATGCATTAAGAACTTAAAAGAAAAGGAAGATGCCTTGTGTCTTCTAGCTTTTGATTATAGAAATCAAATGGATCTTTCTTTTAAGCTAGTTGCATGTGCTTTTCTTTTGCCTTTGGTGGGATATAATGTGGACGATTTTGAGGGCATGTGTACATCATTCTTGCTTCAAGAAATCAGCCAAAAACTCTCCTAAAGTTCTTAGAAAGAATTGGTCTTTGGTTTCATAAGAAAAGGAGTCATATCTTGCAAGTTGTGGAACTAGCATTCAAGGGTGTTCAAGCTTGTGGTGGATCAACTATAGAGGGATTCTAATTTGATTCCTAGCTATCAAAATCATCCAAACCAAACCAAGAACAAAAGGTTATGATCTTGAACTTAATCTATGTTTGTTCTTCATCTTATCTCTACATGCATGTAGCATGATCCTCTTGAAAATGGAATTTGTGTTCATGATTTTATGCTTCCGTTGCAAACTCTTGTTTTTGAAACTAACCACATGAACCATGATTTCCAACACTTATCCGTTCCCCGTTTTTTCATCATTTAAATGTGTTCCACCGCCTTACATCCGCGTCGCGCAGGAGATAAATCCGCGGCGCGCGTACGTCTTCTCTTGATTTTTCATTCTTTCCATACTTTTTCCTTTTTGTACACTTTTAGTCCCTGTATCTGTTCTTTTTCTCCAGACAAGTCCTGACACGAAAAGTGAGAATACCCATGCATATTTGATATAATTTTACCAAGAACAGGGCTCAACAACGCCTAAAATACTTGATATCACTAGGCGTTGTCAAACACCCCACACTTGTGCCTTGCTTGTCCCCAAGCAAGAGAGTTTTTAACAAATTATAATAGAGAATCGAACAGTTTTCGAATGTGTTTAGTTTCAAAGCTTATTGCTCTTCGAGTTAGCATGGAATAGTTTGTGAAAACATAATTGAGTTGTTCTTTGGAATTCATGGCTTTCTAAAGAACCCTTGATTACAAACTTTCTGTCCACAATATAGTGTACTTACTCGTTCAGATTCTAAAGGCCATTAAGGAATTGTCCATGACTTTCGATGTTGTCTGTGTAACGAGCTTTCAGAAATACCATCCCAGACCAGACGATCTTAGGTGGTAAGGTGCATAAGGCTCACCCATTTTAGACTTACCGGCTCGAACAACAAAGGCCACAGATTGACTTTTCCTTCCTAAATTCCAATCCTAAAACGGCTCAATCTTCTAAACTTGTAAAACTCAACTTATTTGACTAACTAATAGCATGATCACAACTAAACAGTATTTTTTGAAAAATACTAATGCTATCACAATCACAAACCATTCATTTCAAAATTGCAATTCATTAAAAATTTTGAAAAATATTGCTAAAAATTGAAAAATTGATCAGTTCTGCAAAAATTTCAAAAATATCTCTTTCGACCGTCCACACCCCACACTTAAAACCGTACAACGTCCCCGTTGTACAAAAAATTATTTCAAAGCAAGGGAGAAAGAGTTACCCCTTTTTTGGACGATGGACTGCTTGGTGCTTAATATCACAGGTATAATGCGTACAAAAAGATCCTCGATTCATATGCTGGAGTTGTAGCGCTACAGTAGGACACGCCGGTGGTCAAGACAAGTGGAGGGGGTACGGTGACCCCACACTTGTCTGAGACAACTCCCTCTCAATTTGATATATCATGCATAGCTTAACAAAAAATGAATGTATGTGTTGCGGACGACCGCGGCGCGCAATTAAGATATACGCGTCGCGGTAATTACGAGAGTTGAAACTGTTGTGGAAGTGGAATTGACCACGTCGCGCATATATGAGATCCGCGGCGCGGTAATTGCAGAAAATTCAGCTACATTCAAACACTCATAAACAAGAACTCAACACAAAACCTACTATTTTATTCAACATACTAATGCCCAATGGCTTATTTTTGTCAACTATGAACAATTAATTCCTACCTACTTAAGAAAAACATGTAAAAATCTATGCAAAATGTTCTAAAGGACAAAAACTAACAAAAAGACAAAAAGACACCCATAAGTACATCCTCAGTTGTGTGCAGTGTCATCCTCTTCTCCTTCCTCTGGGTCTTCTTCTGGATCCTCCTCCATAGGCTCCTCGTCTTCATCCCGGATTGTTGGTTGCGGTCTCGGTGGGGCACATCGGCATTTAGCCATGAAAGTGATCATGCAGTCGGCCAACCATAAGAGCTGATCCTGCATGTTCTCGGTCCGTCTATTCATCTCCTTAGTGACAACCGCCTGTGCCTGCTGGTCTCTGTGGTGGGTCTGCAGAGTCTGCTGGATTGCTTGCATCTTGTCGACCAGGTACCGAGACTCCATGGTAGCAGGAGAGAGGCTGCGAGGTAGACTGTCGGTCACTCGCTGATGCTTCCTGGATGCTGAGGAAGATGGCTCGGTCCGGAAGGCCGGAAACGGGGATCGCTCAGATGTCGTGAACCCCTCGTCAATATAGATCACATCCCTTGATAAGGTGGTGGGCGGGCTGAAAGGAACTGGCGGAATAACTGTCAGCCCCTGAGTGGCGTGCTCAGTCAGCAACCCATAAGACTGGGCCAGTCTCATAACATAGTGCCCTCCACCGAGAGCAGTCTGGTGTAGCGGAGCGTCGGTGATCCGCCTGAAGTAGTCTGCAATGAAATATGGCTTGTTGCATGTCTGCAACATCCGGGTCAGACACCACATGAGGTACAGCTCACGCGGTGTAACTCGCTCCTCATCAGCATGCGGCCAGATCATGGTCGTGATCAACCGGTGTAGCATCCGGTGAGAAGGCAGATGCATCAATCCCTCCCGCACGGTATTCTCATGATACCGTGTGGATGAGATGGTGCTCCAGTAGTCACCAGGGGAAAATGAGTTGTCGACGGCGTAGTTGGCCCGCCGGTGGAATAAGTCAAACCCTGGCGCCTCAGACTCCTCCTCAGTGTAAAGCCCGATCCGATACCCGAACTCCCGTAAGCTGCAGCTGCGGTTGTGGTTCCCCAACCGGAACTGCACCATCTCCTCTGTATCCATCCCCACCGGTTGGTGGTCAAAGTGGTAACTTGCGAGAAACTGCAAGTATACCTCGCGGTAGATTGGTTCAGACATGTTGACCGCGCTTTCGATAGCCCGGCACGTATAAATAAGCTCATCCTTGTCATAACCCGTCTGTACCAGCCAGTACTGCAAATGTCCCATAATTCCTGACTCAGTGGTCAACTCCCAGTTGACTGATCGCGCGGGGAGAATCCGCTTCTGTTGTTGAATAGTTCGACGGTTGTAAAAGTTATAAGCTCATGTTCTACCCACTCCCGTAGCCAGGGAGTTCCAATCGATTGATTCCGAACTGGCCGAAGAAGACATTGTTTCTGCAAAAATCAAAAAAAAAAAAAATTTAAAAGTTACTGTTCTGTCCAGACGCTCGGCGCGTCGCGCGTATATAGTCCCGCGGCGCGCTATAAGAGTATTCATGTTACGCGTCGCAGACTGTAACAGGCGCGGCGCGGCGAATGAGTTCAGGGTGAAAAATTCACAGATTACGTCCCTACTAAGCCGTTTTTCCTAGTTCTAAATATTGGGTTTTGCAGAGCATAGTAGTTTAATCTTAATTTCACTGTCAATTTCACCAGATTATTGCAACATTGCGGATTACAGAAGTATTTACTCTAAGTTCAAGAAGGAGAGAAAAGAGATGAAGAGAGAATGCTTACTTGATTTGCTGTGAAGCGAAAGACAATGCAGATGGATTACTTGCACGAGAGATTTTACCACGATGAAAAGAAGCAAAAATTATCAAGTTCCGATTATATACAAGTATGGGGGTTTTGGAATGGCATTCAAACTCTCTTTTTAGGATTATCTCTAATTTCAAATTAAGATAAGGCCGCGGCACGTGAAGCTTCTATCCGCGTCGCGTAAAAATCTGATTTCAAGCGTAATCGTAAAAATTAAACACGCGCGCCGCGGACTCAAAGATCCCGCGTCGCGGTGCTGCAAAATTACCAAAATGACCCCACACTTGCCTTTTTCATACCGTGATAACATGGATGTGAAGGATTAAGAATGACATGCAAAATTATACAAAGGATAATCGGGTTGCCTCCCGACAAGCGCTAAGTTTAACGTCTTCAGCCAGACGTGCACTTACCTGCTTATGTAGTATACGTTGGAATTTCTGTTATGAACTCGACTGTCTCAATTTCTAGGTTCTGGAATGTGCCTGTAGTAATGTATGGTTTGAGTCTATGGCCATTGACTTTAAATGGTTGCCCACCTTTTAAGTCCTGGATTTCGACTACACCATAATCTGTAGTGCCGATTACTTTGTAAGGACCATTCCACTTACTTCTCAATTTTCCTGGAAACATCTTCAGTCTTGAGTTGTACAACCAAACTTTTTGCCCCACTTCAAAGACTTTCAGTCGCAGCTTTGCGTCATGATATCGCTTCATCTTTGATTTGTAAGTGGCTGCGTTCTCATAGGCTTCATCCCATAATTCCTCTAGCTCGGACAACTGAAATTTTCTTTCTTTTCCGGCAGCAGTGTATTCCATGTTGACTTTCTTGACAGCCCATAAGGCACGATTGGCGATTTCCACTGGCAGATGACATCCTTTCCCATAAACCAACCGATATGGAGTGGTTTCGATCGGTGTTTTGTATGCTGTCCAGTATGCCCACAATGTGTCATCTAACCTTAACGACCAATCTTTTCTATCCGTCTTGACAGTCTTCTGAAGGATCTCTTTGATTTGCCTATTGGATACTTCGACTTGGCCACTAGTCTGTGGGTGATAAGGCGTTGCAATGCGATGATTTACCCCATAATGTTTCAGCAATCTTCCGAACTTGAAATTCTTGAAATGCGATCCTCCGTCACTAATGATTACCCTTGGGACTCCATGCCTGGTGAAGATATTTTTCTTCACAAATTTGCACACCACGTGATGGTCATTTGTACGAGTTGCTTCGGCCTCAATCCATTTTGAAACATAATCTACTGCCACCAAAATGTAGACGTATCCATGTGATGTGGGGAATGGACCCATAAAATCGATTCCCCAGACATCAAAGATGTCTACCACCAAAATTGGATTCAAAGGCATTTGATCCCTTTTTGATATATTTCCTAATTGCTGGCAATTGATGCACTCTTTGGCAGTCCTATGCGCGTCTCGAAAGATAGTCGGCCAATACAATCCGGATACGAGAACTTTATATCCGGTTTTCCTTCCACTGAAGTGTCCTCCACATGCTGACGCATGACAGAGATCCAACACCTTACCAATTTCATTGTCCGGCACACATCGACGAATTATCTGATCTTCACCTACCTTGAAAAGGTCTGGATCGTCCCAAATGAATCTCTTTGCGTACGTGCGAAATTGCTTCTGCCGTTGTTTCGTCCAATGTTTTGGTATTGCTCCTGTAGCCAGGAAATTTACATAATTTGCGTACCATGGAGCTCCATTAACTTCTAACAGCTGTTCGTCGGGAAATGAGTCTTGAATTCCTGTTTCCAGTCCTTCAACTGGTAGTCTTGAAAGATGATCTGCTACCACGTTCTCAGCTCCCTTCTTGTCTTTGATGTCTATATCGAATTCTTGCAGCAGAAGAATCCACCTGATTAATCGAGGTTTGGATTCCTTTTTTGTGAGCAATTGTCGAACTGCACTGTGGTCAGTATAAACCACCACCTTGGATCCCCAGATATAAGATCTGAATTTATCTAAAGCAAAAACTACAGCTAATAACTCTTTTTCAGTGGTTGTGTAATTTAATTGAGCTTCGGAAAAAGTTTTACTAGCATAGCAAATGACAATAGGCTTCTTATCAATTTTCTGTCCTAACACTGCACCGGCGGCATAATCGCTAGCGTCACACATTATCTCGAAAGGTTGTGTCCAGTCAGGTGGCTTCAAGATGGGGGCCTCAACCAATTTATTTTTAAGGATATTGAATGCCTTTGTACATTCATCGTCAAAAATAAATGGTGCGTCCTTTAACAGAAGACCACAGAGGGGCTTAGAGATAGCACTAAAATCTTTAATGAATCTGCGATAAAACCCTGCATGCCCCAAGAATGATCTGACTCCTTTCACCGATGTTGGAGGTGGCAATGTGGATATGACCTTAACTTTAGCGCGATCGACTTCGAATCCTCTTTCAGAAACCACATGTCCCAATACTATTCCTTCTCGTACCATAAAATGGCTTTTCTCCCAGGAAAGAACCAGGTTTGTTTCCACACATCTTTTCAGCACCTTTTCCAATTGATCTAAGCAAGTCTCAAATGTAGGTCCAAAAATTGAGAAATCATCCATGAAGATTTCTAGTGCCTCCCCAATCATGTCAGAAAAAATTGCCATCATACATCGTTGAAATGTTGCAGGTGCGTTACATAATCCAAATGGCATTCTGCGAAAAGCAAATGTACCATAAGGACATGTAAACGTTGTCTTTGCCTGATCTTCTGGATGAATTGCAATCTGGTTATACCCTGAGTATCCATCCAAAAAACAGTAGTACTTTTGCCCTGCTAATTTTTCCACAATTTGGTCGATGAAGGGTAATGGAAAATGATCTTTAGACGTGGCAGCATTAAGTTTCCGGTAGTCAATACAAACTCGCCATCCAGTCACAGGTCTCGTTGATATCTTGTCGCCATCCTTAGTATCTACTATAGTGATTCCTGACTTTTTTGGCACAGTCTGCGTTGGGCTAACCCATTCACTGTCGGAAATAGGATAAATGATTCCTGCGTCCAACCATTTAAGAACCTCCTTTTTGACAACTTCTTTTAAGTTGGGATTCAACCTTCTTTGCGTATCTCTGGCAGGTTTAGCTCCTTCTTCTGTGATAATGCGATGCATGCATGTAGTCGGACTAATCCCTTTTAGGTCCGCAATTGTCCAACCAATAGCCTCCTTATGTTTGGACAATACTTTAAGCAATTCTAGTTCTTGCTTCTCCGTCAAGTTGGCTGCTACAATTACTGGTAAAGTATCTTTCTCCCCTAGAAAGGCATACTTCAGATGCTCTGGTAAGGGTTTCAGCTCCAACTTTGGTGGTTCTTGTAAGGAGGGCTTTAATGTCTTTGGAATCTCTGTTGGTAACTTCTCTATATGCGCGCATTCCTCGGACTTGAATCCTTTTTTCTCTTCCATATTTTGTGTTTCTGTTCTGCCAACAATTGCTTCTTCTTGAGTTTCTATTTCTTCTTCTTGAAGTACCTCTGGGGCATATTGCTGCACCAGTTCATCTATGATGTCCACTTGATAGCATTCCTCTTCTTCCATGTTACTTCCTTTGGGATCTGCATTGAAAATGTTGATCTTGGCCTGTCGGTGTCCGAAAGATATCCCCATTTCTCCAGTACGACAAGCAATATTCGCATTAGCCGTGGCCAAAAACGGCCGCCCTAGAATAATTGTCGGTTGCTCACCATTTGTTGCTTGACGAGTGTCCAAAACAAGAAAGTCTGCTGGGTAGTAAAATTCTCCTACCCTGATGATTACATCAACTAACATGCCCCTAGGAACCTTAGTGGACTTGTCGGCCAATTGCAAAATCACATCAGTAGATTTCATAGTACCGAACTCATGCTTGTCGAATAACTGCCCAGGCAGTATATTCACGCTTGCACCTAAATCTAAGAGAGCCCTTTTGATATGCACATTGCCTAAATCTACAGAAATGAGAGGGACTCCTGGATCTTTCATCTTTGGCGGAAGTGCATCCATGAGGATAGAGCTTACATTCTCGGGTAAGCTAATCATCTTAGGCAGGTGAGACAGAATATGCTTCTTGTGTATACACATGTCCTTGAGAAATTTAGCATATGCAGGAACCTCTTTGATGAGTTTGACTAAAGGAATGTTTACTTTGATCTGGCTAAACAATTCCCACATATCTTCAGCTTGTGGTCCCTTCTTCCCAAATGGTCCTTTTTCCGGCTTTTCCAAGGCTGTAGGAAAAGGAACTGTTCCACTTGATTCTCCTTTTTCCCAGGTACTCGTCTTCTTCTTCTGCACCTGCTCCTCTTTATTCTTCCTCTTTTCTCTTTCCAATTCTTCTTTTTCATCAAAAACTATTTCCACATCACTGTCATCATCATTAACCAGGGCTGCAACCTTGTTGTCTACCTTCTTCCCACTCCTAAGCGTGATGACTTCATTGACTTGCATTTTGTGTGATTGCTCCTGCGCCCTTGCTTTTTGTTTTTCTATTTTGCCAAGAGATTCTCCTAATCTCAGGATTGCTTCTGAATTAGATTTCTCTACCTCCTGAAGTTGTACTAATAGCCCGAAGATTTCTTGCAAACCAATATTTGTACTTCCTGATGAAGGCGGAGTTTGCGCCTGTTGCTGCCTTGTAAATGGTTGTCTCGATTCTCGTTGCTGATTACTTCGGAATGGCCTTGGTGCATTGTGAAATCGACCATATCCATGCACTTGACTTATTTCCTCATGAGTCATTGAGCACTCATTATGATTGTGTCCTACTTTTCCACATGTATTGCAGATGCTCTGCCCATGCAACACGTATGCTCCTTTTTCCTGTTGAAATCTCTCGAGCATCTGATTGAACCTTTTTGTAACAGCAGTGAGCTCCTTTTGAATTTCAGCTTTCCATTTGTTCTCTGCTTCGACATTTGCTACATATACAGGCTTATCCTTCATTGACCCACTGACTTTTGATCCTAAACTCAGCTGTTCCAAAAATCTCCAGGCATCATCTGGCTCTTGCCACATAAATGTCCCGCTTGACGAGGCGTTTATCATGACCTGGTGTGTTTCATTAACTCCTTCGAAAAATAATTTGACCAGCTGCCACTTAGGAACTTCATGATGTGGACAGGATCTCAGCAGCTCTTTTAATCTATCAAATGCTTCATGAAAAGCCTCTCCAGGCTTTTGCTGAAAATCTTGTATCGCTCGTCTAATCTCCGTGGTTTTACTGACTGGGTAGAATTCTTGCAAAAACTTCGCCTTGAGTTGTTCCCAACTAGTAATACTATTTGATGGTAAGGATGTAAACCAATACTTGGCTTTATCCTTAAGGGTGAATGGAAACAATCTAAGCCTAAAAATATCTCTATCAGTATTCCTAGGAGTGTTGGCGTTGGCGATTGCTAAGAATTCATACAAATGATTATAAGGGTCGTCAGTCTTGTATCCCCTAAACTGAGTTAATATTCCTAATAACTGAGGTTTGATTTCTACTTGCGAATCTATGTTATAAGGAATATAGATCGGCGACGAATCATCATATTCCCGCGGTTGGAAATGTGATGCAACCGATTGCCGTATCGGTTGTGCAAAATGTAAGGGTTGAGCGGGGTTATCGTAAAGATGATCATTGTACTCCCGCTGACCTGGTTGGTATGGTGGTGCTCGCCTGGGAGGTCCCCGACCTCGGTTCCATTGTGGTTGCGGTGCCGGTGGCACCCATCCTTCATCTTCCTTGTCGTACACTTCCTCCGTCTCTGGGTATTGGTATTGCGGTTGAGGCGGTGGTTGAAAGTGTATAGGTTGCGTTGGTTGGTATGTAGGTTGAGGTTTAAAGAGGGCTGGTTGTGGTTGTGATGTTGGTGTATGCTGTCTAGGAGTTGGGGTGCCATCTCGGGTCGGCTCTCCCCAAGTCATAGCAGATGTAAAGGGATTGGTGGATTGTGGTTGAGAAGCGGGTAAAAATGGTGGGATGGAAGGCGGAGTGCATGATGGTATGGGTGCAGGGGCTGAAACTGCACCACCAGAAGCACTCGAGCTTCCAAACAGAAATTCCGAAAGTGGAGGGATAGAAAACCTCCCAGTTGCCTCACCTGTTGGATCCTGGGCAACACTGACCGGACTACTGCTAACTTGACTATAATTCATGATGCTTAAACGCCTACGGGCACGGAGTTTGCGCGCAGTACGTTCAATTTCAGAATCAAACTGTAATGGGGATGATTGCTCTCCCCTGCGGGTACGCATGCACTAATGCAACACGCCCACAAAAATCAAAACCAAAATGAAATTTCAAAAAGCAAGAAACAAATTCCTACTACTCACCTATTCTAAGTTCACAGCTCCCCGGCAACGGCGCCAAAATTTGACGTGCACGCAGAGGTCGTCATGCGGTCAAAAATAAGAAATAACCTAACATTCACTAGTATAGTGGAGTCAGGGTCGATCCACAGGAGCTACGTGGTCAGCCTAGATGAGAGATTACCAACTGATAGTGTCACGGCTATAGTCGGAGGAACTAATTTCTATCTTTCTACCTTGAACAATATTCAAACACCCAAGCTAAGCTTAGCTATGTCCAAATGACCTAGTTACTTTCTGAATTCAGAAGTACATCTCTGAATCAGGAGCAATTGAAGGCATTTAAACTAGCAAAAACCAAGCAAGCACAAACTAGCTAATAACTAATAGTTCTATGAGACAGTTAACAGCCAAGATTTAATGCTCAATATAACCAAGTTAGCTACTGTTTTCAGCAAGGGAAAACCGTCCTAACCAAGTCACAAACAAAATCCAAGCACAATCAAACAATCAAAACTCCACAAGCATCCGAAATACCGAAAAAGCAATATTTAAGGTAACCGAATGATTTCATTCACTCAAACCAATATCCAAACATCAAATCAGTAGCCAAAACTACTAAAAACAGAACCCTAAGCTAGAATTCAATGGTTGTCACACCCAAAGATTCAACTCAAAGCTTACAAATGTTTAACTAAAATGAAATAAAATCTAAAACATGAAAATACCAAATTATAGCTTCTGGAATGGAATCCTCGAGTCAAAGAGCTTCTAGGTCGATGTTTACACCAGGTCTTTGCTAGGGTTTTCGGCTGGAAATGCCTCTATTTATAGTTGCAAATTTCCCGTGACCGCGCCGCGCAAATGTGAAATCCGCGGCGTGCGTACTTATCCGTTCCCCCTTTTTTCGTCATTTAAATGTGTTCCACCGCCTTACATCCGCGTCGCGCAGGAGATAAATCCGCGGCGCGCGTACGTCTTCTCTTGATTTTTCATTCTTTCCATACTTTTTCCTTTTTGTACACTTTTAGTCCCTGTATCTGTTCTTTTTCTCCAGACAAGTCCTGACACGAAAAGTGAGAATACCCATGCATATTTGATATAATTTTACCAAGAACAGGGCTCAACAACGCCTAAAATACTTGATATCACTAGGCGTTGTCAGGGGCACAGGCATCTACACTGCCGCGGACCTCCAGCACCGATATTTCACCCGGTTCTTCGGGTCCTGCATTCAGGGGGAGCCAGACAGGGCTCCCAACATGGAGGTTTGGGCACCATTGTCCAACGTCAGGTATGAGGCAGGGACCTCGAGGGAGAGCCACCTACGCGATCCTCTTCATCGCCTCATGCACCGTATCGTCTCCACCTCCATCATGCAGCGGGAAGGAGGCGAGAAGGTGTCGGGGGATGACGTGACATTTTTGTGGGTTCTCCTCGACCCATCCCGGTTCCTCCACCTCCCTTTCGCCCTTGCGACCGCTCTCTCCACCCACTCTACCGGCGCCTCCACCAGCAGTCCACTAGCCAGGGGGTATTTTATCACCCGCCTGGCCCATTCCTATGGCATCCTTACTGCCCCCGTGGCAACTTCTTTGACTGCTCTGCCTCCATCGCGCACTACAGCACGCACGTTGGAGAGGATGCGACTCATTGAGCTGCAGCGCCTGGGGCAGTACATCCGGGCACCGACCGAGCCTCCTCAGGCACCCCAGCCTGCATACGCCCAGCCCGGCAGGAGACGCCGGAGACCAGAGCCAGCAGCACCAGAGCCGGCACAGCCGCAGACGGAGCAGGTCGATCCATCAGCCCTTTGCCGATTGGATGCCAGAGTCACGCGGATTGAGGGTCAGCTCACGATAGTCTTGGACCAGCTCGAGTGGATCGGGGAGGTACTTATTCAGACCGCATCGGCCCAGGGCCACCGTCCCCGACCATTCCCAGCCCGGTCCCACGATCATGAGGCCGGACCTTCCAGGCCGCCTGGCAGTATTGACGTACCTTCTTTCTTTCTTTCTTTCTTTCTTTCTTTTTATTCTTCTTGGGATATATGTATAAACTTATGACACATCTATCTGTATATTTTATTTCTGTCATGTATGTTTTTAATTTATTTGTTAAGTGATACATGATATATCAATCTGAGAGGGAGTTGTCTCAGACAAGTGTGGGGTCACCGTGCCCCCTCCACTTGTCTCGACCACCGGCGTGTTCACTGTAGCGCTACAACTCCAGAATACGAACTCAAGGATCCATTTGTACGCATTATACCTGTGATATTGTGCACCAAGCAGTCCATCGTCCAAAAAGGGGTAACTCTTTCCCCTTGTTTTGAAATAATTTTATACAACGGTGACGTTGTACGGTTTTAAGTGTGGGGTGTGGACGGTCGAAAGAGATGATATTGTGAAATTTTTGCAGAAATGATCGATTTTTCAAAATTTTAGCAACTTTTCAAAATTTTTTAATAAATTGCAATTTTGAAATGAATGGTTTGTGATTGTGATAGCATTAGTATTTTTCAAGAAATACTGTTTATTTGTGATCATGCTATTAGTTAGTCAAATAAGTTGAGTTTTACGAGTTTAGAAGATTGAGCTGTTTTAGGATTGGAATTTAGGAAGGAAAAGTCAGCCAGTGGCCTTTGTTGTTCGAGCCGGTAGGTCTAAAATGGGTGGGCCTTATGCACCTTACCACCTAAGATCGTCTGGTCTGGGATGGTATTTCTGAAAGCTCGCTACACAGACAACATCGAAAGTCATGGACAATTCCTTAATGGCCTTTAGAATCTGAACGAGTAAGTACACTTCATTGTGGACAGAAAGTTTGTAATCAAGGGTTCTTTAGAAAGCCATGAATTCCAAAGAACAACTCAATTATGTTTTCACGAACTATTCCACTCTAACTCATAGAGCAATAAACTTTGAAACTAAACACAGTAAAAAATTGTTTGATTCTCTATCATAATTTGTTAAAAACTCTCTTGCTTGGGGACAAACAAGGCACAAGTGTGGGGTGTTTGACAACCCTAGTGACATCAAGTATTTTAGGCGTTGTTGAGCCCTGTTCTTGATAAAATTATATCAAATATGTCTGGGTATTCTCACTTTTCGTGCCAGGACTTGTCTGGAGAAAAAGAGTAAAAACAGGGACTAAAGGTGTACAAAAGGAAAAAGGTATGGAAAGAATGGAAAATCAAGAGAAGTCGTACGCGCGCCGCGGATTTGAGATTTGCGCGACGCGGGCTTAAGGCGGTGGAATACATTTAAATTCCGAAGAAACGGGGAAAGATAAGTACGCGCGCCGCGGATTTCACTTCTGCGCGGCGCGGTTGCGGGAAATTTGCAAGTATAAATAGATGCATTTCCAGCCGAAAACCCTAGCAAAGAACCGGGTGTAAGATCGACCTAGAAGCTCTTTGACTCCAGGATTCCATTTCAGAAGACTCTCAATTGGTATTCCTTTTGGTTACTGATTTTGTACTTGGAATTCCTTTTGGTAAATGAAAAGCATTTGGTTACATTTAATCTTAGCTTTTTGGTGTTCGGATGTTTGTGTTTGATTTATTGTTTGATTGTGTTTTGGATATTGTGTTGGACCTTATTGAGACTGTTTTCCTTGGTTGAATTCAGTAGCTGATTAGGTTATTTGGTAAGCATTAAACCTTGGCTAGTAACTGTTCCATAGGACTTAACTAGTGGTAGTTTATGCTTTGCTTGGTTTGGTTAGTGTGGATGCCCTTGATTGCTTCTGAGTCAGAGATGTACTTCTGATTTCAGAAAGTGACTAGGACATTTGGACATAGCTTAGCTTGGCTTGAGTGTTTGAGCATTGTCTCATTTGCTAGTGATAGGAAAATAGAAACCAAATCCTCCGACTATAGCTGTGACACTATTAGTTGGTAATCTCTCATCTAGTCTAACCACGAAGCTCCTGTGGATCGACCCTGACTACCGCTATACTAGTGTGTGTTAGGTTTTCTCTTATTTTTGACCGCACGACGACCTAGGCGTGTCACCCTTCTTGCCAAATTTTAAAGTATGTGAGGTTTTGATGGGGTTTTCTTCCCCAATTCAGAAAATCACGATTTGGAGAGGATGGGAAGGAGAGACTGGCGATTTTTCTAGGGTTCTTGAGGATTTGATGCTAGAGGTGGAAGATGGTTCAAGCTCTTGAAGAATTCTAGCAATCTAAGGTATAAACCCACATTTCTAGCTCTAGATTTCAAGTTTGGGTTTGGGGATTGGACCCAATACGAGTTTTATGATGGGATGAGGTTCTTTCTATGATTCCCTAATCTTTATTTGATGTTTCTAAGTTAATTGGAGTCTACATTCAATCCATGGATGCTCTAGATTCACTTAGTTGATTGATTTGGGTGTTATGAACCCTAAATTTTGGGGATTTGATGAGTAGTTGAGGAATCTAGAAATTTATGGTTGGATTTGGTAATTTTGGATGAGGGGATTCATTTCTAATGATTCCCTAAGGATTTCAACATTTGATTTGTAGTATTAAACCTTAAATCACTAGAAAATGAGAATTGAGTGTTGAAATGGGTTTTATTCATGTAGATGATGATTTGATCTCTTGTTTAATGGATGAATGAATTTGTTGCATCAATTTGGATGTATAAGTGGAGTGAGGATCATTTCCTAATGATTCTATGGAATGGAAGAAGGAATCTCCACTTGTAATCACCAATTGTAGGAATGGAATTGGGTATTCCATGGCTTAAGCTTATAGAGTGAAGTTGTGATCATGGCATGTAATGGTCTAATGGATTTATTTGAAATGATATTGGGTAGTTTAATTGAGTCTAATGATGTATAATTTGAGTTGGAATAATGTATTTTTGATGTCAATGAGTTTAGAGAAGTGCTAGAACTTGAATCGGGTAAAAAAGGGGTGAAAATGACCAAAAATGGAGCTACAGCAGGTCGTAACACGACTTGTGTTACTTAAAACACAACCCGTGATGTCAAAAAGAGGGTTACACGACCCGTGTAACCATTTACACGACCCGTGTAAGTTTCTGTCCGGATTTTGGGCACTTTTTGGGTTTCGAGCTTTACGGTTTGGGCCTTGGGTCCTTGTTTTAATGCCAAACTTTGGGGATGTTTTAATTAAGATTTTCCTTATATTAGAGAGTCAAGGACTTCAATTTGAGATGATGAATGATGGTTCCTTCTTAGTTCAAAGAAGTAATTATAGTGCGACTTTTAGATGAATCGAGTATGATACCTTCCATTCTTGTCTTGTAGGAAGGAGATGTTTTGTTATGACTTGGAGGTGAGACTAAGGACTTGAGCTAGCACTCAACTAAGATGATTTGATGGATGTGATGATGTCTAGGAGCGCCTCCAAATGCATCAAACCTTGTGTGTAGTTAGTGTTGACTCGTCAGTTGACATTGGGTGAGTTTACCGGGAGTACACATCCCACCTATTATCTTTTGTGTGTGTTATCAACTATTTTCATGCATGCTTTTATGTGCTAATTGTTATATGAGTACTATATGTGCATTGCATGAAATGGGTCCTTTTAAAGATGTCTTCAAACAAATACTATGATGTTGTTTTTGAAAGACGTTTTGAGCATCCTATTGTGCATTGTATTTCATATAGGATGAGATTGACCATGTGAGCCCTTGAGACCGAGTTTGACCCTTTTCTCAATTAAAGAGGGTGAGTATGAGTTTGACCCTTTTCTCAATTAAAGAGGGTGAGTATGAGTTTTACCCTTCTCTAAAATAAAGAGGGTGACACTACAAGAAAACAGCCAAATAGCAACGGAAATGTGCTACGGAAGACCTTTCCGTAGCCAAATTGCTACGGTTTATGCTACAAAATGCCTTTCCGTAGCAAATTGACTACGACATTTGCCACGCAATGAAAATTCCGTAGCGAACACAAGAATAACTCCGGTTTTTGTCACGAAATCAAATTCCGTTGCTATATTGCTACCGATTTTGCTATGGACTGGATTTTCGTTGCTATTTAGCTACGGAAATATCTACGAAAATACAATTCGTGGTTATTTTTCTACGAAAATAGCTACGAAAATACAACCCGTGGTTATTTTGCTACGAAATTATAATCCGTTGTTATTTTGCTGCGGAATTTTGCTATGGACTGGATTTTCGTTGTTATTTTGCTACGAAAATACAATCCGTGGTCATTTTGCTACGAAAATAGCTACGAAAATACAATCCGCGGTTATTTTGCTACGTAATTATAATCTGTTGTTATTTTGCTACGAAATTTAGCTACGAAATTAATTTACGTTGCTGATTTGCTATGAAATGAATTTCCGTAGATAAGTTGCTACAGAAATGTTCTACGGAATTGTGGTCCGTAGTTGTTTTGCAATGGAATCAATATACGTTGGTACCGTTGTTACGGATTTTGTTACGTCCTTTATTTCCATAGATATTTAGCTATGGAACTTGTTTTTATAGAAATTTAGTAAGGGAATTTTGTTACGAAACTAGTATAGCTATGAAATTTATTTTTGGGTGAATGTCGTATATACCCTCGTTAAACAGTAAAATATCGTATTTGCCAGGCCTAAAATCTAAATTTCGTATTTACCCTTTTTAACTTACAAAATATCGTATATACCCAAACCTTTATTTTAAATATTTTTTATAATTTATAATCATTTTTCATATTATATAATCATTGTAATTTAAATAAAAGAAAGAGATAGACTATTTTACATTAAGTAACAAAACGTTTTGGATTTACCATATTGGCCCAAGGGGTGAACGTCATTCGAATTAAACCACAATAGGGAACCGCATGAGGGAGTTGCTAACCCTCATGAGGAGAGATTGTTTCCGACAATAGGGAACCGCATGAGGGAGTTGCTAACCCTCATGGGGCTAGTGTGATGGCCACTAGTCCTAGTTTTGACTATACGGAGATCGAGTGACATGCTTTGTGCGTGTCATTTGTGAACTTATGTAGGTGCCATTGTGGTGAGTTGGACGTTTATGAGATGGACGTGGGTTTGGGATAGTTGCATCATGCATTGCATTTGCATATCATAACTATCCATTTTTTTAGTAAATCCTTATGATGATGATGTTTTAAACAACTTTTGAAGTGTGTGTCAAAATTATTTTTGGAGGTTTGTCCCGAGTGTGGTGGTTATACTGCTCACTCTGAATGAGTCAACCTCGGGTAAGCTTACTAGGCATCTCAATTTCCTAACTTATTTTGATGTGTACTCAGTTGAGGAGTTTAAATGACTTTAGAAGAGCTGGATGTTTAGAAGGCCACGGATTGTGTGGTTTCATTCAAACTGTGTAATGGTATTTGGATTGTAACAACCTCGCTATTTTTATAAACTAAAATGTTTTATCTTAAGTAGGACCAAATGATGTTTTTCGCAACTTAAATCTAGATTATCACTCATTAAACCTCATGTGTTTTTAAATTGGTTTTGAACGAAAAATGTCTTATTTTGAAGATATTGAAACTAGTGTTTTACTTAAGGATGATTTTTAAATCAAGATGATGAATCACGGGTTAAAATGATGTTTTTACGAAAAGCCTTAAGTGAGGGTGTTTCAAATCGTCTCTTGAAAGCTTTATCGTCGTACAAGCAATCATCAGCAAGGTAATCATGTACCAGACGGACGTTCGTGTGCAACCTTCTGATCTCTATTTATAGACCTTCTAGTTCTTCGAGTAGCAGCTGCGTTTTTCCTTCATCGACGAAAAAATCGAGATAACGCAGTCACAAACGTGTCAAAAAACATTTCATTTGTCTAACGATGATGATGAAGAAAAATCTCTATATTTTCTGACTTTTTTTAAAAAAAATTGTGAATGAAAGGTTTAAATTGTGAATGTGTTGAGATATGGTAGATATTTTATAGGTAAATGAAATAAATTTAATTAATTATTTTTATATCCAACATAAATATTTCAATGGTCAGCAGGAAAGAGTGGCGTTGAGCGTCGTGGCTGCTTCCACGACAAGCTATGTCTGTGTGGTCCACACCCAAGGGGATAGGGGGCCGTGTTCCACGTTGTGGACATTGTCCCATGCCATATCACGTTGCTCCCATACCCAACAGTCTTATGTGGCAGGATGTACCTCATAAATTCAAAAGGGGCGTTTAGGTTTTTTCTTAATGATAATATAATAAAGAAATTAAATAATATTATAAGATAACAATAAATATTATTAAAAAAGTATAATCTAAGGATGAATTAATAATCTTAACATGATTTAGCAGATCTAGTTAAAATGTGTTAATTTTAGAGACTAAAACCACCCTAAAACTCTTCATGTAGATTCTTTTACAAAAATAAAACTTTTTGTATCGAACTCAAAGGAAATAGCATACCAAAAGATCGTCCCTACAATTTTCTCTCTTATTTATAAGAGACGGACCATTGATTTAAGGGATATTGTTATTGTAGTACCATAAACTTTTCCTTTTTGGTTATTGAACTTTTTTTTGTACTATGGGTCCTTCAACTTTAAATTAACCGCCTAAGTTTGGGATTTTGGCATCTTGGATCTGGTTTCTTCGGTTTTGGAGAGAAACAATGCCAATATGGTAGCCGACGTGGTACCTGTAATAAGCTTAATAAGTAAGTTTCCTTTTTTGCATATGATATGTTTTCATTATTCCCTTTTTCAGTACACACAAGACAAGACCAAACCCTAAGTGGAACATCAACAATGGCTTCAACGCCCAACAATAACAACAATGTTGTGGAAATTAGCTCAGATAACGTAGTGATAAGTGTTTTGCCAAAATGCAGATACAGACCTCCAATGTAATCATTTAAGCAGAATTCGTGGTCGAATGAAAACCCAGCTAGGCGTTTCTATAACTGTGTTTTCTCATAGGTAAGTGTGATTGTCTTGATTTAGAAAAAACGAGATTCCATTAGTGTCCATTTAACATTTATTAAGCCTCACATTTAGAAAGATTTAGCTACAAAACCCCAATGCAGCTTATTTGATGTTATGACGAAAAAAGAAGTTGTAAATTCTCCGAGTGGATCGATCCACTACTGGACAATGACGACTACCGACATACAATTTTGGGGCTTCATAGTAACATACGATACTTAGAAA
Source organism: Cichorium intybus (assembly GCA_023525715.1). Lineage (NCBI taxonomy): Eukaryota > Viridiplantae > Streptophyta > Magnoliopsida > Asterales > Asteraceae > Cichorium > Cichorium intybus. The sequence goes on from CM042013.1 coordinate 8,794,481, forward strand.
AAACACGCAAATTTGGGCGCTCTATAGAAACGTTAACGAACTCGAATAAGAGTAGAAGGATTAGGTGGTTCTAAAACAAGTACAGGAGGAGGAAGTGATGTAACACCCCAAGTTTTACACAAATTTTTTTTTTTTTTTTAAAAAAAAACTTATATTCCAAACATTTAGTTATACAAACCATTTAAGTTTTTACAAACGGGGCATCACCAATTCGCATCATAACCACGGTTCAAACCTGTTTATTTTACATTTTGTACAACAGAAGCTACGGTCCCACACCCGACTCTTTTAACGCCCTTCCTGCTTACCTGAGTACATAGCATTTTAAAAAAAAATACGTGAGACATAATGTCTCGTGAGCATTATGGGTTTAGACCCAAAACAGTTTTCCAATAATAACATTATTCTTTAAATTCCCAATATTTTATTTCCTATGAGCGCACCCATAGGTGTTCCTTATTTTGTGATGGTACATTCCTACGAGCGCACCCGTAGGTTTTATACGAGACGCACCCGTATAACTACTTCCCCAATAGCATGAAACAGATTCATCTATCAAGGTAAGACAACTACTTCGCGACGGGAGGTACCATCCCAGTAGTGTCTTTTTGCCACCCCTACCGCAGCAGGCCGTGGTCTTTATCCGGATACTAAGCAACTCATTTTCATGGGCCAATCACATTATTAATTTACTGTATTTCTGATTCTCTTTCTTTACACATTATCGGCATATTTTTCATAAAATACTTTTAAAGCCATAAAACCATTTTGACTCCAAAACATTTTTAAATAAAATTCATTTTTGCTATGTACCCGAAAATCCACATAACACTCACCTCGAGTCACCTAGGAGTCAGTTAGTCCTTTGTACTCCTTTTTCCTTCGCTTGGTTCACCGTATTTGAACCACCACCTATTAGTTACAAGATATACATTTTTATTCAATTCATATATATAAAAATTAATTTTACAGCACAAAAGTGCCATACTATGCAACTACTGATTATAATTAGACTACAACTCTCATTATAATAACTTCATTTCGTTTGTAAATTTTCCCGAAATACGTGTATTTTACTACAGTACCCTCGGGAGGTCGTATTTCGGTTCCGACAATTTTCTACAAAGTTTTGGGCCATAATAGACCTATGTTTAAAATTTGGGGTCAAACGGACAAGTTTTGGACCAAAACTCAAAATTGAAAATCACTTGGCAGGAGACTTACTGCATGGTTCTGTTGGCGCCGCCTCGCGACTCGACCAAGGGTGTGGTCGCGACGCGAAGGCCTGATAGCGCCGCCTCGCGACTCGACCAAGATGTGGTCGCGACTCGAAGGCAAAGCAGATTGCCTTATTTGGCGATTTTTCAAACTGCAGTTTCACTATTTGCCCCATTAAGCTCTTAATACTTAACTTAATTAGTTTAGGGTCATTTCCAGGTCCTAAATACCAACTTATACTTAACTTTAAACTTCAAAATCATCAAATCATCTTTATAAACTTGAAAATTCTTCCAAAATCATCATTTTCACCAAAAATCATTTTTATTGGATTTTCAAAACTTGAAACTGATTTCTTGCATCATTTATGTCTTGTTTGACTTAACAAGACCATAAGAATTATGTAAAATCAGTTTCATCACTTAAACCCATTTCTAGGGTTCTTGAGCTCAAAACCCCCAAATTCTCAATTTCAACAACATCCTTGAAAGATGTATGTTTACTTAGTGTTTTAATATTACTTAAATGGAAGAAATCACAGGAACACTTGGATCATAACTGTAATTTCAGTTTCCAATTTGTCCCGTGAAGAACACTCATGGTTAGGTATCAAGACTTGGTTACTAACCTTCTTTAAATTTGGTAAATCTCCCAATTCCAAGCAACACTTCAACTTGTAACTTCAATTCTCCAGAACTCGTTCCTCCTGCACACACTCTCTAGCTCTCTCCCGGTCTTTCTACAAACTTCTGGGAATCATAGAGATTTTTGTTTCTATTTATACTTCCCAAATTTCCATTTTACACCCCTCAAGTTCTACTTCTTGGATTTTGCCACTATAATTAAATTTTTATTACATAAAGCTTTATATATTTTACATTATTACCCACATTACAAAATATTTTACATTAGGATCCAAAACATGGCAAAAGACCAATTTGCCCTTTTCTTTCATAGTTTTACTATTACACATAATTATTTTATATTTTATTACAAATTTTCGCGGGTTCTTACAAGTGATGTAGTTGTCTGATGAGCTGAAGAGTGCCAAAGCTAGGCCAAAAAGGTCAAATACGAACAACATTTGTATGTTTGCGTTAATCATTTGTCTTGTGTTGAAGGGGTTATTAGGATCAGGATAATTATGATTTTCTTCTTTACTGATGGGGTTTTTTGGGTTCATGTATAGTTTTGGGGATGGTAGACTGACAGTTAAGCATGGGTGGGGGTAAAATATTTCGCAGTTGTATGTTTGTGTAAAGGGATATGGCAACGCAATGTCACTTAAAATTGGAAGGTAGCATTATTTTGTAATCGGTTAAAAAGGGGATATGGTAATAATTTAATGTCAGTATATGTGGGTTGAAAGTTAGTATTTTGTAGGGATCCCTCTTTTGTAATCAAATGCATTGTACTTGAAAATATCTAATCATAACTAATATATGGGATAAAGTGAATATTCCCTTTTATTGATGTTGATGTATGTTACTTAATTTGAACAAAATACACACTTGAGTATGCTATTTAATTTGATGAATTCATTGATATTGATGTGTATTGTAACATCCGTGTTTTGGGCCTAGGAGTTTTGGGCTTAAACCTATAAATAAAATTTATTTTGTAAATAAATAAAACAAATTAATAACTAAATTTAATATCTTGTTATATTTTATATGGTGAATAAATGAGCCAAATATAGTTTTAAAATCACATTATAACCAAATGTGAGAAATTTTGTCATAAGGACTAAAAGTGTCAATTTGGCAAAACTTACCCTAAGTAGAGTTGACTAGTCATGGACTTGGAAAATTAGAAGATATTATAAAGGAATTGATGTGGAGTTTAAATTAGGTTAAATAATTCCCTGAATTAATATTAAAGACCTAAATTGTGAAGAATTTTAGTGTAAGGGACCATTTGTGTCAAATTGGGAAACTAAGGGCTAGTGTTGACCTAGACTATGACTCAAGTGAAATAAATAATTGTATTTGGGGCATAAGTGTGAATATAGAGACTTCTAGTTAGAAGAAATAGACTTTATGGGTGTTGGATGATGTAACACCAAACTATAAGGACTAATCTTGCCAATTGTGGAAGATGCCAAGCTTTTGATGGGGGTTTCCCCCATTTCAGCTCATATTCACGATTTTAGAGAGGAGAGGGAGAGAGAGTGGCGATTTTCTGGAGATTTTGGAGGACAAGATGCTAGGGTTTGAAGATTCAACAAAGTTCTTGAGATTCCTAGCCAATCTAAGGTATAAACTCTTCCCTTTTAAGCTTGCAAACCCGTTTTTGGGATGAGTTCTATGTCAAATCCGAAATTGGTAATGTGGGGGAGGAAATCCTAGGATCCCAAGTGTTAGTTTATTATTCTAGTTCATGTTTTGATCATCATCCAATCCATGGATGCTCTAGATCCAATTATTTGATTGATTTGGGTGTTATGAACCCTAGAATTTGGGGATTTGTTGGATAATTGAGGAATCTAGAAATTGATGGTTGGATTTTGTAGTTTTGGATGAGGGGATTCATTTCTAATGATTCCCTAAGGATTCCAACCTTTGATTTGTAGTCTTAAACCATGAACCACTAGAAAATGAGAATTGGGTGTTGAAATGGGTTTTGTTCATGTAGATGATGATTGGATCTCCGGTTTAACGGATGGATGGATGAGTTAATGTATCAATTTGGATGTATAAGTGGAGTGAGGATCATTTCCTAATGATTCCATGGAATGGAAGAAGGAATCTCCACTTGTGATCATCAATTGTAAGAATGGAATTGGGTATTCCATGGTTTAAGCTTATAGAGTGAAGTTTTGATCATGGAATGTAAATTGATTCATTTGAAATGGTTTTGAATAGTTTAATTGAGTCTAATGATGTGTATTTTGGGAAGGAATAATGTCCTTTTGATGTCCATGAGTTTTGGGAAGAATCAGAACTTGAATCGGGTCAAAAATGAGTGAAAAGGACCAAAAATCGGAGCTACAGCAGGCTGTACACGACCCGTGCAGGGCCACACGACCCGTGTAGGGGGTCTGGAGGCCACGGGTTGGGTTTCCTGCATTGCTACACGACCCGTGTAGGGCTACACGCCCCGTGTAGCTCTGTTTGGCCAGTTTTCTTAGTTTTTAGACCTTAAGCTTTATGGTTTGGGTTTTGGGTCCTCGTTTTAATGCCAAACTTTAGGGATGTTTTAACTAAGATTTTCCCTATATTAGGGGGTCAAGGAATTCATTCTGGATGTTGGTTGATTGTTCCTTCGTAGTTCTAAAGAAGTAATTATAGTGAGATTTTAGATGAATCGAGTATGATATCTTCCTTTCTTGTATTGTAGGAAGGATATATGTTGTAGTGGCTTGGAGGTGAGACTAAGGACTTGAACTAACACTCAATTAAGAGGAGGTGATGGATGAGATGATGTCTAGGAGCGCCTTCAAATGCTTCAACCTTGTGTGGAGTTAGTGTTGACTCGTCAGTTGACCTTGGGTGAGTTTACCGGGAGTACACATCCCAACTATTATCTTTTGTGTGTGTTATCAAATACTTTTCATGCATGATATTATGTGCAATGTGTTATATGATTACTACTTGTGCATTGCATGAAAATGTGTTTCTAAAGATGTTTTCAAATGAAGATTATGATGATGTTTTTGAAAGATGTTTTGAGCATCCTATTTGTGCATTGCATTGCATATAGGATGGGATTGACCGAGTGAACCTTATGACGAAGATGTAATGATTGTCCCGGATTTAGGGAAATCATGATTGTCCCGGATTTAGAGAAATCAAGGGCAAAATGCCCAAAATGAGATGTTTGTCCCGGATTTAGGGAAAATTCGTTCCCGACAATAGGGAACCGCATGAGGGAGTTGCTAACCCTCATGGGGCTAGTGTGATGGCCACTAGTCCTAGTTTTGCCTATACGGGGATCGAGTGGCATGCTTCGTGCATGTCATTCGTGAACTTAGGTAGGTGCCATTGAGGTGAGTTGGACTTTATGAGATGGACGTGGGTTTGGGATAGTTGCATCATGCATAGCATTTGCATATCATAACTATCTATTTGGAGCAAACTTTTATGATGTTTTAAATAACTTTTGAAGTGTGTGTTAAAACTATTTTTGGGGGTTCGTCCCGAGTGTGGTAGTTCACTACTCACTCAAAATGGGTCAACCTCGGGTAAACTCACTAGGCATTTCAATTGCCTAACTTATTTTGATGTGTACTCAGGTTGAGGAGTTTAGATGACTAGGAAGAGCTGGATGTTTAGAAGGCCACGGTTTGTGTGGTATCATTTGAGCTGTGTAATGGTATTTGAATTGTTACAACCTCGCTATTTTATAAACTAAAATGTTTTATCTAAAATGGGACCAAACGATGTTTTCCGCAACTTAAACCTAAATTATTTCTCATTAAACCCCATGTGTTTTTAAATTGATTTTGAAAGAAAATGACTTATTTAAAGATGTGGAAACTAGATTTTTCACTAAATGATGATTTTATGGAATAATGATGATAAACCATGGGTTAAAATGATATCTTATGAAAAGCCTTAAGCGAGGGTGTCACATGTATAGACCATAACTTTCCAAAGTATGTTTGGTGGTTGAGGAACACTTTCTATTTGCACATGCAATGTGCATATGGATCATAAAAGTAACAAATATAAACAAAGAAAGAAAGAATATATACATATAATGTTGTTAATGGTTACAACAACTTAAAGAGTCCGTTTCATGCATAGGTACATTTTTGTGCAATACAAAGTGTTCCAAAAACTAGGTTACAACCATATTGTAGCTACCATACAAACTATTTTTCAATCATCTTACCCTAGGTTTAGTGGATAGGTATATGAGTTTCCCGTATCACCTTGTCCACCAACCTGTTTACTAAGATTGTTTTTCACTGTTCTTTCATACTTTCTTACACCTCTAGCTTAACCAAGAGCTTCATGCACACCTCCAGCTTGACCATCATCTTCATGCATAACTCGGGGCCGAGTAACATCTCATGCACACCTCCATCTTGAGCAACATCTTCATGCACACCTCCATCTTGAGCAACATCTTCATGCACAGCTCCATCATCTACATGTGCAACTGCAAATTAACCACCCTCATGATGTATATCTACACTTACATCAACATGTAATTGGAAAGTAATTGATTAGATTATATGTATTGTTATGTACAAGTGTTTTTTCGACAACATTACCTTTTGTCTTACTCTTTTCACATTCAGTTTGGTTAGTTTGTCTACATTTAGGCAAGTAGCCTTGTTATGACCAGATTCCTTAGATAAGCTACATATAATTTTCTTGCCAACCTTTGACACCCTATGTCTACCTACCATCTTTATTATACATATTTTACTCTTTGTCGTTGGTCTTCTTGGCATCATCCTATTTTTTTTTGGGGGGGGGGGGGGGAGGTGGAATTAATGTTGTTTTCGATCACATATTTCTCCCATTCATACCTGCAATTTTGTGGTTGTATGATTTCATGAACGTGTCACTATGATACATAGGGTCTATATAATTTTCAACTTCCCTATTCAGAAAACATATAGCAGCTACGACGTCCATAACCATTTAGTTACCATAATCTATAAGTACATGTTCTTTTGTCAAGGTCGACTTCAAATGCTTCTCCGCCAACCCTAGTTTCAAATAGGTTGAGTTCATCAGGAAACACCTACAAATATCGTCGTTTAACCTTTAACTCGTTAATATGTTGTCTAATAGCATGACAAACTTGATTCTCCCAACTAAAGCCCTTTAGTTTCATATGGTACATCATGTCCATCATATAAATCCTAATTTCCTCAAGCATTGTGATAATGGGCCAGAGAGGCTGTTTTTGCAAATAGCCTAAGCAGTTATCGCTGTCCAAAATGAAATAGTGGTCAAGGACCGCTATTTGAAATAACGGTTTTAACTGTGGTATAGTAGTGATATAACGGTTTTTTATATAACATAAAATTAATATTTATAATCCTATATTCATCCGTAACACTTGTATTTTGTTAATTAGAATGATATATCATAATAAGAATCATATCACATAACAAACAATATAGAAAAAACAATGACCTCAACAAAAATTTTACAATCAACAACCAATTATTTTTCAAAAATTCCAACAAATGGTCCTTAAGTCAACATAGCGGTTGTAGCGCCGATATAACAGTATAAAATAGCATAAAATCATGGCAAATAGCGGTCTTTCTCGGTGCTAATAGTGTCACCGCTAAAACCCACCACTAAATGATTTAAAATAGTGGTTGCATATCGCTAAACGCTATAGCGTTGCTATAGTAGAGCTATCACACGCTATTAACTGAATAGTCAGCAGCTCTATTAGTGGTGTGGAGGGCAAGTATGATATTTGACTATAGTGTCGTGTTGTCAACCTTTTGTCTCCACCACCATTTGGCAAGCAGTGCCAAATTTGCTGCCCTGAGGCTTCCAACTCCAAGACTGTCGTTTCCTTTAGAAGCTGGTATTTTTGCTCCAGGCGACCTAGCAGATTTTCTTAGATGAAGAGTCCCCCTTAAAAAAATTGCCTCGTAATTTTTTCGAGTGAGTTAATAACATTTGGGGGGCTTTGAAGTGAGAGAAGTAGTACAAGGGGAGATTTTCGAGAACAACTTTGATAAGATTGAGTCGTCCTCCAAAGGAGAAAGACTTGGATTTCCAGGGGATAGCCTGATTTAAATTTTTCCATATTCATGTTTGCACCTACTTGTACACCAAGGTAGGTGAATGGGAATTTGGCTTCTTGGCAGTGTAAGATTTGAGCCATAATTGAAAAGTCTGTAGGGGATATCTCGATACCATAGATCTTGCTTTTGGATAGGTTTATTTTGAGTGTAGAAGAGAGGGAGAAACAACGCATGATCCTGTTTAAATAAAAGAGATGTGATACAGATGGGCCATCTTTGGGTATCTGAATCCTATGAAAAGGCCCGGTGCTAGTGGCAGCGATCATGGTTGCATTAAGGCTTTCCATCGCGTTGAGGAATAAAAAGGGGGAAAGTGGGTCTTCTTAACAAACTCCCCTTTGAAGTGGAAATTCTTTTTTCATAGAATCGTTTATTAGCAACGAGGATCTAGCAGAGATTAGACACCCCCAAATCTATTTCCTCCACAGTGGTCTGAATCCCATCTAAGCGAAGGTATCATCAACAAAATCTTAGTTGGGGGAATAGAAAAGCCTTTTCAAAATCAACTTTGAAAAAGAACATTTTTTTCTCTCTTTTTGCCCAATTGGCCAGTTGTGGATTTCGTTCACGATGAGAGGTCCACCGATGATAAATCTGCCATGAACATAGGCATATTGATCCTCGCTAACGATTGAGCCGATGTTCTTTTTGAGTCTGAGCGTGAGAACTTAGGCAATTACTTTGTAAATCGCCCCAATCATGCTGATAGGTCGGAACTCTTTAATGAAAGAGGAGTTGCAACCCCTCTTGATGTTTCCAGAGGAGTGGAATTCTTTGAGAACTTCCATGACGTCATTTTCGATCTGGTTCCAAAACCTTTTGATGAATTTGAAGGCGAACCCATTTCGCCTTCAAGGTCATATGGCCTTTTCCGAACTGCAACACCAAACTGCTTCCTTGATTTCTTGTATAGAAAAAAGGGGGCTCTGAGGAGGTTTAAGTGTATTGAGGTGAGCCTTTTGAAATGGTTGCTCACAAGTCACGGTTGTTACGGAACTTCTTCTCGAAGAATTTTCTAACGGCTTCTTGAAATGAATTAGGTGACGATAATTTTTATATTTTATATTTTTATATATTTCTTTTTTGGTGAGTGTTTGGTAAAAAAAGTACCGGAAGTAGTCTTGAAGGATATCGGTCACAAACAACGTTGACAAGGAAAAAGTCTTTTGCATTTTCGTTGACCCTTTTCTACATAGAGGTTTACTTCAATTAATGCTCATGAGATCTAAGTTATTGTCAAAATTGTCTATAAAGACCAAGTAAAACCTTTTGTCTACGTCAAGATGGTATATTTTTGAAGGTTTGGAGTATTTATTTTCAGATTATATTTGGTACATTAGACGAAAAGTCAGGTATTAGTTAGAAAATAATTGATAAAAATAATGTTTAATAAAAATTAGTTGATAAGTAAGTTAAAAAATATAAAATAATATAAAAGAACATGCAAAAATGATTTAGTATAATAAAACAAATATGTAATATATCTTATTTAATTAAATACTAAATCATAATTTTATAATTTTTTTTATAATTTGTATTTAATTTAAAAAGATTTGAATTTAATTCAAATTACATAAAATGATGCTTTATATAAAATATAAACTATAAAAACGAATCAAAACATGGACAGACCTACATAGTAACTTTGGGTAACACAAGCTACCTTCAAAATTTCCTATCAAATATTAATTTAATGTAAATACGTTGGTAATTCATACGGTAATCCGCCAGTAATGGTTTTCGCGATGAATTTGTCATGGAAAAATGTCTATAACTCTATCAACTTTGTAAAACTGCTGATGAAGTTGAGTATCCGTTAAAACAAAATCCCTAAAAAATTTATACTACCTCTTGATTTTTTTTGGATACGCCCCTGAATCAAAATGTGATGTCATTATCCTTAAAGAAACATATTTTGTATCCTTATTTATTATTGTTCATAATAACGAATTATTAAAATAAATAAAAACTAATTTTATGGTAAATATTTTAGAATATTATAAGTTTATTTTTCTATTTGTTATTTGTTATATGATTTTTCTGTTATAAAAGTTATTTTAATGATTAAAATTTTTATTTTTATTAAATTTTATATTTAAGTAGTTGTCCGTGTCAGAAAAAAGGGTATATTAGTCTTATATTATTTAAATGACGAGAAATCTTTTATTCAACTAAAATATTTTTTAGAAAATGTTATGTATTTAATTCCCTTTGAAAATAAGTATAGTTTTTGATGGCGAGCTTGAAAATTAATGTGGGGAATAAGTTTTTTTAAATACTAAATGGTATATTTGTAAGAATTAAAAAGACTTCAAAAATCTGTTAAAATGCTAATCTGAATAGTTCTAAAAATCTAATTTATAACCTATTTTTTGTATTATTAAACATGACAACTAAAAAAAATTTAAAAATAAACTAACTATATGTATAATTTTCAAATATGACCAAGATAAATTGACAATATTCGAAAAATTCTATAGTAGATTGTTTATTGAATATTAAATTTTTTCAAAATTCAAAGTATCATTCCAAAGTCATTGGTTAGTCAGTAGTCACTCAGAATATTAAAAATTCTTGGAAGTGGTCTATTCCAAAGTCATTGGTTAGTCATCGGTTCTTGTCGAATTTGATTCCACATTCACGGTGGACTTTATTTCTGGTCTTATATGATGAATATACGATATTCATCAAGTCCTTCAAACCATCCATAAAATAATTTATATTTTTTTAATTTTAACTTCTTTCTACGTATTTGAGTCCATCAATGCTCTTATGTTCTTGTCCTATGATTATGGAGATTTAGAAGCTCAATAATAGATGACGAGACCTATATAGCCCTACTTTTGATTCGATTATGGATCGGGTTCAGTGGGTGATGTGCCAATGTGGTGATCATTACTACGTTTCGAGTAGTGTGAAAATATCGAAACAATTACGTTTTTGGTACAGGCAATCCTAGCAAAACAGTTATCTTTAATAGTATTGGTTCGCATTCTTTTTTAGGATTTTTATAGTTGCGTTGGCTGGCAGACTTCAAAACCCAACTCAGGCCACTGATACTTTGTAATCACTATTTTTAACTAGCTTCTTGCTAATTACTTATATTTCTGTCGGTACAAAAAAATGAATGCTTTTTGGGGAGACTTTAATGGACATACAAGTAGATAGGCAAATGTGTATTTTTTATTATTATTATTTTTTTATAACCGAGGATCCCACCCGACCCATCCTTTGGATGACCCTGATGAAGCAACCTCGGGGCCCACGCACACCTGCAGCAGGGAGGTCCGGGTCAATCACCTACGGGGGTAGAGAGGTGGCCAGTGGCCATCCCCTGATTGAAACCTAACACTCCCTATGGGGAAAGAGAGGGAGTGAGATTAGAACTTGGAACCTCTTTATGGGGGAAGAGAAAGAGTCCAAAGCCTTATCCACTAGGCCATCAGGGTGATGGTTAGGCAAATGTGTATGAGGAAGTGCATGAGGGTTTCAGATTCCTACTAGCTAGGAACAAGAAAATTTTGTTCGATTCTTGAGTTCCCCAGCACTACCAATACTTTATAATTTATTGGTCTTTAACTTTTTACTAAGATAAGAGATGTGCACTTGATCTCCTTCCACATTAGGGGCAATGCACCCGAATTGCCAACTTTTTGTCAATATCGAAACTTTCTTGGGAAGTACAGATTGTAAGGTAATTCCAGGAGAGACATGTTCATCGCAAGACATATTGTTGGTCTTGGACCTACTCACCTACACTTGAGAATGAGAGCTCAAGGGAGAGTCAAAGAAGCTAGACTAAGGAATCTTTAGGAAAAACTTAAAGGGTCTAACAATAGAGGATTTTGGGGATATGTTTTTGCTTGACGTCTATGTTGATCAAACGAGGGGTGAAGAGAAGTTGTTCTATTATGTGGTGCAGACTATTAGAGAGGTTGTCAATGATACTCTAGAAAGGACGACGTGGAAGGAAAAATATCATAGGAAATTTTGGTGGTGGACTGATGATACAAGGTATGATTAATGCAAAATAAATCTGTGTTAAGGAGTTTTTAATGTGAAACGAGGAAAATGATAGAGGCATGACAAAGGAAAGATAGAGAGAGACTAAACGAGAGGAAAATAAGGCAGTTGCTTAAGGGAAGTAAATGACATGTGAAGGGATGTATGTGAGAGTAAAGTAAATTAAAGACAAGAGTAAACAAGTCCTAATAAAAGGAAGGCAAAATTACAGTGAAACCTTATAATGTTTCTCTGATGTTGGTTTAAAGGTTCTTAAGTTTTTTCTTTTGCTTTCCAAGGGCATAAACTGTATAATTACATGTTGTTTTGGTCCATAAACTTATAATACTGGTAAATAAAAGAATACCTGGCTTAATCTTTAATAAACATATAAATAAATAGATAACTAAATGATGACGTTGTTTTTTATTTATTGTTGTTTGACCAAAGTCAAAATAGAGGGACGGAGAAAAAAAAAGCGAGAACGATTGAGAAAGAAGACCAGATCGATGGCAGCGATGAAGTACGAAAAAAAAAAGAAAGCGAGAACGATTGTAGCAAGGACGGAGAAAGAAATCGATGAAGCAAGGACGTAGAAAAAAAAATCGAGGCGTTTGCTGTGTAATAGCCATTGTCGTCATCACAACGATGAAGCAGAAATCGAGTTTGAGATGGGGATCCAGTCCGAAACCACCACTCCATCCACCCTCAGTCCGATCCGGATCACCATATTCTTATGTCCTCTAAGCTCTGGCTACTCGTCCGAGACCTAATCTCCCTACCGATGCTACGATAGTTGCCGTCTCCGGCCTTGCGTTAGCCGACGGATTTATTCTCGTGCAGGCTCATGCTTATGTTCTTATGAGGAAGGATAGAGGATTTTTGTGCATGAGCGATATCAAGCTCGTTGTGCCTGATTGGTTCGTGAAGTTGTTCAAGAACAAGATCGGATCTCCAGCTACAATCAGTGATGTTTTGTTGAGAGCGGATAAGGTTACTGCGGAAGTGGCAGTGGCGACAGCGACTGCCATGACGATTGCATCGGATGCAGCCATTACTGCGTTTGCCACCGGAGAACATGGTGTGTTTCTGATGGCTTTATGTGACGGTTTAAGGGAGATCGACTTTAGATGCAGTCTTCTTCATTGTGAGTTGAGAATGTCTTTCTTCAATTGTAGGCTTTTTGAGTTGGAGATGGTGGTGATGTGTATGAGTTCTCTACACACGTGTTATTTTTTAATGAAAAGATAAAGGGGTAACCGGGTTACCCCTTCACTTTCTATATAAGGACATTTTAAAACTGGAAAATTAGACTTCATGCCTCTAGAAAGCAAATATATATATATATATATATATATATATATATATATATATATATATATATATATATATATATATATATATATATATATATATATATATATATATATATATATATATATATATATATATATATAAAGGATCTTTTAAACCAAAACGGAGACATTATATGGCTTCAGTGTAATTTTGCCTAAAAAGAAAAGATATTAGGAGGAGATGGGGTAGATGTAAGTCATGTAACACCCTATCTTCCATCCATTTTTTTAAACATTATTAATTTGTGACCTTATTTACAAAACATGTCATTTAGTGGAAGCTAAGTCCCTTTTTTTTAACATTTGTTAAAAAAAAGTCATATGTTTTGTGGGTTACAAATATATACAAAAGCCAATATGAAAGCATTCGTAATTCATTTCAAATAACTGTATACAAAAGAACTAAACATGCTTTCCAAAACTAATTCTCAAAAAAAATTCTTTTGATTGTCCCATAAGTTCATGCTAATGATCTAAGCTATTAATGCTTCTCTTTTGGTACCTGACATACATGCCATAAAAAAGAATGTGTAAGAAATAAAGTCTTGTGAAATGCATATGGTTTTGGCGCAAAACATTTACAATCCAAACATTTGTTTTCAAATCATTTTTCATTCCAAATCATTTGTTTTCAAACTATTGTGTAATTCCCAAACATTTTATAAACCATGGGTTTAGAATACCTTTAATATGAAAATAATGCTTTAAATCTATAACATTTACCATAAAACTTTAAGCTTCATAATAGATTTTCATGAAATCTATAATATAAAGTTTAGCTTAAAACACACTTCAGAGATTTACTTATACTTTCATGTTATAATGCAAATGCAATGCAACACATGCATTCCAACACACTACACTTAGTTGCTTAGAAACACCACTCGTTGTTATAATTACCATTATGAGAGGATTATATAGTTGACAAGGTAGTTTAGGCCATTACTTCTCATAATGCCTTATTTTGTTCGTAATTAGAGGAACCTACATTCGTCCCAAATGAGAGGGACCTTTACTTGTTCCAAATTGGAGTGTAACGTCCGGTTACTCATACAAACTACACCAAAAAATTTTCAAGGAATAACATATCAAAAATGGGCATACTTGTACTCAAACCATATAAACAAGATGTTATCAATATATTTAATTACACAAAAGGTCCTTATAAAACAGATCATCCATTACAAATAAAATCTAACACGTCTAAAGGATAGGCTCTAAGTTGTCCATCTCTATTTATCACATGTCTTCCCTATCACTGCTACAGATACCTGCAAAACAACATACAACTCAAGTCTAAGCTTATAAAAAGCTTAGTGAATAATCTCCCTGCTCAACATCAACACAAGATGTGTTAGTATAGATAGATATATAAAGATATGGTATCAACCAAATCTTACAACACACTCCACCAATCATTCTCATTTCATAATCTCTTTATCAATCGCTCTTGCTAATCTCATTAGCAAGTATATATCTCATCTTTATCTCTAAAACCTGCAAACACATTAGGTTTACAAACACCAACTAATTATTAGCAAACATCAACTCAACAATAAGTACCACAACCGGTACTGCTTATAAACTCAATCACACACTCGCATATACTCCTTCCACAATAACTATACTCAATTATAACAACCCTCATGGTTGTAACAATCAGACTCAATTACTCGTTAACTCAACCACGCCAACATCTACTCTACTTTTATATTCAGTATTTATACTCAACTCATCTATTGTCATCCACAGAATACAATACCACTCTACTTCTCAACTACCACAGTAACATCATAACATATATATAATCTACATACAGCAAAGTGTAAATCTACTCAAGTACTAGAGAGTACTCACCTGGTGGTGGATTCGGACGTATTACACCTGAGCTTCTCGCATTAGACTCCTTCCTAATGTAATAGCTGTGGTAAAACATCATAGAGTTACTCACAATCATCCTCACAAATCCCCAAGGGCTTGGCTTAAAAGGTTAAGCCATTTAAAATATACAAAATTTCTGTTAAGGGGAGATAGAGGCGCTATCTGAATAAAGTCGCTATTTTTTAAGATAGGGCGCTATCTATGCTTCAGTCCGCAAAAATCACGACTTTATGGATTCAACCATGAAAACTCAGAATTTATCACACCAAAGGATAAGGAAAGCGGTCTACTATCATATACTAACATCATACATCACAAGAACAACTCAATTTTGTTAATTAAACACTTAGGGTTTCAAAAATCCCAAAACTCAATCAAAATCACGTACCTCTTGGATTAATAGATTAAGAACGCAATTATGATGTTAGACTTGATCTATCTCAGCTTCTAAACATTTCCCTTCTATTAATTTGGTGGAATATGGACGTAATCACCACTGGAATTGATTTGGGAAATATCTCACTCGAAATGAAGTTTCACAAATAAAAGGGGTCTGATCACGCAAGATAGCGCCTCTATCTTCTATAGATAGCGACTCTATCTTGTCTGTAATGCTTATCTCCACCAATTTTGGTATTTAAGCATTTTCAAAGGGGAATTGATTCTTCCACAGTTGTTTTTTATTCATTCACGGAACTTTTTATTAATTAGACCCTTATGCCCCTCATTTAAAATTAGAGATATTGAAGAGATAATCAGACAAATATCACATTCTTTCAACAGACCACGAATCTTCTTCCTCTTCTTCGACGCTGCATTCTTCAGCCAATCAGCCGACAAGCTTATGCGCTGCAATCCTTCTTCCGCCTTCCGGTAAACCAATCCCCATAAGAGAGGGTTAGGTAGGCACCATTTTTTACAGACCTGAATATTGAAAGAGAAAACAAAGAGACTCAATTTCATTTGCAAACCGTGTTCGGCGTCGTGTTTTGACGCGCCACCTTAGGCCTCCTCGAATTCCACCCCTTTCTTAAAAATCAGAACAACAAAGCTCTATCAATCGAAAAGGCTCTCCAATTGATGAAATCGTCGAACGCTTCTGCAGGACAAGTTAGCTTGGGGAAGAAATCAGATGCATCACTGCCTGATTCCTGTAAAGTTAGGTCAGGATCCGGATCCGAAACAGAAAACACGTCCAGCTCCCCTTGAAAGGGACAATGCTAAGATAACCGACGACCATTCTTCGTCAACAACAAGACCGGCAGCTTGTTCGTCGTCGCCGACCACTAACGGATCCAAGAAGTTAGATCAATGGAGTTAGGATTTGTTAGAGGATAAAACATTGCCACTATTGGAGAAGGAAGATGACGATTACGAATCATCTGATTCATTGTTGGAGAAGGGTGAAGTCGATGACCGGATTGCGAATAAGTGTCGAAGGCTTGTTGGCTGAAGAGTTCAGCGTCGAAGGAGGAAGAAGAGCGCCGTGTGCTGTTGGTACATTGCGATCTTTCTGTGTCTTCAATATTTTCATTTAAATGAAGGGCATAATTGTCTATTTGATATATGATTCTGTGGATGTATAAAAAATTATCCTAATTTTTGGCATAATTCTTCTTCTGATGATCGATTAAACCTCTGATAAAAAAGATATATCTTGGTTATATTTCATCTCTTCAACAAGTTTAGTAATGAGCATAACGACCCCAAAAGGCCTCATCTCTAAAAGCCCGGCTATTTCTGTGGAAGAATGAGCACCCTTTTCAAAGGCTAACACTCATTTATAACACAGGTAATAACTCATAACATAACACTAAAATGACTCATATAGTGCCTATATATAACAGGTAACACTAACAGGTAATAACTCATTTATTACTTATATTGTAGTTTTAAAAATTAAATTTTAAGGAAACTGTGGTCATGTCACCACCATGTCAGTGTCACATCATTAAATAATGACACGTCGTCATGTCACGTCAGTTGACAACCAGTTTGACCGAAAAAATTGCCAAAATTACAACAAATTTGATATATTTTGATTTATTTTGTTTGTTTGTTGTCATTTTCATTTTCATTTTCTTTTCTTTTATTAATATATTTTGATTTATTATTATTATTACTATTAGAAAAACAATAATAATGAATTTAACTTTTATAATTTTTACGTTTTAATAATAATAAACAATAGTTTTTTTAAAGTAATTACGACACAACGAACAACGTTTATAATTTTATAAAATTATGTCAAATTATATCAAAACGGTTATGTCAAATTCGTCCAAATGTCAAATTAATGAATTTAGCTTTTATAATTTTTACGTTTTAGTAACAATAAAACAATAGTTTTTTTAAAGTAATTACGACACAACGAACGACGTTTATAATTTTATAAAATTATGTCAACATATATCAAAATGGTTGAACGAATGTATAAAAAATAACAATATAAATAATAATAGCAATGCAAAGTTTGGTCCAATATTACAATTGCACGGTGCGTTATATAGATAACGAACATAAATACTTAGTCGAGCACTATACAATGTTTCCTATTCAGCAGAATGTTCTGAGCACGCACAATCCCGGACAAACGGATATGGTGTACAACTGGGTCGACGGATCAAAAATGACGGTTTCCGACTAATAATAACGTGACTTTCGATTACATACAAACGATATAAACCCGAAAGATTTTATAAATAATAAATTATACGTACAAACAATTAGTTTATAAACGACTGAATAAATTCGAACGACAAAAAAGAAAACATTAAATTATCAATAAATACGAACGGTTATAATTCTATAAAAGCTAATAATAATAATAATAATAATAATAATAATAATAATAAATGAAAAGACAATAAAAGACAAAATTGGGATAAAACAAATTTGATAGTCAAATCAGGGGCGTATAAAATGAAATGGAGGGTATTTATAGCGTGGGGTTTTATACCCATGTGGGGCATAGGTTGGGAGTTCAACTCCCGTAAGCCTCGTTCTGTTGCTCCATGTGGTGGAATTTTTCTCTGGAAATTCCCTTGGGGGCTGGGTTTGCCCGCTTTGCGGAGCTCGAACTCGGAGTCACCTGTGAAATATTCGAGTGAGGCTTCCACTAATTCGTTTGCCGTTTCCAAAAAAAAAAAAAAAAACTACCAAAAAATCGACACAGTATCAATATCATACTTTATGTAAATTTAGTGATTTTTTAAATTATTTTTGAGTTTTTTCTTTGAATGTTAGGAAATGACATATAATTCCCCAGGACAGAGGAAAACAGAATTGGGATTTGTAGCAACAAAATTCTCACGGGAAAACACAAAATACCTTTTTACAGAACAGAACTAAAATCACCGAGACGACAATTCTCGCCTCGGCGTTGTGGTCCAATTGGACCTCGCCGGAGTACAAAGATAGCCGGGCAACGGACTTGCACGTGGCGATCGCATGGGTAACTCACTCAGGAGGTTCCCATCTTTATCATAATAAATTACACCGGAGAAATCCAGGGGCTGACATTTATCCCCCATCAGAATCTCCCTCCGCCACAGCCCGTCGTTTCCGTACTCGCCGCCTTTTTCTCCCGTTTTCTTCATGCGGTGGCGCAGCTTGATTGCTTTGTTGCTTATCGAAGAGATCAGTTTCTTCGGCGTCCCTGGGGCGATCTTTGTATTGTTTTTCAACTTTTTCGAAGCTATAATGGTTTGCTTGGCGCAGAGAAGCAGCAGATTGGTTATTGATTGCAAAACGCCAGCAGAAATACGCTTAGCGTTAACATTAGTGAAGTCACCGCCGTCCTTACCGAGTTTGCTAGCCATGTCGGAGGGAGAACTTATTCCATTACGACGAGGATGATGGTATATATAGGGAAGAGAACAACGAAGGTGACCGGCAATACCCAGTTATTTCTGTAGGGGTTTGACTGGCTCCCATCAAAGAGAAAACATTGCATTTATTTCCTTTTGTTTAATATAAAAAGAAAAAGAAATAATAAATGATTACGCAGTGAATACTGTTCTGTTCTAATTTATGACTTTGATGTTCTTTCTATAAAAATTATATTATCAATTACATTTTTACATAATATACAAATAGTGCTGTTAAATAAATATCCCAATAACATCTTATATTTCTTTTGACTGAAAAAACATTCTATTTCAATGGTGACACATTAAAAACTTTTTATTGGAATGGTTGTGTATCAGGGCTGTGTATGGAGCGGTTTGGTTCGGTTATCGACCAAAACCGAACCATAACCATTATGATAAGTTAATGTATTTTAGTAGCCATTGATTTTGGTTAATATTGGTTATGGTTAATGGTTTTTATCGGTTAATGGTTTTGGTTAATGGTTAATATCGGTTAACCAAAACAAACAAAAATGATATAAAAATTGAATGTTCATTATATAAAAAGTGAAAAATAAGAAAGTACATTGATTTAAGACAAAACTTCATAAATGGTCCCTGTGGTTTCAGAAAATATCTAGTTTGGTCCCTAACTTTCAAAAACCTCAAGGGTAGTCCTTGTGGTTTGAAAACTTTTGTTAAATCGTCCCTGAGCCATACAAAATGACTAATGTACCCTTTTTAATTTCTTTTACATTTTCTTTAACTACAATTTATTTTTAAGGGTAAAAAAGAAAAAGAAAAAAAACAAAACGAGAGTTCCACTGGGCAGCGAGTTCTTCCCTACCGGAAGCTTCCACGTCGGAGATCTCTGAGTCACCGCTGACCGGTCGAGATGCGGCTCCGGTGAAGTCGATTTGCATTTCGGTTGTTGGTTTTTGAGGTCGGAAATTGTCGAGATGGAATTCGTCTTGAGGGGTGGTGAATTGTGCCCAATTTGTACCGGTTATTCTGTTTTTGGAATTTGAAATCAGGAGTCGAGAGTTTGCAGGGTTTGGGTAGGGTTCCCATGGAGTTTGATGGTTTTCAGGTTTCCTGACTGTAAGTTTCTCTCTAAATTGAGGTTGACGTAAACTCAGACTCATGTCCTGTTTGAAGATATTTGTTAAAAGTGGAGAGGTTAGAGAATTGTTTGGAATTGATCCAACTTCAAGCACCCCAACGTCTTTTGGAATCAAGACGACAGTCTGAATGCCTGCGGATTTGGTAAGATTTGACCGGAAACAGTAATCGGAGTTGGATCTTAAAGCATCGGAGTACCATAAGTGGTTGCCGGAAGAAAAACATTTGTCGGGACCTCGTTGTCCTTGTGGGAAGGATAAATACATGGAGATGAGGAAGAACATCTCGGTGTCGGTGACTCTGTCTAATCCAAAAGCGTAATTATCTCCATCTAAACCGCCGAATAAAACATGCAGGTTTTGAAGGACTCTTTTCTTCAATCTCTGTTGGTTTTCATCTTCTAATCGGATGCTTAAAATTCGAGCGATTTAAAATTCTTCTCCTTCTCTAGGATCCCTACAAGAACCATCCCCCCAAACGAGAACCAAATCGCCGGACTTTGAACGGGATATTTGCCAAAAAAAAATAGCGTAATTCCAACTGAAATTAGCGGAATTAGGGTTATCTAGGAGATCTGAGAGCCTGTTTTGGCGTATAGCAACAAAAATATCCGGCAATCATCAGAACTACCTATAGCGAAATCAATCAACTTTCTTATCTGTAACGCCAAGACATGTTTTATTATATAATTATAATAAAAGGGCAAAATGGTCATTTTACCTTGGAAGGGTAAATTGGTCTTTTGGACAGAAAAGTATTTGGTTTGAAATAATATTTTGAGTTTTGGACTTAAAATGTTATAAAAACTAATTTTTGGTCGTTTTACCGTAAAAGGGTATTTTGGTCATTTGACCATGTGAAGGACCAAATATGAAAAATATTGTTGGTTGTGGCAAATGTATAAAGAATGAAAGTTTTATTGTAATAAAACTTGATTTTGTGGCCAAAGTTCAAGAAAATGAACTTAAGGACCAAAAATGTAAAAATTTGAAGTATAAATAGAAGAGAGTTGACTCTCTCTTTGACTGAACATTGTGCAGCAACGGGAGAGGATTTGGAGATACGATTTCTGCAGGAGATCATGAAATTGAAGCAAGAACTAGGAACAATTGTTGGAATGGGTGATTTCCAAACAATTAAGGTAAGTAGATTGCCCTTTTGTCTAGTTCTTGAAGAAGTTCTAAATGGGTTTTATAAAAACTGAAATTTGTAAATTTCAGTTATGATTATGTGTTTAAATGGTTAGATACTTCCATTAAGTCATGCTAGTAAGAGCTTAAATCAAGAAAATGGAAGTAGGTTGTTATTTTGGATGAAATTGAAGATTTGGGGTTGTTAGAACTAAGAACCCTAATTCTTCATATGATTGATTGAGGGTGTTTTGATGGTTAAAAACCTTGTTAAAATGTAAGGTTTTAGCCTAGGAACAAACCCCAAACGATTAAGAACGAAATTAAGGACTTAAAGAACAAAACAGCAAGCTACAGTGCACAATTCGCGACTGGACAGGAGGTCTGCACAGGCGTTGGGCGCGGTGCGCCCCTATCCAGGCGCGGCGCGCCTCCAAGCAGACTCTGGACAGAAACTTTGAAATGCTATCTTTTGCTTGGCTTGTCCGATTAAGCTCAAACTTGAACCGTATGCTTATTATGGTCTGAAAAGTTTGGGAAAATTTTTAGATTGAGTTTTCGACCCCTCGGGGGCACTGTAGACCGATCCGAATGCCTCGGTGAATAGTAAAATTCATATAAAGTTAGTAAACGGAAAGTTTATTAACTAGGCATTATTTATAACGATATTGTATTGAACTCTAGTGTATTAGAGTTAATTGAAATGGGTATTAACCTATAATTATTTTGAAAATGAATGAAATTATAGGTACGGGACAAAATCGTACGAACTTCATTTCAAGGCAAGGAACGATTAACGCTAGTAGTAGCAAGCCTTCAGGTGAGTAATCTCACTGATATCATATGTGATATATGATGATTAAATTGTTACAGGTTGAAACAGCTTCGAGGGACGAAAACGACAAGTGTTAAAATATGTGTAAAAGACAAGACCAGATAATCCGTGAGTCATTGCGATGACAAGAACGGAGCTGTGAGTCAATACATATATATATATATATATATATATATATATATATATATATATATATATATATATATATATATATATATATATATATATATATATATATATATATATATATATATATATATATATATATATATATATATATATATATATATATATATATATATATATATATATATATATATATATATATATATATATCAGTGTTGCAGAAATCGGCCTTGGCGGCCGATTAATCGGCGATTAATCGCTTGGCGGTCTTCAACCGATTACGATTATGCCTAATCGGTCAGCTTGGCGGTTTGCTGCAAAAATCGGCCTTGGCGGCCGATTAATCGGTCTTGGCGGTCATTTTTTGAATTTTTTAAAAATTTTTAATTAATTTTTAATTTTTTTATTTTTTAATGAAGACACAAACACTCTCTAATAACTTAATAATACTAAAAAAATCAATATTAAAGAATAAAAATAAACAAATGAATAATCTTTGATATGCATCTCGAAATAAAATGAATCAAACTTTTCTATTTTTAATATTTATACATTTTAAAATGAATTCATTTACAATTTAGGGTCTCCGATTAATCCCCGACTAATCCCCGATTAATCCGACTAATCCTTTAACCCCACTCGACCGCCAAGCTACCGTCAAACGATTTTTACAACCTTGATATATATATATATATATATATATATATATATATATATATATATATATATATATATATATATATATATATATATATATATATACACTATGATATGACAAGACCAGATAAGCCGTGAGTCTATAACAGACAAGAACGGAGCTGTGAGTCAAACCTATATAGACAAGACCGGATAAGCCGTGAGTCATTGCGATGACAAGAATGGAGCCGTGAGTCTAGGCAACAGCGGGCTAACCCGTGAGCCATGGTTTACTTTGATGAGCCAAACTTATATAGACAACAGCGGGCTAACCCGTGAGTCTAGGCAACAGCGGGCTAACCCGTGAGCCAAGGCAACAGCGGGCTAACCCGTGAGCCATAACTAATTCTGGATGCTATATCCAATGGGTGCGGCCTTCGGGCTATGACTCCGGTGCGGCCTTCGGGCTATGTCTCCGATGTGGCCTTCGGGCTATGACTCCGGTGCGGCCTTCGGGCTATGTTTCCGATGTGGCCTTCGGGCTATGACTCCGGTGCGGCCTTCGGGATATGTCTCCGATGCGGCCTTCGGGCTATGATTTTGTTACAGGTACATGGTGCGGCCTTTTGGCTATGATATCGGGTTGTTAAACCCAGCTGGTACGGCCTGCGGGCTATGAATTATATACTGATAATGTTTTGGTGCAGCTTATATAGCTATGACACAGGGTGCGGCTTATTTAGCCATGATATATGATGCAGTCCATTGTGACTAAGAAATATGGGACAGAAATGGTTAGACATGATTATAGATGCAAATAACTAACGTGGCTTGTTAATTACAGGTCACTATGATTCAGCCTGTAGGGCTACATAATAGGATGTTAAATCCTAGAGTATATATGGTCAGCCAGTAAGGCTAGGAGTTTGGATTCGAAATCCAGACAGTTATATGATTGTATTTTGATATATGTTATTTGCAGATTTGATTACTCACTGAGCTTTATAGCTCACGATATTTGTTACTGTCCCTGCAGGTTAGCATGATACTGATAGGGGACAAGATAGAGTCCGTGACTTTGAAGTGGGACTCATAGATGCTGTCAGTAGCAGCCCGGCTTTAAAGGAGACATGTCCTTGATACGCTTGTACCCGTTTTTGTTAAAATATACCCCTTTTGTTATGGTTTTATGTTTTGAAACCTTGGTTTAAATGAAAAATTTTTCAGGGGTGTTTTGTTTTAAAAGTCGGGTGTTACAAGTCGGTATCAGAGCCGTGGTTTAAGTGAACTAGGTGTCTATAGAGTAGATTCCTGGACTTAAACCCTGAGATAGTAGACATGATGCATAGTTAGGTGGATATAGTTGTTATTATACATATATAACCTAACTGTTGCTAACTTCTGACGTATAAGAAGTATGAACCGTAAATCTCCTTGGGAGACATTTAGGGCGCGAAGCTCTAGGAAATGGACCAGCCCTTTCGAAAGACTCCGTTGGATGAGGAGCAAAAATGGGACGAATAGCAGAAAATCCACGTGACAAGCAGTAGTAGCTGATGTGGTCAGATAAAGAAATCGGTTGCTCACCTTGGTTGATATTCAAGGTGAAAGAACAGTAGTTGAGACTACAAGAAAAGCAGAAAATAAAAGTGGACTTCTCAGAAGAAGTTGTCACAAATTGGGTCCAACCTTATAGGGAAAGGACCAAAACAGAGCCATTATGTATGGTGATCAGTGCAGGAAAGGCACTAAGAAATTAGTAGAGTTGAGACTCTACCATTGAATTGCTGAAATTGCAGGAACTGGGAGCATTTTGCTCTAGTTTGTTGTGTGGGACGGAAGTGGTTCCAGCGTGGAACTATAGATCACTTCCTTATGAAATGCTCACATGCTAAATGTGGAGTAACGGGTGATGAACCCAAGAAAGAGTAAAGAAAGGAATGGTTAAAAAGAACCAGTGGTACCTTGAGCATTCCAGCAGATTTTGGAATGAGCTCGTGAGGAGACAGATATGATCTCCGATGTAAACGTTTTGAATATAACCTCGTGTATGTTATATATGATCCATGAAGCTATGCTTGGGATCGATGACTTGATGTCATGTTGAAATATTTCATCGATGATTATGGATGAAATTTTGAAAGTAGCTATAGTAAATAGCAAACATGTTCTAGATATTGAACACCTGGAAGGTAGATTGCCTAGGATTTACGGGACCATTTTCCCTATGAATCTGAAGCCGATGACTACCTTTAAAACTGAAGCAATTATGCTTATATATTGGTTAGCAACGAATTATGCTAACATGAATTGAAGAAACAAGAACATTATGGTTCTTAAATCAAAAATGAAATGGACGAAAATCCATGGTAAATGACCGTTGTTGAGAATACCAGTTATTTTCCTTTGCTTAAACTCGGAAAAGAGTTAGTAAAGGAATGATTTTGTAGTTGGCATACGTGGTATGGGCCAAGCTAAATAAAGCAGTGATAGTAGTGTACTACTTTAGATAAATTCTCGGATGTTTCTTTTGAAAAGAACTTCCAGGATTTCTGCCAGATTGGCGAGAAGAGCTTATGATTAAACTGGTCTTGAGAGCCGTTCCTGTTATTAGGCTCTATATTAATTAGCCTCTGCAGAGATGGCAGAGTGGTAAAACAATTGGAAGAAATTGTTTTTGAATTGGGGTCTCATATGACCGAATGTGTCATTATATGGAGCCCTATCTTGCTTGAAAAGAAGAAAGATAAGTTAATGTATATGTACATTGACTAATGAGAATCTGATATTCTCGAAACCAGATTGAATATGAAGTACATTTGTACCAGATACTGGAGTTACCTCACTGAGTAAGTGATATGTAAAATTTTCCAAGCATGAAAATTTGGCTAAAAGAAGTTGAATATTCTTTGGGCATGTTAATAATGCCAAAGATGATAAAATAAATCCAGTAGAATGGATGATGTGATAAAACTGGAACCGCCTGAGGAATCTGACTGAAATTGTAGTTCCTTGGGTTGGCGGTTTATTATAGGAGAGTTGTAGAAAACTGCTCCTCGATTGCTGGTTAGCTGACTAAAGTTGACCAAGAAAAGTGAAAAAGTTTGGGTGGTAGAAAGACCACAAATATCTTTTCAAAGGTTGAAATAAACCTTGTGTGAAGCTCCGGTGGTAGCATTATTGCTAAGCGGAGAAGATAAACTGGATCATAGAAATTACATCCAGAATTGACTTTGGATACATGATATTGCAGTACCAATTATGACTTTGATATTGAAGCTTTGGAGACACTACTGATGTGGTGTAAAGCTTACTGTTTATATGGATCATATAAGTTTGAAGTACTTAGTTGATCAAAAGAAGCTAAATATGAGATAGCAAAGACAGATGGGTTACTTAAAGATTTCGGTTATGAAATCTTGTGCCATCTTGGAAAGGCGGATGTGATTATAGATGCCTTGAATTAGAAAGAGTATCTTTTGGAAGATACAACCACATGCGTGAGTGTGGCAAATTGATTACCTGAGTTGATTCGGGTAGCACAAGAAGAAGTGTGCAAGTCTGAAAATGTGAAAAATGAATGAATGATTAGCTATTGAAAGAAGCTAGTTAGAAACTCACAGCGATTGAAAACCCTTAGTGGTTATGTATGTGAGTTTCAAAGCATAGCGAGATATGAAAATTTACCCTTAAGGATGTATATTGGGGTAGATATGCACAATGCCCGGGGCAATACCAAACTGTGTAGGATGATATAACCTATGTATTGGTGGCCAGGACTAAAGAAAGACATTGAAAGACATGTGAAAAGTGTTTGGCTTGTGTGTAACTACAGTCAAATCATTAGAAACATACGGAAAATTTAACCGTTGTAGGTCCCAAAGAAGAAATGGGACGAAAATATCATAGACTTTGTAATAAAGTCTTTGCAAGTACCGCATGGGTATGACACCATATGGGTAATTGCAGATTGATTGATGAAATTAGTGTAGATTTATACTGATTAAGGAAGAATTAAGAGTGGAAAGTAGTGAAAAACTACATAGAAAAAGAAAATTGTTGACGTGCACTACAGGTGGCGACTATATCGGATTGAGACACTAGAATTATTTGCTGAATTTAGCATTAATTCCTAGAATTGATAGTTCAAAAGTACTAGTAAGTACTGCATAGGAATTGCAGAAATGATAGACGAGGCGAGAAAATGATGCAAACTCTAGAAGATGTGCTTGAAAATTGCACAGCAGACCCTAGTGGAAGATGAGAAGATCGCCTATCTTTGGTAGAACCCGTAGATAATGATAGTTTTAGTACCAGCATTTAGATGACTTGTATAATGCATAGTATAGAATACCGTATTATCCTTCGATTTATAGAATTGAAGATGTGGAACAGCCGTTGGCTAGATCCTAGACGGTGATACAAGTTAAAAAGAAGACTTGATAAATACGAGAAAATTGAAAAATGGCTAAGAAGCAGTAACGGTAGTACATGAACCATAGAGTAAAACCGTAGCAATTCCAGATGAGGAATGTCGGGGTAATCAAAAGATCCTACGAAAAGACTAAAAATCTGTTTGGGACAAAAAGAAGGTTAAGTCCTCAATTATTGGACCTTTCCATATGTTCCACAGAGTAAGAATTTTGGTGTACTGAACGAAGTTTTGTGATGAACTTCAAGATAATTGTAATGTTTTCTATGGGTCTCATGGTTCTGAGAACATAGATTGATAAATGCTAGCGAATCCCTCATGTTGAAATGAGGAAGATAAGTGATTAAGGTGCCCGGAACAACCGGAGGAGTGATATGCGAGTGGTGATATAACCACAAGATAAGAAGACTAGTATGGTTAAGTGCTTAGACAATACCATAAAGGTTTCCATATGATATGGGAAACCGGAATTGTAACGAGAAAGAAATACCCTCGCTTGATAGTATGATTTCGGGGACGAAATCTTTTGAAGGAGGGGAGAATTTGTAACGCCAAGACATGTTTTATTATATAATTATAATAAAAGGGCAAAATGGTCATTTTACCTTGGAAGGGTAAATTGGTCTTTTGGACAGAAAAGTATTTGGTTTGAAATAATATTTTGAGTTTTGGACTTAAAATGTTATAAAAACTAATTTTTGGTCGTTTTACCGTAAAAGGGTATTTTGGTCATTTGACCATGTGAAGGACCAAATATGAAAAATATTGTTGGTTGTGGCAAATGTATAAAGAATGAAAGTTTTATTGTAATAAAACTTGATTTTGTGGCCAAAGTTCAAGAAAATGAACTTAAGGACCAAAAATGTAAAAATTTGAAGTATAAATAGAAGAGAGTTGACTCTCTCTTTGACTGAACATTGTGCAGCAACGGGAGAGGATTTGGAGATACGATTTCTGCAGGAGATCATGAAATTGAAGCAAGAACTAGGAACAATTGTTGGAATGGGTGATTTACAAACAATTAAGGTAAGTAGATTGCCCTTTTTGTCTAGTTCTTGAAGAAGTTCTAAATGGGTTTTATAGAAACTGAAATTTGTAAATTTCAGTTATGATTATGTGTTTAAATGGTTAGATACTTCCATTAAGTCATGCTAGTAAGAGCTTAAATCAAGAAAATGGAAGTAGGTTGTTATTTTGGATGAAATTGAAGATTTGGGGTTGTTAGAACTAAGAACCCTAATTCTTCATATGATTGATTGAGGGTGTTTTGATGGTTAAAAACCTTGTTAAAATGTAAGGTTTTAGCCTAGGAACAAACCCCAAACGATTAAGAACGAAATTAAGGACTTAAAGAACAAAACAGCAAGCTACAGTGCACAATTCGCGACTGGACAGGAGGTCTGCACAGGCGTTGGGCGCGGTGCGCCCCTATCCAGGCGCGGCGCGCCTCCAAGCAGACTCTGGACAGAAACTTTGAAATGCTATCTTTTGCTTGGCTTGTCCGATTAAGCTCAAACTTGAACCGTAGGCTTATTATGGTCTGAAAAGTTTGGGAAAATTTTTAGATTGAGTTTTCGACCCCTCGGGGGCACTGTAGACCGATCCGAATGCCTCGGTGAATAGTAAAATTCATATAAAGTTAGTAAACGGAAAGTTTATTAACTAGGCATTATTTATAACGATATTGTATTGAACTCTAGTGTATTAGAGTTAATTGAAATGGGTATTAACCTATAATTATTTTGAAAATGAATGAAATTATAGGTACGGGACAAAATCGTACGAACTTCATTTCAAGGCAAGGAACGATTAACGCTAGTAGTAGCAAGCCTTCAGGTGAGTAATCTCACTGATATCATATGTGATATATGATGATTAAATTGTTACAGGTTGAAACAGCTTCGAGGGACGAAAACGACAAGTGTTAAAATATGTGTAAAAGACAAGACCAGATAATCCGTGAGTCATTGCGATGACAAGAACGGAGCTGTGAGTCAATACATATATATATATATATATATATATATATATATATATATATATATATATATATATATATATATATATATATATATATATATATATATATATATATATATATATATATATATATATATATATATATATATATATATATATATATATATATATATATATATATATATATATATATACACTATGATATGACAAGACCAGATAAGCCGTGAGTCTATAACAGACAAGAACGGAGCTGTGAGTCAAACCTATATAGACAAGACCGGATAAGCCGTGAGTCATTGCGATGACAAGAACGGAGCCGTGAGTCTAGGCAACAACGGGCTAACCCGTGAGCCATGGTTTACTTTGATGAGCCAAACTTATATAGACAACAGCGGGCTAACCCGTGAGTCTAGGCAACAGCGGGCTAACCCGTGAGCCAAGGCAACAGCGGGCTAACCCGTGAGCCATAACTAATTCTGGATGCTATATCCAATGGGTGCGGCCTTCGGGCTATGACTCCGGTGCGGCCTTCGGGCTATGTCTCCGATGTGGCCTTCGGGCTATGACTCCGGTGCGGCCTTCGGGCTATGTCTCCGATGTGGCCTTCGGGCTATGACTCCGGTGCGGCCTTCAGGCTATGTCTCCGATGCGGCCTTCGGGCTATGATTTTGTTACAGGTACATGGTGCGGCCTTTTGGCTATGATATCGGGTTATTAAACCCAGCTGGTACGGCCTGCGGGCTATGAATTATATACTGATAATGTTTTGGTGCAGCTTATATAGCTATGACACAGGGTGCGGCTTATTTAGCCATGATATATGATGCAGTCCATTGTGACTAAGAAATATGGGACAGAAATGGTTAGACATGATTATAGATGCAAATAACTAACGTGGCTTGTTAATTACAGGTCACTATGATCCAGCCTGTAGGGCTACATAATAGGATGTTAAATCCTAGAGTATATATGGTCAGCCAGTAAGGCTAGGAGTTTGGATTCGAAATCCAGACAGTTATATGATTGTATTTTGATACATGTTATTTGCAGATTTGATTACTCACTGAGCTTTATAGCTCACGATATTTGTTACTGTCCCTGCAGGTTAGCATGATACTGATAGGGGACAAGATAGAGTCCGTGACTTTGAAGTGGGACTCATAGATGCTGTCAGTAGCAGCCCGGCTTTAAAGGAGACATGGTATTTTATACTCTCCTTGATACGCTTGTACCCGTTTTTGTTAAAATATACCCCTTTTGTTATGGTTTTATGTTTTGAAACCTTGGTTTAAATGAAAAATTTTTCAGGGGTGTTTTGTTTTAAAAGCCGGGTGTTACATTATCACGCCTCGAGGATGAAGTATTTAAAGAGCAAAAATTCGAAAAACCCTAACAAAGACGAGGACGACAACAACAACAATGATGGGAAACAAAGAGGCAGGTACATGTGATATGAAGTTCCATAAAGAAAAGAAAAGAAAAACTAAAACCAATTGATCGTGTACCGCTTTTCTTTAATGAATCAAGGAGGAATTAAGGATGTATTTGGAGCAGCAAATGAAGGGTATAAACAGAAAGACAGGGGACGACGCACGCAGAAGAGTGGAGGGGGAGGGTGAGGATGAGGGTGTGTTTTGTTTTTTTTTCTTTTTCTTTATTACCCTTAAAAATATTGTAGTTAAAGAGAATTTAAAAGAAATTAAAAAGGGTACATTAGTCATTTTGTATGGCTCAGGGACGATTTAACAAAAGTTTTCAAACCACAGGGACTACCCTTGAGGTTTTTGAAAGTTAGGTACCAAACTCGATATCATCTGAAACCACAAGGACCATTTATGAAGTTTTGTCTTGATTTAATAAGTGAAAGTTAGACACACCTTCATCCATCATTCCTTCCCAAAGACTCATTTACGTTTTCAAATTTCTGGTATTATATTTCTTTTAAATAATTTAAAATTTAAATTATAATTACATATAAATATATCGGTTCGGTTATCTTATAAAACCAAAACCGAACCGCTTCTTATTGGTTAGCAAAAAATACAAACCGAACCATCGGTTTTTGAAACGGTTCAGTTATTATGGTTCGGTTATATCGGTTATGTGTATGTATTGCGTGGGAGTTTTTTTAACACGCTCCCTAAGAAATAGTGTTTTTTATTTTTAATAAAATGAATGTTTAGTTGGGGGAAGTAATTAATTTGTTTACAGAACAATTTTTATCGATACACGACATTTTTATCCATAAAGTCGTGTATTGATAAAATTTGTTGTATACATTTCCCTTTGGTTAGCCATTCCCTATATGAAAGCTTTAACGTGTTAAGTATACTTATATGTATATCCATAATTCCATATTAGCTTATAACAAATAAGATATTAACACTTAAACCATATACACCTAGTTGGATATAGATTTATGGTTATCGATAATAGTTATTAACTTCTTATTATGGGCAGCAACAAAATCATTATTCATTAGTGTGGTAACTATGGTACATAGGATCGTCAAATTTGTACAAATCAAAATCAACTGACATGTTACCAATCGAATCAAAAAAATCGATATCAATATGTTTGGTTACCGGTATGTTTGACTGAAATATCATACCAATCGAGTAATCATAGTACGGTAATGATAAATTTTTTAAATATCATGGTTGTAAGGTTGTACTGTACCATTCAATTCACTTTATATATATATATATATATATATATATATATATATATATATATATATATATATATATATATATATATATATATATATATATATATATATATATATATATATATATATATATATATATATATATATATATATCATTTGATTAATGGATATGATTATTTTATTTAAATAAAAAAATTATTTTTATTTTTAACATAAAGCTAGAAGGGTAAATAAGACTTTTTATAAGTGAATATAATTAATGTTTTCTCTTTTTTAGGAAAGGATTGAGATCATCAACCCATTTTCCTATTTTTATGGTATTCCAAAGATTTGAAAAATCAAATTCAAAATCAACATATACACATAACCCTTCCAAGGCCGTAGACGGAGAGATGAGGCAGACGAAAAGAAGAGGCAGCTGAGCTGTCGTTGATGTTAGTTGTTGGAACCGATGAACGAATTATCGGGAGAGAGAGGTCGTGACAGAGGGATAAAAAGAGAGGAAAGAGCAGCAGTCGATAACAATAGAGAGCGAGAGAGAAAGATCAATGCAAAAAGTCGAAGAGACAGATATGAACATTTGAGGTTTTGTATAAATATTCATCAATGTTCAGTTATGAACAGTTGCCTTGTTATATAAATATATAAATATTCATCCATGTTCAGTTATGAACATTTGAGTTTTTGTATAAATGTATAAATGTCCATCCATGTTCAATTATGGACATTTTGTAACACCCGACTTATTAACCAAAAACACCCCAAAAATTTTTCATTTTTCAAACCAAATATTTTACAAATAAAACATAAGTAAGGGGTTTTAGTCAATACAATACGAGTACAAGAGTATCACGAAGTACAATACATAATATATTATACATTCTTCAAGCCGGGATGTCACTTCAAATTCTAAATCATCAGTCACGGACTTTGTCTTTTCCTTTAGCAGGGTCACGCTCACCTGCAGGGACATATCAAATAAACTGTGAGCTATAAAGTCCAATGAGTAATCATAACAAGTATAACATGTATAAGAATAAAATTCTCTATACAAAATCAATTATGCATTATCATAAGATATAAAATCAAATATGGCTCACGGGTTAGCCCGCTGTTGCCTAGACTCACGGCTCCGTTCTTGCCATCGCAATGACTCACGGATTATCCGGTCTTGTCTGTATAAGTTTGACTCACAGCTCCGTTCTTGTCTATTATAGACTCACGGCTTATCTGGTCTTGTCATGTCACAGTTTACATGGATATATTGACTCACAGCTCCGTTCTTGTCTATCGTAGACTCACGACTTATCTGGTCTCGTCATATTTCACATCATATAATCGTCATCTTTTTGTCCCCCAAAATCATATTCATCTGCAGCTGCTCATATAACATGTATTACGACGGATAACAGTGAGATTACTCACCTGTAGGCTTGCTACAACTAGCGTTTGTTGTTCCTTGCTTTCCAACGAAATCCGTAGATTTTTGTCCCGTACCTATAATTCCATTTATTTTCAAAATGATTATAGGTTAATAACCATTCCAATTAACTCTAATACAATAGAGTTCATTATAAACAATGCCTAGTTAATAAACTTTCCGTTTACTAACTTTTTATGAATTTTACTATTCACCGAGGCATTCGAATCGATCTACAGTGCCCCCGAGGGGTCGAAAACTCAATATAAAAATTTTCCCAAACTTTTCAGACCATAACGAGCCTACAGTTCAAGTTTGAGCTAAATCGGACAAGCCAAACAAAAGATAGCATTTCAAAGTCCCTGCCTGGATTCTGCTTGGAGGCGCATTGCGCCTGGATAGGGGGCACTGCGCCCAGCGCCAGTGCAGACCTCCTGTCCAGTCGCGAATTGTGCACTGTAGCTTGCTGTTTTGTCCTTTAAGTCCTTATTTCTGTTCTTAATCACTTTGGGTTTGTTCCTAGGCTAAAACTTTACATTTTAACAAAGTTTTTAACCCTCAAAACACCCTCAATCAATCATATGAAGAATTAGGGTTCTTAGTTCTAACAACCCCAAATCTTCAAATTCATCCAAAATAACAATCTACTTCCATTTTCTTTGGTTAAGTCTTTATTAGAATGACTTAATGGAAGTATTACATCAATCTTAACACCCAATCATCACTGTAATTGCAGTTTTTGAGTTCTACAAAACTCATCAAGAACAACTAATCAAGAGCTTGGAAACTTACCTCTAAACTTCCAATTATACCCTTGTAAATGCTATAATCCAATTTTGCAAGTTCCAAGCCTTCAAGAACCTTCAATCCTTGCAGAAATCGTTCAAGAGAAAACTCCCGTAGGTCTCCTAAAATCTGCACAAGTCATTTCTTATATACCCCCAATATTTGCAATTTGGTCCTTGAATTTGTATTTCTCAAACTTTTGCCACAATTTACAATTTAAATGACAAAAATCACACTTTTATAACATTTTAAGTCCAAGACTCAAAATATTATTACAAAACAAGTCCTTTTCTGTCCAAAAGACTAAATTACCCTTTTGAGGTAAAATGACCATTTTGCCCTTTTTATTATAATTATATAATAAACATGTTTTTGGCGTTACACATTTGAGTTTTTTTAAATATTCATCAATGTTTATTTTTGAACATGTTGTATGTCACTATATTTCGTCAATGTTTATCAATATTCATTTCTGAACATGTGTATATGGTTGTATATTTCATCAATGTTTGTCAATGTTTATTTCTTAACATGTGGGTATAATGTATATTTCATCAATGTTTGTCAATGTTCATTTCTAAACACGTTGTATGTTACTATATTCATTTCCAACATTAATTGATTATGAAGGTTCATTTCTGAACATGTATGCATGCTTGTATATTTTATCAATGTTCGTCAATGTTCATTTTATAACATGTTGTATGTTACTATATTTCGTCAATGTTCATTTCTAAACATGTGTATGTTTGTATATTTCATCAATGTTCGTCGATGTTCATGTCTGAATATGTTGTTTGTTACTATATTTCATCAATGTTCGTTAATGTTCATGTCTGAACATGTTGTCTGTTACTATATTTCATCAATGTTCGTCAATATTCATTTTCTGAACACGTATGTATGCTCGCATATTTCATCAATGTTCATCAATGTTCATTTCTGAACATTAATTGGTATAATTTCTGAGAGATGTAACATGAGTTTAATGTTCTAGTGTATTAATAGTAGTTAATTAATGTCGATGTTAATTTATGAACATAATTGCTATAAATTAGGAATATAATTAATAAAATTATTGTTTTCTTTTTTAATAAAATGTTATTTTATGATCATACAATTATCACCCTACTTTGATAAAGGACATGTTTGGTACAGGGAAATGAAATCAGAGAAATGTAATTGATTCCATTTCTTCTATTTGTTTAATTGTGAGAATAAGAAATAGAGAAAAATCTAATTCCTTTCCCTATTTTTAATTCTCTACTTTTAGTAGAGAAACAGTGAAAAATCTTTTTCTCTTTCCCAAGCCCACCACCCACCACCACCGCCGCCGCCACCACCCACCACCACTCACCGCCACCACCACCACCACCACCCACTACTGTCACCCACCACCTCCGTCACTGCCGCCCATCACTACTGCCACCACTATCCACCACCATTTCCATTGCCCACTGTCAGCGCCACCACCACAATAAGAACATCGATTCTCAGACATATTTCTTAGGTGAATTGTTTATGGTACCAAACTTTGAAATCAAATCTCTTTTTTCAGTTTAATTCTCTTTCTCCCTATTTCCATTCTCTACTTCAATTCCATTTTTTCGTACCAAACGTGCCCTAAGAGTTAAATGTTTGGAAGCCTTTAATTTAATGCCTTTAGAAAACTCAAACATGGAATGTAGGAAGCCTTACTGATACTTAGGATTTTCTGAAAGATGAAAAGAATATACAACTAAAGGGATACAGAAACAAAGAAACATACTTTTAGAAGATGACTACTCATTTTCTTCCTAAAGCTACACTATGTACAAAATATATCTGGATAATGGGGCCATATGAATAAGATAAGAAAATATACAATATTGTTCATCAAGAATTTAAACTAAAGGGAATGGACACACTGCAAGGTGTAATTTGGTAGGTGAACACCGCATACCATGGGTACACCACCCTCTTGGGGCTACAATGCATCCACCTTTTATGGGTTTTGAACACCGCACACACATCACACACAAATACATACTATCTTCTTTTTCCATGGTTTGTATCAAGCTCTGTTTTTTTCTTTTAATCTGAGAAAGTATATATATATATATATATATATATATATATATATATATATATATATATATATATATATATATATAGAAGTAAGATCAAATAAGAAGTAAAATTATGGTAAGAAGGTAAGAAGTTTTTTTTATTTATTTGTTTTTTGACGAACAACCAAGATGAATCATTAGATAAATGAAAAATAACATGATTCACAAAAAAGATTCCCGAAAAAACATATTGATGAATCATTTTTGAGTAAATCAAGTTTTTATTCACGTTACAGACAATTTTAGTGAATAACAAAAAAATCATCATAAAAATGAATCATCGAGTTGTTTTTTGTTTTTTTACGAATCATGTTATTTTGCATAATCTATTGATTCATTTTGTTAGTTCGTAAAAAACATGTATGAATGTATGTATGTATGTAATTTATTTAGAGAAAATGAGGAAAAGGTGAAAGGATACATGCTCCTTTTGGTCTTTTAAGGTAAATCAAAACTAATATGTAAAAGCAAGTGAAAATCAACTAAATTAATAAAAAATATGAAAAAAATCATAGAAAAAAAACTGAACTAGAGAATCTCGTACGTGTATAAAGATATTTTAATTTGAACATTAATATAAAGGGTCTTAATTAAGCTAAAAATTAAAGATGACTAAACATTTCGAGTGATTTTTTTATGATTTTGAATGGTATCGATTATTTAGTATTATCACTTTAAAATAAGATAATACATGATTAAAATATAGAAGTAAAAGTTTGTGTTGGCTTCTTCCTTTTCATTTTCAAAAATAGATGAAAAAACCTAAAATAATGAAAAGATAAGTAAGAATGTGGTTGAAAACTGAATCAACGGTTTAGGGAATTAGGTCAACTTCACTGAATCAAAATGCCACATCTTCTATGGTGGTGGGCAAGTTTGATAAGATTCCTCAAACCACAGCCGCCCAATACATTATACTATTATAGGTGTCACTTCCCTAATATTTTGCTTTATTGTTTTTTAAGTAATTCAAATAATCACTGAAGTTATTATGATTATTACGATTCTAAGTTTCATAAAAAGTTTATTTATTTATTAGAACGGTCGGTTAGTTGTTAGAAGATAGTACATCAAGTTAGTTAAATTCGTTTATGCTTGGGATAGAACCCAAAACCTCCAATTTAAGAGTCAAAGTCTCTATCAAGTGGGCTAGTCCCAAATTGGCTTCATACAAAGTTCATTAATTTTCTTTAAAATTGTAACCACAAAATCTTTTATATCTTTCTATTTTAAGTAGAGCATTCTTTGCACATGAAAATAACTAGAAGCACTCGACGTATATTAAGCTAATTTAACATTTTATCAATAACGTTTAGATTATACCAACTACTATCTTAATGGTAAATGGTTTTTATATTTTTTAAAAATATATATAATTATAAGGATTATTGATAAAAGTTGTTATCAAAGTTTTGATTTTGTCACCATTTGGTCATCGAATATCTATTATGCTAATTTAAATATTAAGGTCCTAAAATTCACTAAATATCCATCGGGACGGGCTATAACTGGTTGAGCAGGTTGCTAGTTTACATGGCATGCCATGTAAACAAATTTAACCCACCTTTATCCATGTGATGACGATGTGGCCTCCACTCATATCAAAATTAATGAAACCTAAAAACTTTAAGGACTATTTCTTAAATTGAAATAAAACACTAAACCTAGGAGACCCATGATTCATGAAACCTTATATGCTTTCCCTTACCGTCATCTTGCCGACAACTTCACTCCACCCAACAACTTGTCCTGTCGGTGTCCATACCTAGAACCTCTCCGCCTTTCCCTTCTGGCGCTGACGCTTGTAACAGATCTGACTCCATCGACCTATACGCCCTCGTCACAACTCACACCTAGAAAACTCTTACCTTCCTTCTGATGTTGGTAGCTCCTCCGCCTTGAAAACTCTTCCTCACTTTCTCCTACACCGACTCCATCGTCGTCCATCTCCTCATTGGAGTATGACTATTAATCAGATCACCTCTCCATGATGCCGTCTTCGTCTGATCACCCTCAACTCTGATAGTTCATCATAATGGTTAAAGTTTTTGAGATTCAGTTGAAGCAACATACATCATCATACTTCAAGCAATTAGTGTTTATGAATTTAGAAGCCTTGAGATGATTTCTTCTTTATGTAGCATATACATTAGGCAGTCTTTTGTGGTTTATATTTGATGAAGATCTTGTGTGCTTATCTTCAACTTGTTTCCATACTGTTTTGTTTGTTTATTAATCTAAGAGTAAATTACAGTTTTAGTCCCTATGGTTGGCATGTTTTTATATTTTTAGTCCAAGTATTTTTTTCACAGTTTGGGTCCCTGTGGTTGACATTTTATTGCACTTTTGGTCCTTGGTTGATGTAAAAAGATCAATTTAAAGTTTCGAATTTCTTTTTCCCTTTTCTTTTAACCTATTATTAATTCTAATAATTAAAAAAAATCCCACATCACCCTACCCCACGCCACCCCACTGCCCCCTCTGTTGTCCAATATGGTGTCGTCTTCTCTAGTGTTGTGTAGTTTAGAGTTGTGGCACGCATGTGTTGCCGAAAAAGGGGAATGACGTCATCTATTTCCCACAAGGCCACATGGAACAATTACGCCTCTATGACTCTTTCTCTCTCTCTCTCTCTCTCTCTCTCTCTCTCTCTCTCTCTCTTTCTCTCTCTCTCTCTCTCACACAGTGGGAAAACCCACAACCCCGATCTCCACTCTTCTTCCTCTTATCTTTTCTGTTTCCAACATTAGCACACCTACCGGAGTTAACCGGTGATGAATCAGGAGCCACGTTTTCTCGATCTCACTAATGCTTTTCACACCCATAGGATTCCCTATTTCTCTTTACGTGGGTCACCTTGTTGAGTAGAACTGGTCTTAAAGGGTGTCTGTGTGTGTTATCTGCTTTCGTTGGTAACCACTTGGAGCCTTTTACCGATCCATTCAATAACTAGGGTTCCTTTCGGCTGTTCAGCCAACGTTGATTGATATTGATAATTCGCACAATATATTTAAATTTATTTACCAAATGATAATAATTGTTTTATTTAGAAAATAATAGTTTCTCATATTGATCGTTGTGTTGCCATCCTTATATGTGGAGAATGAACAAAAAGAACAGCCGCTTAACTTCGTGAATTCTATGAAAATAAGGTCTATATTCCTTTTTATAATTTTGTTGGGACTTAGAGAATGTACATCATTGTAAGCTTGCTCCTTAATGGATGGCTTTTGAAGTTTCCACGAAGCCAGGCCCGTTCCAGACTGTGGTCAACACGGGCGACCGTACGGGGCCCATCGTCTTAGAAGGCCCACAAATTGTATGTCCAATATAATATATACATATATATTTGTCTTTTAACAAATACAATTTGTTGAATATTTTTATAATTTTTTTAAAGCAAATGGTACTTCGGCGATAAGAATTTTTTATGAATTATTAGATGCCCTGAAATTGTTACATCTTAATACAAATTATATAAGGGATCAAGGTTACGACAATAGTTCCAAATATTGAAGGAATACACCAAGTTATTAAAACACAACTACTTGTAATTATTATAGTTATATGTATCTTTAAAACTATCATTATGAAAAATGCTAGAAAATATTTTTTTATAAATGGTTTTGCTAAATTTTTAGGGGCCTTTGTTTCTTCTCTCACCCTGGGCCCCAAAAAAGTTTGGACCGGCCCTGCACGAAGCACGTATCAAATGGGTTAGATACCGAACATAACATTTTGTTTACAGCTATCAATGTCTAATGTGTATGTATGAAATTACATAGCTCGCCTTTGGTAGAATTCTGTTGCACCAGGATACAACACCTACATGTGGGTACTACAATGGCGACAACACAAATTTGAATTGGATTCGTAGTCTTAATTCGCTAATGGCTTCTAAGTCCCACAGCGGACCATCTGGGTTCAGGAAACATCAAAACAAAGTTTCAAAATGGAGTTTTTTCGGTGAGAAGTTCTAACATGAGAACACCAAAGTTGTGGAAGAGAGAGAGAAAGAGAGAGAGAGAGAGAGAGAGAGAGAGAGAGACGGGAGGGGGTTGTTTGGGGGTATTTTCTATTATCTAAATATTTAATAGGTTTAAAAAAAAAGAAATTAAAAATGGCAATGTGGTCTTTTTACCTGAAGCAGGACCATGAGTGTTAAATTTATACAACCATAAGGACCTTGAGTGTAAAATTTCAAAACTTAGACCAAAACTGAAAAAGAGGTAAATTATAGGGACAAAAATTGTAATTTAATCTTAATCTAATTATTGTAACCGGAGATGAAATGAGAGGATATAGAGTTATGTGAACCGAACCGGAAGAGCAGAGAAATTAAAGTGAAAATGGTGGTGGTGGGGTCCACATTAAAATGTTAAAACATAATAAAAGAAGTACAATAAGCGGGGGCAAAATGGTCATTTTACGTACATTTAACAAAGGAGCTAGAGGAGCTATTGGAGGTTTGTTAAATTTTTGATTTGCAAGTGGTTCGCGGAGATGGTGATGGTGGTTGACGGTAGTGTTGAAGTCGTTCTTCTGTCATTTTAACAGTTTTCTAATTAAATTATTAAATTACTGTTTTGGTCCCTAAACTTTAATGGTTTTCATATTTTTGCTCAAATAAAATTTATTTTAAAGAAAAAAAGATAAAAACATACTTTTAAATTCTATCTGGATGCCACACAAATTTCATCTGGACGAAGATGGTTAGAGTTAGCTAGGGTGAACATGGTGCGGTTTTAAGCTTAACCCGTAGCGAAAACCGCATAAATCGATTTTAGCTGGTTAAAACCGCACCGTTCGGTTTTTGTATTTGGCACGGCTTGCAGTTTCAAGTTTGGTTCGATTTTTATGCGGTTCGATTCAGTTTATAAACTGCAATAAATATGGTGTGGATTTACAGTAGGCACTTTTAAAATTGAAAAACTGATTGATTACAATAATATTTCTTTGGGCTTATAGTAAATCGAACACAAATGTAAAGCGGTTTTATGAGGAGTTAATTGTTAAATTGCTAAAAGAATGTCAAAACTATGACTAAAACATATTGGAGAATACTTAAAATAATGTTTACGTAGCAAAAAATACATATTATAAGTCTTGAAACCAAACATCCGTCTATGTCAGGGACTTAGATTGAAAATGAAATCCGCTTCTTGACTTCGTTTTAATTAACTTTATTTAAAAAAACACACAAAAAGGTAATATACTTTATAAATATTAAGTATGCAATATATTAATTTAATATTTAAAAGATCATATGGTGCGATTTTTGGTATGCGGCTTTTACTAATGGTGCGGTTCGGTTTCCGCGGTGCAGTATATAATGCAAATCTGCACCCACACCGCAAATAATTGGTTCTTAAAAAATAAAAAATCACACCATCGATTTATCGTTAGGTTTTGGTTTTGCGGTTCGGTTTTTTGCTCACCCAAGGATTAGTCTATGTGTCATGTCACATGGACTAATTCTATAACTAAATTGTGAAAAAATTGAGACTATAATGTAGAGTAAGTTACACGAATGGTCCATGTGGTTTGAGATAACTTGTAGCCATGCTCCCTGATTTTAAATTTTAACTCGGATGGTCCTCAAAATTAAATTAACCTGTGCGCTTAGTCTCAAAAACAACTTCAAAAAAATGTCTTCTCAAGATTCTCTAAACAATCAAACGCCACCATCGAAACGAAACCGACAAAACGTTTTCGGTTTCGAACAATACTACACACTCAACGTTTACCGTCCACAAATGGACCAACAGATTTACTCACCCAACGTTTTCCCATATCAAATGCCGGGATACCCGCAAATGCAACCGCAAAAAATATACCAAAATTTTCATCAATTTCCCGACACACCAACCCAACAATTCCAAAACCCAATACCCGATTCCGTTCTCAACACACAAGATTCACTGGAACAAGTGCCGGAAACCCAACCGGAAGCCCAACCCGCGGTTCAAAAAAGAAGAAAAGCGGAGAGACAAAAGTGGACACCCGCCAAAGAAATGTTTTAATTTATAAAATGCAAAATAAATTTTAATTGTCTTTTTAGTGATGAAGGGTTAATGAGAGGAAAATGAGGTGACACCTACCTACGTGACACTCAAACCCCTTAGGATGAGTCGTCACGGTAGCTCTTGGTCTTACCGTTACCTCCATAAGATGCTTCCCTGTCTCTCTAAATTCTCTGTTTACAAAAACTTAACCCTAAACGACGTTGTTTACGTATGCATGCCACAATTATACATTTTAATTCCATTAGTTGCATGAAGATTGAAGTCAACAGGTTTCGTATGTGGATGGATATGAAGAGCAGAAAAGATATTGAAAACAAAAAATGGGAAATTTTGAAAGAATTTTCCATCCAGGAGCAAATCATTGAAGCCTAAAATGAAGATTCTTCCCCTGAAACGTATTGCAGTCATTTCCCCTTTCAACACCAGAGGTGCCAAATGAATACTTTTATTCAACAACATAGGCCATTCCGAAAACTTTATCATGCACATGAACACCGTTAAACATACAAAAAGGTTACAATTAGGATACGATAGACCTGTTGCATAACATGATCGTGAACACAAATACAACTAAAAGGAATTCAAATTAAATTGCAAATCCGTGAACAGAATAGTTTTATTCGTTACAAAACGTGTATATTGACGTAACAATTACAACACCAAATTAGGACATAAGGGAAAGAAGATGCCACAACTTCTGGAAATATTGCGAAGATATTGGTAGTTTGGTGGCAATATAATCTGATTTATGTCTACGTATCTGCATAGGCAATTTCGATGTTGATTTAATTCTCCGCAACAAAGCGAGGATGGTGAGCCTTTTGCAACTAGAGCTGGATAGCAATCCCTTATATCTTGATTGGGATTACAATCTTGACCACGAACATCACCGAAAAGAAGCATCATTGCAACAACAGTAGCAAGAACAAAAATCGTGTTCTTCATTTTATAAATCTTGCAATGATACTTTAAGGGAGATCAATATACGCAATGGTAAAACTTGGCTTCTCATTATATTCCCCTGTAGTATATATATACTACTGCAAATCAAGAGTCAAAGCTACAATAAATCTTCTAAACTAGGGAAGTGCTAAGACTTAGGAAATAATACTAACAATCAAAACAGCAAACTTGAATAAATAATACGTAACGTATGACATATTGTGATGTAATATTGAGGAAAATTTGATTATAACCGTATGAAAAGTAATTTGATGAGGTAATTAAAATTTATTAAAAGATAACTCAAGATTTATTGCTGTTATTGGCCAAGCCATAGGATTGAATAGAATAGTTAATTGGTTTAGTTTTGTCAATAGAATGGTTTGGTTATCCTCTCAAAAATTTAAAATGGATTATTTTGGGCTAGAAGTCTGATTATCGTCGTAT
This sequence comes from Cichorium intybus, assembly GCA_023525715.1. Lineage (NCBI taxonomy): Eukaryota > Viridiplantae > Streptophyta > Magnoliopsida > Asterales > Asteraceae > Cichorium > Cichorium intybus. The sequence goes on from CM042013.1 coordinate 8,838,179, forward strand.
ATATTTCAAGTCACATATTTTTTTTTATTATAAACTGTTAGCATGACCAATATATAGTCGAAGTGTATAAAACTACAGTGGTACATGATTAAGTTTTTTGATTTACTATAACCCTCAAAATTAAGTATTTGTCCATTTTATTATTACTAACTTGTTTTGTAGATTGTTTTATGGAGATCTATTTACAAAATGTATTAGAGTATGTAACGTTATTTTGATAGAAATTTAGTAAAGTTCATAGTTTTTCTGCGTTCCAATAAGTAATGGCCTTAAGGTTGAAGTTCTTTTCAAGTACTTGTATACTAAATATATAAAAATATAATTTGTGAAAATTTCTAATTCCTTAGTAATGATCTCTGTAACTTTGTTCTCGATCAATATTTATTTTCTTATTAAAAATATTCAAATAGAAGATAAAAATCAAATATACTTAAATTTATATGTTCCAACAAAGAATGTTTTCTAGATACTTGACGATTCTTAAATTTATGATTTGATCACGTATTGAAATCATCGAGTGGGCTCTAATTTTATGATGATATACTCCGTACTCTCAAAAAAGAATCAGAAATACTCCATATATATTAACCAAGCTACACATCTGGTTAGACTAAGAGGAGTGGAAACGGGTATACATGCAGACTTCCATTTGTCATATATACCCGCACCGGAACACCATCCACTTGAGGTTTTTGTGCTGGGCTTTGTTGTTATGCGGGTTTCTTTCCACTCACGGGTATATCATCACACACACGCACATGCACGTGTGCGCACACACACACAAACATATTATTAAATTGACCATGGTCTTATTTTTTCTAAATAAATCCAATTTCCTATTATTTTTTATAAATAAATCCAATGTCTCAAAATCCAAACAATTCAAACCCCAATTCCACACAACCCACCCGATCACAATTCCACCCTCAAAATCCATTTCCGATATCCAACCAATTTTCGATATACAACCAAGTGAATATCCAAGTCCAAACATCATCTCCACAATTCACCTCTGCAGTTCAACAAATTAGGACAGACCAGTGTTGTAAAAGACGCTAGGCGCTCCCAGGTTGGTGGACTAGCGAGTAGCGATTACTCGGCTAGGCGGGGAGTACTCGGACGAGTACTCGGATAACGTAAATTATAAAGAAATTAATTTTGGGTAAATTATATATATGACAAATATTATAAGTTCATTAGATTTATAAGAAAATAGATGAATATCAATTAATTTAGGGGTTTATTTTCAGTCAACAAACCGAGTATAAGGTTTGACCGAGGAATTTCTGAGGAAATCCGAGGAATTTCCGAGGAATTCCGAGGAAATCCGAGGAATTTCAAAGGAAATCCGAGGAATTCCGAAGAAATCCGAGGAATTCCGAGTAATAGCTAATCCGATTTATTAGACCGATTCTTGAAAAATCGCCAAGGTACCTAGCCGAGTCCGTGTACTCGCCCGAGTACTCGGCTGAGTCAGCCGAGTTTTGCAACACTGGGACGGACATATTGGGTTTGCGTACTACTATGGAAGAATATCTTCAATACTCGAAGGAACGGGATAGTGAGACCGACCGACTCACGGAAATGCAACTGTTTTTCGCTGGTGTTAGTCATTTGTCGGGTGACATGCACGACACGCCCATGGAAGTCAAACGCATACAATTTATAAGTTTTATGTTTTCTAAATTTTTAGGTCATTTTCTCTATTTTAATGTAATGTTGTAGGTTATTTCCTCTATTTTAATGAAATGTTTTATGTTATCTATTTTAGGCAAAATAACACTGTAGCCCTATGAACTTTCGCCTTTTGTTTTAAATGGTCCCTAAACAATTTTTCTTGCTTTCTAAGGGAACAAATTTGTGTTTTGTCTGTTTAAATGGTCCCTTAAACGAAATTGAAGGGGTAAACAGGTTACCCCTTCGCATTGTCATCTTTCAGATGCCACGTCAAATGACAAGTCACTGATACTATTTGCCACATCGGTTAGAGCATTTTCCAAGTCATTAATACGACATACAGAAACACAATTATCGTTCCTCTCGTTCACCTATTCCAAAACAAAAGTCAACTAAAAACCCTATAACAATCGAATTTCACAATATGTAGTTCTTCCCCGATTGCAAAATTTACGAACAAAATTGAAGAGCTCTATGATTGTGCAAGAGAATGAAGCAGTTCATGGTGGGCTATCTAGACGACGTCGACATTGAAGAAAAATAGTTTTGAAGACGACTTCGACGACTCTGAGCTCCAAAACTTTTCGCAGGTGTCGGACATGGACGTTGAACTCGATGATTTCACAATGATCGGAGATGCAGGCAACATTGACACTCCTTCAGCCCTCTTTCAACAAGCCCGCTCTAAAAGGCTCACTGACGCTAACTTCTTCAACTATTTTGAAGACGACTTCGACGATTCTGATATCGAATAGCAAGTACAAGAATTGCCTATTTCTAGGGTTTATTTGCTATGTTTTTCTAATTCTCGTCTGGTTATAAAGCCGTTAGTTACTACTATGATAGATACTTGAGTCGATTGATGGATTACATAATACATTGGTTTCATATATAGATCAAAAAATCATGGTGGCAGCAGCGGTTGTGGTGAAAGAGGATAAGCTTCAACATCTAGACCGACCTAGTTGCCGAAGGCAGAGAAAAAGCTTCCTAAGGATATGTCGCTGGCCAGAAGAGGAGCAACAAGTCGGTATGGGTTCAATTTTGTTCATAATTTCTTGGATTTCTGGCTTTTTTGTTCATAATTTCTTGGATAATTTCTTGGATTTGTGTCTGAAAGGGGCTAAACTTCTTATGGTGGCTTGATTCTAGTTTATGGGCTCATTTTCGTTCATAATTTCTTCGATTTCAGGGTTTATATGTGTTCATAATTTCTGGGATCATTTTTCGTAAATATCTTATGGTGGCTTTGATTCTAGTTCATAGGGTTTCAAGAAAGGGGTCAGTGATCATTTTTGCAATCCATTACTGTTTGTAATTTATTCTTATTTCAGGAATTTGAAATTCTTTCTGCAATCTCTCTATATTCTTGATTCTAATGGTAATCGATTATGAAGTTTGGGTTTCAAGAAAAGGGGCTTGTTCCTGGAAACGAATTAACACTTGGTATTTAAGGCTTTATTACGGGAGGTTCTATGCTTCCAAGTCATTATTCAATCACTTGCTTATGTGGCATGGTAACCTAGTATAATGGGTCAAGGGACTATATTAAAAGGTTAAAATGGAGTTTAATCCCTTAGAAAGCAAGAAAAATAGTTTAGGGGCCATTTAAAATAGAAAGCAAAAGTTGATAGGGCTACAGTGTCATTTTGTCTCTATTTTGATGAAATGTTTTATGTTATCTATTTTAATGAAATGTTTTAGTTAATTTTCTCTATTTTAAATTTAAATGTCACATTTAGAAAAAAAAAAAAGAAAAAAAAAACATTTCGTATACATCCACCCCCTATTGTAGGCATACAATCTCATTTTTGTAGGCATCATATGTGGCGCCTACGTGGCAGCCGATGCCGATGGTTTCGTAGGCATTATTACCATTTAGCCTTAGTATGGATTTGAGATGTTAATTTTTTCGGTGTATAACACTACGTTGGTGATTTCAAGAAAAAGTTTGGTGTTTTAAAAAGCACTATCTACTTTTTAGATTATTTGGGTGTTCCAGAACAACCATTTTTTCAACAAGGCAGAGATAGGAAAGGTTCCCTTTTTGATTCCATAGTCTCTATTTATTTACGTGGAATGCTAGTAGATGTAAAAATGTTAGGGTGGCTTAGATTGGATTAAGAATCCACACTTGGCTCTTTGCTCGCTCTACTATGTAATTTGATTTTGTGGGCTAGCTTCTTGCTAGTTAATAAAATTGTTTTGAATTTCAAACTACAAATTAATATAGTTCAACAATGTTGCATGTTAGCATTTCTAAAATATATGGTCGGTCAAAATTTAGAGAAATATTATTAATGTGTTTTTTTCCTCTAGATTTAGAGTATGCATGTACGTAGTTGGAAAGATCCAAAATTAACATTCATCGTGTCAAATATTAAGAATAGATTGATAATGACACTAATGGATAAGGTTATACATGAGATATTGTGCCCCTCTTTCTAGTAGCGATTGCATTCCTTTCCTCCTTCAGAGGTGAAAAGTGAATACTTTTATCCTACAAGATGGGGCATTCTTGCAACATTATCATGCACACAGAGACTCTCAAAGATCCAAAAAAGTTACAATCAGGATACAACAGACATGTTGCACAATATGATTATGAAAACAGATGCAACCAAAAGGAAACACAAAAATGCAAAACTGTCAATACAATACTTTTATTCATACACGTGTATTGATGTATCAATGACTCAATCAAATTACAATGCAGGACAAGAGGGGAAGAAGACCCCACAAATTTTAGTGATAGTTCGAATAAATTGGTAATTTGGTGGCAATATAGAGTAATTAATGTTGATGTATTTACATAAGCAATCTGTATGTTGTTCTAACTCGCTGCAACAAAGTGAAGATGGTGATCCTTGTGCAATCAGAGCAGGATAACAATCCTTTATCTCTAGATTTGGATTACAGTCTTTAGCATGAACCTCACCCAAAAGAAACATCAGCACTACAGCAGTGGCAAGAACATAAGTCAGGTTCTTCATTTTAAATTTCTTACAGAAATCAACTTGAAGGAGATCGAGATCGAAAAATCGAATAAATAGTACCTGTAACGACGTCGTGAGTGCATTCTAAAAGAACTTTTGATCATAACCATATGCGTTTTGATTTAGGCCAAAAGAAATTTAATGTTAAAATTAAAGTACATTTATGGTAGGGTAATGTAATATTTATATTAGTGGTCTTTGGTCAATGGTCAAATGGTCAAACTGTTGTATTGAATGGAAGAGTTCGGTCTAGTTTTGAGAACAAAATGTTTTGGATTTTGTTAAAAAAAATTAAATTGGATTAATTTTGGTAGACCAAGTGTAGAAAGTTCTGAGTTATCATCACACTTACATGAGATAAAAGTTATATTTATAAATGTTTAGCATGTTTTATATCATATTAATGTTAGTATTATGGAATTACGTTGTATAGTTGGAAACCCTGGAATAGTAATAATTGTGGTTAGGATTTACTAAAATAATTTAAATCATCTACAAAATCGATATCAACAATATAAAGATTTTACACATAAATAATTTTTGGTAGTTATTGACTTATCATGACACAATTTTAAAGCGATTAAAGTTTTCTATAAAAATCACATGAGAAAAGGTGTAGAGTTTCTAAAATATTGCTTTAATTTGGGGAAATTTCAAAAAAAAAAAAAAATTAGTGCATTTTTGTTATTTTATCGGAAAAACCACTTTTTTTTCCATAAAAATCACTGGTATTTTGAAAAAATTTCTGAAATGCACTGCTTTATTTTTTATTTCATGCAACCAACTGGTATTTATAAAAAGTTTCAAAAAAATCACTGATAACAAAAAAAAAATTCAAAAAACATCATTTTATGAATATTTTTTTACAAAATACAACGTAATTTTTGTTTATAAAATATTGTTTGTTAACCAAACAATGGTTCGATTTTTTCACTCAAAATATAATCGAACATAAAATTTTGTTTTTACCTTCAAAAATACAACGAGACTCAAACATACTTATTACTTTAATTACATATAAGAAACAAAGTTGAACCGAAAATTTTGATTTTTCTAAAATTCAAAAACCAAACCGTTGGGTTTATCAAAACAATTTGGTTTTTCGGTTTCAAAATTTTATGTTTATTTGGGGTTTTTTTTACGATTTTCGTTTTTCTGCATATCTATATTAACCACAATCCATTTTTTCGGTTTCTTACGATTATGCTCGAAGAAAATATGGATTTGGTTGTTAATAAGGATGTGCAAAAAAAATCAAAATCATAAAAAAGCTGAAATTTTGATTATAACCGTTTCGATTAAAGCAATACAACTTTAATGAGGTAACTAATATATAGCAGGAATAAACGTCATGTTCTACGCTTTATAAATCTCACGACAACCTAATAGAAATCAAGATGGAAAACTGAATGAATGAACATGTATGATGTTTTTGAGTATATATTCATGGAAAGTTTGATTATAACCGTTTCGATTAAAGCAATACAACTTTAATGAGGTAACTAATATATATTTATGATAAGGTAACGTAGGATTTATATTAGTGGTGTTTGGTCAAACCATGAAATTGGATGAAAGAGTTTGATTGAACAGACCTTGAGATTTCGGTCTGGTTAATTGTTATAGTGAAAGAAAAACTAAATGGTAAACCACTTAAATTTTGTGAAATATTTTGTTAACTAATGCAGGCAAAGCTCGAAAACAACGGAGACAGAGTTCCACAATCGGGTTGATTATATTGGGCCAATTTTGAAATATTTTAGGCTAACCAATTTCCCAGGGGGTTGGATGTATTGGGCCAATTTTGAAGATACAATCTCTCAAGTTGGCCTAGCTAAACTTAAACTACGTATTCTTTAAATAATTAAGATTATTTCATATGTAGTTGTTTTATTATGATTTTTAGGAATTATCTCCTAACTAGATAGAATATTTCCATGTCGTCCTTTTAAATTAGATGATGTTTATTTTAATTAAAAGTCATTTATTAGGGTTTTGGACTATTATATATAGGGATGTTAGGTTTCTTTTTAGAGTGAACAAAATTATGAATTGAGATTTGCATATATGGTTATATGTACAGATTAATTCTTGAAAAGAACAATATGTTTTAGTTTTTCAATTTTGTTCCTGGCTATCTTTGTTTTTTTTTTTTTTTTGAACGACAAATTTATCATACTCTTATTCTTATAAACTACTCATGGATCCACCTATGTCTCTTGCGAGACTTGCACCATCAACCTCAAAGAGAGAGGGCGGCGCATTTACCAGTTGACCATAAGGCCAATGACTATCTTTGTTCCTAGTCTATATTGGATCGTGTTGTGCATTAATTACAGTTAGGGTTATTATAATTAATCTACATTATATAGTTCTTTGTCACTTTATTAATGCGACACGAATAACCAATATCGTATGTATTTATAAAAATGGTTTCTATGCAATAGCCAAATGACAATATTGGACCTTTTACAGTTTTTAAATGGTTCCTATAGTTTTTAATTTACTATAATTATAGTTTTGATACCCGTATTTTTTATTTGCTTTAATTATAGTTTGGTCCCTACAATTTTAAATTTTAATAATTATAGTTTTGGTTCATGTTTTAATTTTTATTAACTATATTTTAGTCCCTGTAGTTTTTAAATTAGGATAATTACAGTTTTGGTTTATGTAGTTTTTAGTTTGTAGTAATCATGGTTTTGATACCCGTAGTTTTTTGATTTAGAAAATATTGAATTAAACTTTTAATCTCAATACTTTTTTATGCCTTAATTATAGTGTTGACTTTTATAGTTAATTTGCATTATGTAGAGTTATTTGTCACGTGTAAAAAATATACTCTACTTTATTACAAAGCCAATGTAAGCATTATTTGTTTTAGTTTCATTACTTAAGAATTTGTTCCCTAAATTATTTATGTTATTTTTTTCTTATTTTAGAATAGATTAGATAACTTTTAGTCTAAATAAGATTCAAAACTAAAATAGTACTCTCTTCAATTAATAAATGTGGGTTTTAAAATTGGAGTTTTATTAAATTCAATTTTTTTAATTTATATCGTGTTCGTGTTCATGCGTTGGTGATAAATTACATCATTAAGAGCTTTATCAACACTTTTATAAGTAATTTATCAATAATTGTATTCTTTTGGATTTTGCTTGAGTGTTGATAAAAATAATATTGAATAGTGTTATGTTTTTTTTTTTTTGAACGAAAAAAAAGAGAAACAAAATAGTGTTTATATGTGTGTATGGGGCCCATATCATATGAAATAGGGTGACCGTTTATTTAAGATCACATTTTCTTTTCCTTTTTTAGCTTCCAAATTTCTTTCTCACTTTCTCGATTGCAGCAAATTTTATGACACACGCTACTTGTACACATTATTACGGAGCCGTTTGGATATGTTTATAAAACTGTTTATTGGCTTATTAATTTTTTGGAAAAACCATAAGCCAATAAGTAAGGACTTCTTTACTTATTAAAAAGTGCTTATTTCTCATTTCTTATGACTTATAAGCAGTTTTTAATAAGTAAGAAGGCCCTTACTTATTGGCTTATGACTTTTCCAAAAAAACTAATAAACCAATAAGCAGTTTTATAAGCACATCCAAACGGCCCCTACCTCAACTAGGGCTGTTATTTAATGCAGTTTATTCGATTTGTTTTATGGGATTTTCTAATATATATGCATTAATGATATTAATAAACATCATTAATTATGTTGAATATTTTTATTGGAACTAACATTTCATATTAATTAGCTTAAGTTTTTTATTCTTCTTTTGATTTACTTTTTTATCATTGCCTCCTAATATTTCATCATTAATATAAAATGCTAGTTCAAATAAAAATATTCAAGATAATTGATGACTCTTATGTATACCCTTAAGGCACATATTAGAAAATCTCTTGTTTTATTTGGTTTTTAACATTTTTAAAATGATTGTAACCGCACCAAAAAAGTTCAAAAAAATAATTTTGGTTATTCAGTTTTAGATTATTTGTTCTAATTGGGTAAACAAAATAAAATTTTCACTTATAGCAATTTTCATTGGACAGAAAGGTTATTCAATAAACTGAAATGCACAACGATTTTAACATTAGTTTAGTATTTAAACAAAGTTTTAATAAAAAAACCCTATATTTTCGACTTTTTTCTGTTTAAACCTAAAACTTTATTTTTTTTCAAAAAAGACCTAAATTTTGGAAAAACTTTTTAATTTAGACCCTTTACCCCGTTTTACAGATTATACATACTTTTTTTCAGAAAAAACCCTAATTTCTTTTATTTTTTCCGAAAAAACCCCTCAATTTCAGTGATTTTTTCACAAAGAAAATTTGTTTCTTCGTTTTTGTAATTGACATAACTTTTATATACGATGTCCAAATTGTACGAACTTTATATCCCTGGAAAGGTCGTAAGTAATACTACAACTTTGCTACACTGGGCTTGTTTTCTTATAATAGTAGTGTTGTATCTTTTGCATACGAGCTCCGTTTTCGACATTCTATAAATCGAATGATTCGTAAACACGAATACATCGTGTAATGAATATTATTTAAGCCAAAATATTATTTGCATGATTTATCGAATTTTACGCTACTGTAGTCTATTATTCGAAATTATAGCGTTTCCTCGATAATTGATTCGAAATAGCGTATTGTAGTATTATAATTTCCAATAATACATTAGGAAAGTTATGAAAACTACATTTCAACGTATTATCCTAATTTGCGCTCTGGTTGACATTTGTTGACCAAATTAGACGGATGTCACAGACGGGGTCGCAAGAAAGCGACGACGTGGCACTTATGTGGTTGCAGTTTGAACGGTACAATTTAAACCTTCATGAGCGGATGGAATTTGAAAAGAAAAATCTTACGAAGACAAATAATGAGCCCGCCATGATCGACAACGAGCCCGTGAATAAAAACAACGACTAAAAGACATAAAGTTTTTGTCGTCGAATCCGGAGGAGGGTCTCGAGGGGGAAGCACTCGAGATGGTTTTAAAATACAAAGCTGATATCATAAAAAATATTGGTCGTGGTTCGTTTTTTTACGTTTGTGGTTTGTCGTATTTTTTAATTTGTAATTTGTCGTTTTAGTTTATGTTTGTAATTTTATTTGTAACTCGTAAATGGTCTAAATTAAAAAGTTTTATGAAAAAGAAAAAATTGAGGGTTTTTTCGAAAAAAAAAGAAAAAAATTGGGGTCTTTTTATTGACGACAAAAACTTTATGTCTTTTAGTCGTTGTTTTTCTTCGCGGGCTCGTTGTTTGTCTTCATAAGCCTTTTTATTTCAAATTCTATCTGCTCGTAAAGGTTTAAATTGTACCGTTCAAACTACAACCACATAAGTGCCACGTCGTCGCTTTCTTGTGACCCCGTCCGTGACATCCGTCAAATTTGGTCAACAAAAGTCAACAAATGTCAACGAGAGCGCAAATTAGGATAATACATTTAAATGTAATTTTCATAACTTTCTTAATGTATTATTGGGAATTATAATACTACAATACGCTATTTCGAATCAATTATCGAGTAAACGATATAATTTCGAATAATAGACTACAGTAGCGTAAAATTCGATAAATCATAAAAATAATATTTTGGTTTAAATAATATTCATTACACGATGTATTCATGTTTACGAATCCGTCGACTTATAGAACGTCGAAAACGGAGCTCGTATACAAAAGATACAGCTATTATAAGAAAACAAGCCACTGTAGCGAAATATCTGAACATATTCAAACAAAAGTCAGTAAAGCAAAGTTGTAGTATTACTTACGACATTTCCAAGGATATAAAGTTCATAGAATTTGGACATCGTATATGAAAGTTATGTCAATTACAAAAACGAAGAAAAAATTTTCTTTGTGAAAAAATCACTGAAATTGAGGGTTTTTTTCGGAAAAAAAAAAAAGAAATTAAGGTTTTTTCTGAAAAAAAAAAGAATGTATAACCTGTAAAACCGTGTAAAGGGTCTAAATTAAAAGTTTCTCCAAAATTTAGGTGTTTTTTGAAAAAAAAAATAAAGTTTTAGGTTTAAACAGAAAAAAAAAAAGTTGAAAATGTAAGATTTTTTATTAAATAAACCCTTAAACAAATCCCTCACATTAGAATATTTGCAAAGTGACTCACACATATTCTTACAACGTTTAGAATATTTTAATATTAGATAATTTACAAAATAAATTCCATAACTATTTTCATATTAGATGGTATGTTTTAACATTAGATAATTGCAAAGTAAATTACACGGCTATTTAGATTATTTGGTTCTAGATGTGCACAAAAAACTGTTTCATGATCTGAAACTGGTTTAAGCTTTGAAACCGATATAACGATGAAACCGGTTTGGTTCCTAATTCGACCGGGCAGTTTGGATTAGTTAGTCTTTAGGACCGATTTAAAAACCGATTTTGTCTGATCCGGTTTGTGAAACCAGTTTTTCCAATTTGAAACGATTTTGACCACGCTCAGTTTGTATATGTTTGAGTATTTTCCTGTATGAACTGGTTTTGACTATGTTGATTTGATCCGGATTGGTTTGTTGAAAAATCCTGTTTGTGCACCTCTATTTGGTTTACCCGACAATCGACATATTGAAATTAATCAAGACCGAATCAACTAAGACCGTCATTTTATGGTTAACCGACCCAAATACCAGATTAACAATAAATGTGATGTGGAAATTAAAAAAAGCCTAGGATTGTCGGATGTTTCCTTGGATGTGTACTGGAGATGTCCTGGTGACGTGACGCTGATGTGGCGGTGGTTCACATTTGGAGCTATCGGGATGTGGCGGTGGTTTACCCGACAATCGACATATTGAAATTAATCAAGACCGAATCAACTAAGACCGTCATTTTATGGTCAATCGAAAGAGGAAGATGATGGTGGGCGGTGAGGGTTGATGATGCTCACCCGCAATCTTAACATTTACCAAATATATACTATCTTTGATTTGGTAAATGTTATATATTTAATGTATCGTTTTTCTCACATTATTATATATTATATACCAAAATAGGAAATAATACATTCATGAAAATTTAGACCCTTAACAAAAGAACATGAAATGGTACAATAAAGAATAGCTCGATCTCGGAGAGCATGAGATATTTGACCAAGTGATAGGTGGGGACTTTTGAGAAAGACA
>CM042013.1:8855025-8865025 GCA_023525715.1 Cichorium intybus
TATATGATTAGATATGTATTCACTTACGATTATATGTATATTTACATATCATTGCATGCTTATTCGTTGATGATTACAACATAATTTTGTTCATTTCTATGTATATTTTATTCATTGATGATTACAACAGAATTTTACTGTTAAAAATTAAATCACTAAAATTATAAAAAAAAATTTCTATTCATTCATGATTGAAACCGTGAAAAAGAAAATAAAACTATTAAAATTTCGATTTTTGAAAAAAGAATTGATAAAAATATTTTTTTAATCTTCTATTAATAAAATAACAAAAAAAATCAATTAATTCATTTATTTTAGGTAACAGCAATCATAATCTCTATAATCATGGAAACTAAATAAATTAATCTCATGATTATAGGAAAACATAATTATTTAGGATTTTTAATTAATTAGACATATTGTTAAATTAAAATAATATCCATATAAAATGATTGGTCCAGAATCATTCTCACATTCTCAACCTTTTAATCCTTCTCATTTTAACCTCTCCATATATATATATATATATATATATATATATATATATATATATATATATATATATATATATATATATATATATATATATATATATATATATATATATATATATATATATATATATATATATATATATATATATATATATATATATATATATATATATATATATATATATATATAGAGTACCAATAAAAAGTGGAGAACTGGAGACCCATTCTGGACAAATCATTTCAAAAGGGCACATTAGTATTTGTGTATTTTAGTTAAATTAATATAGAATAAATTAATTGATAATTTCCTAAAATCTAGGGATTTGATTAAGAGTTACCTAAAATCTAGAGATTTGATTAATAGTTACCTAAAATCTAGGGATTTGATTAATAGTAGAATAAATTATCATATAATAGGATTTTTTATTCAAAAAAGCGTTTTTTTTATAAATCATCTTACTAGTGATTTTTTATTCAAAAAAATGTTTGTCATCATGAATGAATAAAATATAAAACAGAAAATAATACAATATAGTTCTAGACATAAATAATTAAAAACAATACAACTTTAATCACAAATGATTAAAAACACTTGTAATCATAAGTGAATACAGGACAATGTATAGATACAAAAAAGTTAACTACATTTATAATCATGAATGATTATAAAACACAAAACGGGAAATAATACAATATAGTTTTAGACATAAATAATTAAAAACAATACAACTTTAATCACAATTGATTAAAGAACAATGTTGTTGTGCTAAATCTTTTGACTTGAAATAGACTGCTTCGACTTCTCATTCATGCAACTCCAATACTCTAAAAAATCTACATTCAAAATGCATAAAAATCATGTCAATAAAGAAAGGATAAATGCATAAAATGACCCTTAAATGTATAAAAACAGTTGTAATCATAAGTGAATAACATATATAATCATCAATGAATTCCAGTTTTTTAGGGAATTAACCTTGATATTCATTATACCTATAATCATAAATGAATAGAACTGATTTGTGAATAAGGCATTGTAATCATCCTGAATGAATAAAACATTGTAATCATGAATGAATAAGGCATTGTAATCATCCTGAATGAATAAAAACACTGTTATCATGAATGAAACATTCTAATCATGAATGAATAAGGTATTGTAATAAAACTGTATTCATACATGAATAAAACTATATGAATAAAATTGTATTCATACATGAATAAAACTGTATTCATACATGAATAAACTGGTTATTCATTGATGATTAAACTGGTTATTCAATTGACATTAAAGCATTAAAAAAATATAATTCATAAGTTAATCATCAATGATTAACTAGTTAAACAAAAAAAATAACAACTAAATCAGCAAGAAAATTGCCTCAATCATCAATGAATAAGTTTTTTTTTCGATTTTTATACCAAGAAAATGAGGTATTTGTTTCAAATTTCAAATACGTAATCCATGATTTGAAACATTTTGATGATTGAATTAGATTTTCAAACTTACCTGGGTGGGTTTTTCATCGGTGACACAACTTCAATTCTCGAGATCAAATCTGCAGAATGGTTTCCTGATAATACACATGTTGGACATAACTTGTTAATCTTCAATTACAAATCAGAAAATAAAGACAATCACAACCAAGGCGAGTACAAACGCCTGATCACCATATGGTAGTGGCTCAATGTGACATCCGCCTAAAATGGATTCAGGTCAACCCAACCCAATTGGAAATTTAATAAACCCTACTCAAGATTACTTGATGCTAATAGGATCAAAATCCTTACACTACGATATAAATTGATGTTAATAGCAATATAGCATAGTATAACGTTATAACTATAATCAAATTAAATTATAATACCATATTAAAATCAAATCAAAGTATGATGCTCTAATTAAATTAAAATAATCAAACTTGAATGCTATAATTAAACTTCAAATCAAAGTAGATTGTTATAATCAAATAATAACCTTTTTTTTATAAAACTCTATTTTTATAAACACTACATTAAATTTTATAAAACTCTTAAGATGCTTGTGTTAGTGGGGAATTATGAAGACCACCAAAAGTAAAAGTTTATTCCCATTGTCTCCCACTTACACCTCCCATCATCTTTCCTTTCATTTTTCTCCCAACACATTATTCTCATCACCACTCAAACCCTCTCTATTCTTTCTCTCACTCTCAATCTCGAAATTCTTCCAAGAAATATCAATTTTCCAGCCAAGAACAATCTCTCATACTCAAATCTCCATCCCTCTTGAAGCATTCATCAAGGTATGTTGTTAAAAGTTCCAAATTCATACATGAAACAAATTAAATCCACCAAAATATCTAAAACTCATTTTATGCATAAACCTGATTTTTCTCAGACTCTCATAAATAAAATAAGAAGTTCTGGAAATTTTCAGAAAATAACTTATTTTTATTGAATTACTATAATTATTGCAATAAAATATGACAATAATTCACATAAAATACTTTTTGCAGTCAATAAATTCTGGAAAACTTTTGGAACAACCCATATATTGAGAAAAGTGGATTTATAAAGTTTCATGCATTTATATTTCTGTTTGATGCTTATTTTGTATTTTATTTTGTTGTAGAAAAATAAATTGCAAAATATAGTTAGGTATGTTAAAATCTAGATTTTATATTTTTCGCACCTAATACACATTTTAAAGACTCCATGACAAAATTTACAGATTTTTGTAAGAAAGTTTGCTTATTTTACCTGATTTAATGTTTATTTAATGGTTTAAATTGATAATAAATAGCTACACATGTCCAAAAATTATAAAACCTTATCCGAAAACCATATATAACATGTTAATCATAAATAAAAAGTTTAATGAATTTCTCTTAATATTTCCCTATTATTTATGATTTTATTGATTAGTTAATAATGAAAAACATAAGAAATACTTCCCAAAGTCCAAAATATCCAACATATTTACAGTAGGCTCAATATATTGTTAGAAAACTATGGTTAATTTTCCAGAATTTTTGGGAATCATTTATTATTTTTCCCGAATTTTGTTGTGGTTTAATTATTAAAATACTAAATAAATACTAAAGCAGTTAAGAAAAATATGAAAAATTTACAGTAATTACTATTTTATGAAATAATGATTTTTTGATAATTTCAGAATGTTTCATTACTGTTTAGTATTTAAAACCATTTTCCTAAATATCTAAGCATGTAAAAATGCCTTTTTAATGATTATTTCATATAAATAATTGTTTATAATATATAAAATCTGTAAATACTTATAATTTGACAAGTTATTATTTTAATAAGAAATTATTAAAATCTTGCCTAAAGTGAAAATATAAATTAATTAAGCAAAGTAATTAATTCAATTTAAAATTCATCTAAACTATGAATACATTAATATTCAAAACAAAATTTGATTATTGTTAATTCATCTAATATAAGAATATGTGTCTAATTATTTTTATTAATACTCCATTCCCGTTTAGTAGTTCCTAAACCAAAACTATTAATTATAATAGGTTCCACGTCGTTTTGACCCGAGCCGTCTATCGTACAACATGCGTATTCCGTTTGGACTAATGTGAGTAATCTACCCCATATTTTATAATTTTCAATACTTTTGGGGTGTATCATGTGGTTCTAATAGGTTTTCAACTTCATTTTATTATTTTATCACAATTGAGACATTGTTGGGGATATTTATACTTGAATCATTATTTGTATAATTATTGTTTGTTTACGCTACATGTACTTGTAGTGCATTATCATTTTAGTCTAATCTCCATGACTATGCCCGTATTCTTAAGGTACGTTATGGACAATAATAGCGCTATTGAGTTGACCACCCCGCCTTGGGACGCTAAGGTGATTGATCGCACGTGGTTGTGTGTGTATGATGATTAGATGCTCCATCCTATATATACATATATATGTATATATAGGGTGAGGACTTATTGTTGTTGTTATCATTTGTTAATCAATTTTTGATTTATAAACTGTTATCTCAATAACAGTTGCTTGCCAACTTCAAAAGAAAACAAATTTCAAATTATTCAAACTCACAATTTTCTTTAATAAAACTAGATTACTCACCAACTCTCGTAGTTGACCTGTTTTTACCCATGATGCAGATTTGAAGAATGAAGTTGATGAAAAGTAGGGTGTACCTTAGAAACCCACAAGACTATTTAAATTTGATGTAATAAATGTTATTGTATTTTGATTTGTATTTGTATGTTGTGGATCTTGTTTGCATACTTAGTACTTAATTGAATCTAATCATATTATAACATAGTTGTCATGAGACTTTGAACAATATATCACGCCTTGATCGATTCCGCCAAGGATCGGGGTGTGACACTCAACAGTGGAGATTTGGTGGCTAGCCGGCAACCTTGGCTGCCAGCGGTGGTGATTCTCAAAAATCAGGAAAAAGACGAAACAAAAAAGAATAAAAACGGCAAGGAAGTACAAGAAAATTAGATCTTACCTCCTCCCTCAAATCCTCTCGGGTTTCAGTTTCCGACCACCCTAATGTTCCTACAGTTGCAACTGATTTTTCCGGCGATATGGAAACTTCCGGCGGTTACAGTTCTTGGTCTCGATGATCCACAGCACCCCGTGTTTTCCTTCTTTCTCGCCTGCCCCTCTCTTTCCTCTTAACTACACTCTGTCTCTTGGTTGATTTGAATGGAAACACACTACTCCTCGTCTCTTCTCTTCCCTCACAACAGCTTTCACTTTCTCCGTCCTTCTCACAGTCTGCTTTCTTTCTTTCTCTTCGATTTAGGGTGCGACACGAACCAGAAAAAAAAGGGGGGAAAGGGAGTTCGTGTGAGCGAGGGATAACACATGTGATCGAGGGATACCCAATTGGGTAAACATGCATCCAAACAGCGGGAAGAAATAGTAGGGTCGTACCGTATCTTTGGACTTTGGCTACGTCAAGTCGGATCAATCGATGGTGGCGAGGTGAAGAAAGGAAAAAGCGAAGGCTGTTAGGTCAAAATCTAGAAGACGTACGCATTTATATATATATATATATATATATATATATATATATATATATATATATATATATATATATATATATATATATATATATATATATATATATATATATATATATATATATATATATATATATATATATATATATATATATATATATAGAAGGAGAATCGTGTAGGAACTCAAAATCCGGTAAGAACCGTAAGGACAAATCTAGACCTTTAATCATGAAAAATGGGTGGATAAGATTCAACGTGAATAAAATGTCACATCTTAAAAGCTTGGGGGGCTACTTGTATAAAAATCAAAACTATTGGATTGATAATACAAATTAATAAGGGTAATATGGTAATTGCAACGAGACCCCCCACCAGATTGCGACACTTGTCGTTACATGGTTTGCTGGGTTTTTTATTCCCCCAGCTTAGTTTTTGGGCATAACTTTTTTTTCTTTGTAAAAAAAATTCTAAAGAAACCAAAGTTCTTAAAATTTAATTTTCTACAAAACAAGCACAATCATGAAAATTTGAAAAAAAAAATATTTTTTTATTTTTTATTATTATAAAATCAAAAATTAAAAAAAATCCAAAAATTATGAAAACTTAATGGATAATTGTAGATATTATATTAGTAAGTTTTAAAAAAAATTTGAAAAAAATGTTTTTTTCGTGTTCATTTTTATATTTTAAGTAAAAAACAAATCAAAATAGCAAAAAAATACATATGATCCAAAAATATTAAAACCAAAATATGTTTTATGATTCAAAACTTATGATCAAAGATGCAATATTCATTATGATTCAAGATCCAAATGTCGTTATGATCCAAAACGAGTTAAAAAAACATATAACGACAAAATAATTCAAAACTTATGATCCAAGATGCAAAAAAACTATGATCCAAAATGTTATGATCCAAAAATACATGATCCAAAACGTTATGATTAAAAATATCATGATCCAAAATGATTATATTAAATATACGAAAAAAAAACCATTAAAACTAAGAGTAAAAAATATTAAAAATTAAAAAATATACATAAAAATGAAAACAAACAAAAAAACAAAAAAAAATTAAAAATCGAGTACTGTAGCATTAAAAAAATAATAAAAAATCAAAATATAAAAATATAAAAACCGAGTATAATCGAAAATAAAAAAAATTGAAAAAAAATAATTATTTATAAAATAAATAAATAAAAAATAAAAACATAAAAAATGAGAAAGGAAAAAAAACGAGAAAGACGTGATTGCGTCACGTCGAAGTAAGACGTTTTGACTTTATTGCCCTTATGAGAATGATTGGACGAGAAGTGTGCACGCGGTTCCTACCGGATATATATATATATATATATATATATATATATATATATATATATATATATATATATATATATATATATATATATATATATATATATATATATATATATATATATATATATATATATATATATATATATATATATATATACACACACACACATATATATATATATATATATATATATATATATATATATATATATATATATATTTATATATATATAGGAGTTCCTAGACTGGTAATTAATTATAAACCACTAAATAAAGTTTTAAAATTGATCAGATATCCAATCCTTAATAAAAAAGATTTACTTGATAGATTACATGATGCTATCATATTCTCAAAATTTGTTTTAAAATCTGGATATTGGCAGATACAAATTACAGAAAATGATAGATACAAAACCGCTTTTAATGTCCTATTTGGACAATATGAATGGAATGTAATGCTATTTGGATTGAAAAATGCACCTTCTGAATTTCAGAATATGATGAATGACATTTTTTATCCTTATAGTAATTTTATAATAGTTTACATAGACGATATTTTAGTTTTTTCTAAAAACATTGAACAACATTTTCAACATCTTAAAATATTTGAACAAATAATCATAAAAAATGGTCTAGTTATATGTCAACCAAAGATGTTTTTATTTCAAACAAAAGTAAGATTCTTAGGTCATAATATAGAAAAAGGAAGCATTATTCCGATTGATAGGAGTATTGAATAAGCTTTCATAAAGTGTTTTTATACGAAAATTCAAAAAGAAAGCATTCTTGGTTTATAAAAATATGTCCTAAAGTCTATAATAAAGACATTCCAAATTGGTTTTTAAAATGGTGGATATCATATGGTCCATCAATTGAAATACTCCAGAACCCTTCAAATCATTATATGATGAATGGGAAAAAATTTCACCCCGTTAGTAAATGATATCACCAAATATAATGGTGGTCAACAACATTTACCCTCATATCATTTTTTCACAGAATTTTCAATCCCATGGATCTGGAAATGGATCCCTGAAGTTGATTATACCACACACCAATTCCCTTCAATCCAAAGAATTTTTTTACAAACTTTTTTTATTCCCCCAGCTTAGTTTTTGGGCCATAACTTTTTTTTCTTTGTAAAAAAAATTCTAAAGAAACCAAAGTTCTTAAAATTTAATTTTCTACAAAACAAGCACAATCATGAAAATTTGAAAAAAAAAATATTTTTTTATTTTTTATTATTATAAAATCAAAAATTAAAAAAAATCCAAAAATTATGAAAACTTAATGGATAATTGTAGATATTATATTAGTAAGTTTTAAAAAAAATTTGAAAAAAATGTTTTTTTCGTGTTCATTTTTATATTTTAAGTAAAAAACAAATCAAAATAGCAAAAAAATACATATGATCCAAAAATATTAAAACCAAAATATGTTTTATGATTCAAAACTTATGATCAAAGATGCAATATTCATTATGATTCAAGATCCAAATGTCGTTATGATCCAAAACGAGTTAAAAAAACATATAACGACAAAATAATTCAAAACTTATGATCCAAGATGCAAAAAAACTATGATCCAAAATGTTATGATCCAAAAATACATGATCCAAAACGTTATGATTAAAAATATCATGATCCAAAATGATTATATTAAACATACGAAAAAAAAACCATTAAAACTAAGAGTAAAAAATATTAAAAATTAAAAAATATACATAAAAATGAAAACAAACAAAAAAACAAAAAAAAATTAAAAATCGAGTACTGTAGCATTAAAAAAAAAAAATTCAAAATATAAAAATATAAAAACCGAGTATAATCGAAAATAAAAAAAATTGAAAAAAAATAATTATTTATAAAATAAATAAATAAAAAATAAAAACATAAAAAAATGAGAAAGGAAAAAAAACGAGAAAGACGTGATTGCGTCACGTCGAAGTAAGACGTTTTGACTTTATTGCCCTTATGAGAATGATTGGACGAGAAGTGTGCACGCGGTTCCTACCGGATATATATATATATATATATATATATATATATATATATATATATATATATATATATATATATATATATATATATATATATATACATATATATATATATACACACACACATATATATATATATATATATATATATATATATATATATATATATATATATATATATATATATATATTTATATATATATAGGAGTTCCTAGACTGGTAATTAATTATAAACCACTAAATAAAGTTTTAAAATTGATCAGATATCCAATCCTTAATAAAAAAGATTTACTTGATAGATTACATGATGCTATCATATTCTCAAAATTTGTTTTAAAATCTGGATATTGGCATATACAAATTACAGAAAATGATAGATACAAAACCGCTTTTAATGTCCTATTTGGACAATATGAATGGAATGTAATGCTATTTGGATTGAAAAATGCACCTTCTGAATTTCAGAATATGATGAATGACATTTTTTATCCTTATAGTAATTTTATAATAGTTTACATAGACGATATTTTAGTTTTTTCTAAAAACATTGAACAACATTTTCAACATCTTAAAATATTTGAACAAATAATCATAAAAAATGGTCTAGTTATATGTCAACCAAAGATGTTTTTATTTCAAACAAAAGTAAGATTCTTAGGTCATAATATAGAAAAAGGAAGCATTATTCCGATTGATAGGAGTATTGAATAAGCTTTCATAAAGTGTTTTTATACGAAAATTCAAAAAGAAAGCATTCTTGGTTTATAAAAATATGTCCTAAAGTCTATAATAAAGACATTCCAAATTGGTTTTTAAAATGGTGGATATCATATGGTCCATCAATTGAAATACTCCAGAACCCTTCAAATCATTATATGATGAATGGGAAAAAATTTCACCCCGTTAGTAAATGATATCACCAAATATAATGGTGGTCAACAACATTTACCCTCATATCATTTTTTCACAGAATTTTCAATCCCATGGATCTGGAAATGGATCCCTGAAGTTGATTATACCACACACCAATTCCCTTCAATCCAAAGAATTTTTTTACAAAGTTCTGGCCCAAGATGATTACAAAAGATCAAGAAACTGGAGAAATACACTCCAAAGAATCAATAGATCAAATTAAAGAAACAATCAAGAAGTATACTTCCCAGAGAGAATTCAGA
>CM042013.1:8870025-8877525 GCA_023525715.1 Cichorium intybus
TCAGGACCTGGTGATTTATTAGACCCACAGCTCCAAATTGCTTCCTTCAACTCTTTCTCGTCAAATTCCGTTTCCAACTCTTTTTTCTCTCTATTTGAAATCTTTTTGGTATCCCCCAATTCTTGTCTCCAGCAACATTCCCCATCATCTTTGAAGATCTCTTCATATTGGCACTTAAACTGTTGTTTCACTTTCTCTGGATCTGTTTCCCAACACCCGTTAACTTCGACACCTTTTATACTTCTACGCGCCTTCTTCTTATTAATATTTCTGTGGAAAAGAGCTGTGTTCTCATCCCCTTCCAAGCACCATTTGTTTTTAAACAATTGAGCTACATCCTCATTGGCTCTCTTCTCCTTTTGTCTTAATTTAGAAATTATCTCCAGCCGCTCGGTCATAATCGTGTCAGAACCTTTCTCTTCGTCAACTAGTTTATCAATCCCAGCAATTCTATCTTTCCACCTCTGAACCTCCTGTCCTTCTTCATTTCGTTTCTGTAAAACCCATCTTTTAATCTCATTTTTGGTAAATTTCAGCTTTTGCATGATCTCAAACAGTTTAATATGTTGGCCATCGAGATGAAAATTGTTCCACGAGTCTTTCACCAATTTCTGAAATTGTTCGTCCTTTAGCCAACCATTAAAGAGTTTAAAAGGAACGTTACCGTAACATCGTTTAATCTGTTTCATCAGCAGTGGTTTGTGGTCTGAATAAAGACGAGCATCTGCAATCACCTCTATGTTCGGCCAAAAACAATTAAAGTTTCCTGAGATCAGGAACCTATCAAGCTTTGACATCATCGAACCGGCTCCTTTTACCCAGGTAAATTCAGCTCCACCGGTTTTAATATCAATTAGATTGTTTTGAAAAATAAACTCGTTGAACTTCCGTGTCGCTGAAACATCCAACCTCGAGCCCTTTCTTTCATTAGGTCCCCTAACTTCATTAAAGTCACCAAAGAGAACCACAGCACCACCCCAATTGTCAATGACAGTGCTTAAAAAACTCCACAATTCTTCTCTTTTGCTAGATTGTTGGCTAGCGTAAATGTTTATGAAGCATACCTGTGTATTATTTTCAATCCAAACTCCCTGCAGCACAATACAATCTTGTCTAACCATTGATTGCTCCTTTCTGAATAATTGGTTATTCCATATGCTAATTAATCCACCCCCCTGTCCGACGCTATCAACACTGAGAAAATCGAAATCTATGCTTCCCCAAATCCTTTTGACAAGCAAGTCTGAAATATTTTTCCTCTTCGTCTCTTGAATGCCCACCACCGCCACTTCATGTTTCACAATTAGATTTTGAATCCAAGAACTTTTGTACTCCCCTTTTCCCAATCCATTTGAGTTAAGCGTCAAGATATTCATTAATATCAGGAAATTCTCCCATTTTGATAGTAATCTTCGTTCCCGTACCTGCATCTTTATCGTCAATTTTTCTGAAACCGCACTTATCTCCAATTTCTTCTAAGCGTAATGCCACTCCAGAGGTAGTGGATTGTGTTCCACTGGATTGATCATCTACATCGTTAAGCTCACTTCGTTTGTCTTGATTATTTTTTAGTCTCCACTGGCTTCGCGTGATTCTACAATCCATGTTCAGAGAGTTATGGATTGAGTTTGCCCACAGACGGCTCTGTTTTTCCTCTGCTAATATCTTCCTTACTCCTTTACCTTTCTCTTCTTTTATTCTATTAACTTTTTGTAATTTGTCTTGTAGTGGGATATTCTTTGATAAAAGGAGTTGGAGCTTTCCAGAAACGTTTTTAATACCCGATCCATGATTTTTTAATTCCGGCTCCTTCTCTACTGAATCTGAATTGTCCATCTCGTGAGTAAAGGGCTCCACCATCAAGGGCTCACGCATATTGGTGTTGTATGTTGGGCTTTCAAAATTGTTATCTGTTCCTTTTTTTTTTCTTGTCATTATCCTCTCTACTAGTGCCTCCCACTCCCACGTGATCATTTTTGCCATTGTCCCCTCCCAGCTCATACTCACTTTCGATTATTCTATCACCACTAACATCCTTACTTTCGATTATTCTATCACCACTAACATCCTTGGGGTTTTCAAGCATGCGAATCGACCCATCATTATTCCTCTTTTCGGAAACCGATTCATCGACAAACGAGTTAATTAACAAATCTTCTGAATCTTCATCGGAATAAATTTCCCGCTCCTCCTCCTCCTCGTAATCTGAAGATCCGTCGGAGTCGTTTTCTTCATCCAATTTATCATGAAACCCCGCTTCTACATTCTCGTTCGTATGATGAGACAATATTGCCTCTTTAAAGATGTTACCTGATATTTCCTTAACTCGGATATTACATGCTTTTGATTCAAGAATAATTTCTGCCGACTCTAGTATGACATCTAACATGGACGTCTTAATACAAATAACACCTTTGGACCAATCTTGAACAGACCTTAAACAGGGATCCGTAACTACCACCTCCCCCCAACGTGTTCCAATTTCAATGTAAGTGCTGGGATTTCTTGCTTGAATTGGCAAGCCCTCTATTTCCAGCCAAACGAACCTATCCTTAATCTCCAACGAGCCTTCCCATTCCACTATCTGTTTGAAGCAACTCTGAATTTCTCTGCTGTTATTAATTGTCTCAATCTCTTCTTTATTCGTTGTGTCGAACAAAATCCAAGATCCGCCTATGTATTTTACCACTCCTTCTCTTAATCCTTCTCCCATGCATATATTAGCAATACAAGAGAGTATATGGAACCCCAAAACTTCCCCTACCAGCTTAGATTCAAGCATTGTTGCTGCTTCATCATTTTCGTGGTTTGCTAATTCTATTATTTTACCAAAGTGCTGTTTTTTGTTTATCACTTCTTCCACTGTAAAAGCTTTTTGTGAATCCTTGCTTCCTTCTTTTTCCATGGAACTTTGTTTTGAACCTTTAACCGCATCGGCGAATGAGACATTATGCTTCCTTACACCTATATCTTTATTGAAAACCATCTTTTTTTCTTCCTGTCTCTTCTTACTTTGACTATCTTCTCTTTTAAACATTGCCACCTTTGCAAACAGTTTTTTGTCCTGAACCATAATCCTTCGTAACTCCTCTTTCACTTTTGTCGGATCAGTCACCCTATTGTACCTTGCGAACCCAAAACGGTGATTGTATCTATCCATTCTTTTGCAGATAAATAAATCCACCAACGTACCGACCCTCTCCAATTCACTGCGCAACATCTCCAGGTGAAAACTTCTTGGAATATTCAAAATAAAGAAGGACGTAGCTTCTCTGAACACCCATTCCTTGCCCTTATCTTTGATCCTCTCCACGTTTCCGTTCACCCATTTGAATGTTCTACTCCGTGTTCCTTCCTGTCGCCGGAAATCGCCTCCATGTCGCCGGAAATCGCCTCCCTCTCGCCTCTCAAAACCCATTATATATATATATATATATATATATATATATATATATATATATATATATATATATATATATATATATATATATATATATATATATATATATATATATATATATATATATATGTATATATGTGTATATATATATATATATATATATATATATATATATATATATATATATATATATATTTTTTTTTTTTTTTGAAAAGTAACGTATATTATAAACTTAGCCTGTGTAGCAAGACACAAGGCTGACAACCAAGAACACATTTTACATATGATTGACGGCTAAACTAGGGGAAGTGAACCATAAGTTTCTATCTAGTTTTACATTTTTAGCCCTAGTATCAATCCATAAGAACGATTCTTTTTGAATTTGGAAAAGCAATTCATCAATTTTTCTGAATTTTTTGTTGAAGGTAAAATCGTTCCTATTCCTCCATAACAGCAAGAACGTTGCATATCCAACCGTTTCCATCACCTTTCGCCAAATGGGGGTGTGACCCTGTTCACCAAGCTTCATAATGGCTTCCTCCAGAGAGTTCAAGACCGTCGCCTGTTTACCCCACCATGCTCGAACCTTCTTCCACACTGCAACCGCTACAGGACACTCCATGAACACATGATTAATTGATTCGTTATTGTGTTTGCATAGATCGCAACTATAAGGGGTTTGTATGATCGTCTTAGCTGCTAAAACATCTTTTACCGGTACCCTCCTTCGGAACAGTTTCCAAATGAAGATATTTGTTTTGTTAGGAATCCAATTCGACCAACGGTTAGTCCCGATAATTTGGTTGTGCTGTTTCGCTATTGTCGCTCTAAACCAACTAACCGTATAAATACCATTTGGGCCCTCTAGACACCTCCAGACATCGTTTTTATTATTTAGAGTGACATTTGCTATCGTCTCTTTTAGAATCTTAAGTTCCTCCTTTGATCTACCTTCCCTTAGGTTCCTGGACCAATTCCACCCATTACCGTTTGAGATGATTTTATCACTCACGAAACTTTCTTTCTCCGGGTCTAGACGAAAGAGTCTAGGAAATGTCTTCTCTAGCTTGTGTTCTCCCAACCATCTATCTCTCCAAAACTTTGTTTCTCTACCATTTCCCACTTCTTTGCTAAACATTTTCCATATGTCAATATCCCTTTCCTTGATCTCTACGCAGACCTTTGCAATCGTCCTCCATGTGTTCCCTGTTTTGATCTCCGCCCCTTCTTGTATTCCTGCGTTATCACCATGTATGCTCCTTATGATTTGAACCCAGAATGCGTCGACTTCGTTGATGAGACGCCAATACCATTTAACAATTAATGCGATATTTAAATGGTCCAAAGTACCTATCCCCAGACCTCCTTCCTCCTTCTCCCTCGTCACTTGGGTCCACCTGACCCATGGAATTTTCCTTTCCATACCACTGCTACCCCAGAAAAAGTTTCGTCTAAATGTTTCCAATATATTCAGAAGCTTCTTTGGCGCCCTGTAAAGAGAGAACATATAAGTGCCCAAATTCCCAAGGATATTGTTGACCATTGTAAATCTGCCTCCTATCGAGAGTGTTTTCATTTTCCAGTTGCTTAATTTCTTTTTAAATTTATCTATCAGGTTTTGCCATGGTTTGAGAGACCTCATGTTAACACCGATAGGCAAACCCAGAAAGATCGTCGGAAGTTTTTCCACCTTGCAACCAAGAATAGATGCCATCGTTTCCACCGCCAATTGATTGGATCCGACTCCTATAAGTGCGCTTTTTTCTAGATTAACTTTCAGCCCTGCAGCTCTCTGAAAACAATGTAATATGCGGATTAGATTTAGCACATTTTCAACCGACCATTCTCCAAAGAAGATAGAGTCATCTGCAAAAAAAAGATGGGTTAGCAAAACTTTATTTTCTCCTACTTCAACTCCTTTATAACCTCCTAAATCTACTGCTCTCATAATAGCTTGATTTAAACCTTCCATAACTAGAGTGAAAAGAAAAGGGGATAAAGGGTCCCCTTGTCTAAGACCACGAGAGAGAGAGAATTCAGCCGTAGGACTGGCGTTGACCAAGACAGAAGAGGTTCCCGATTTTAAGCATTCTAATATCCACTGTTGCCACTTTGCCCCAAACCCTTTTTGAATCATAATCGATTTTAAGTACTCCCATGACACCGTATCGTATGCCTTTGCAATATCTGTTTTGAAAATTAGCATGGACTTCTTTTTCGCTTTCACCCAATCAATCACTTCATTGACTATCAAGGGACCATCCAAAATTTGGCGATTTTTTACAAAGGCTGACTGAGTTTTACTAACGATTGATGGAAGGACCATTTTTAAACGGTTCGCTAGTAGCTTTGCTAGAATTTTATACATGCTGGAGATCAAGCTAATTGGTCTAAAGTCATTAACTTTTGACGGATTGACAATTTTAGGGATCAAAGTAATGAATGCAGAGTTAAACCCTTTGGGAATTTTGGGTTTTCTAGCGAACTCCATAAATGCTTCAAGCAACTCCTTTTTGATAAGATCCCAATATCTTTTGAAAAATTCAACCGAGAAGCCGTCCGGCCCCGGGGATTTGTTATTACCGCAACTCCAAATAGCACTTTTGAGTTCTTTTTCATCAAAGTCTTTTTCCAAGATACATCTTTCTTCTTCACTAATTACCGACGTCTGACCAAGGTCTAGATGCAAATTGCACTCCGGGTCCACTTTGAAAATATTTTGGAAGTGGGTTTTAAAGTGGTCTTTGACTCTAACAGGTTCAGTAATCCATATACCATCTTTCTGTACTCCTTTTATGCTGTTAATATGTTTTATTTTGTTTAAGTTGCGATGAAACAGTGCAGAATTTTCGTCACCCTCCAAACACCATCTATTTTTGTTTTTTTGTGCAATATCTTCCGCTTTATTATTCTCCATACCATGCAGAATTTTTGTGATGTTCAGTCTTTCAATAGATATATCACCGTTCCAGGAACCGTCTTCAATTATATTGTCTATTTCTTCCAACCTCTTCACCCACTTGTCTTTAACTTCTTCCTCTTTCTTTCTTTTTTGATTAGACCACTCCTTTATTCTAGCTTTAACCACTTTCATTTTCTGCATCATAACGAATAACTTCAGATGTTTACCTTCTATCACACACTTTTTCCAAGCATCAATAACCACTGAGTCCAACTCTTTGTCTTGCAGCCACGAGTTGAAAAATTTGAATGGGACTGGGCCGTATGATCTTGGAACTTGCTTTAGAACTAGAGGTTTATGATCTGAGTACAAACGCGTATCACAACACACTTCAAAATGTGGCCACCAATTCCCAAAATTTTCTGATACAAGAAATCTATCTAATTTTGACAGTTTTGTCCCTCCCCCCTTGATCCACGTATATTTCGTCCCATCCATTTTCACATCAGTGAGGTTATTTTCTTCTATAAATTTGTTAAACAAGTCAGATGCTTTTTTATTTAACACTGAGCCTTTTCTTTCATGATTGCCTCTAACCTCGTTGAAGTCTCCAAAAACGACCGTGGCTCCCCTCCAATTGTCAATCTGATCCGTAACAAATTTCCACAATTCTTCCCTTTTAGCTGGATCTTGGCTTGCGTAAATATTGTAGAAAGAAATTGGAACATTATTCTCCTGCCAAATCCCCTGGACTATCACACAATCTTCTCTAATAATGGCTTGTTCCTTCCTGAATAGATTTTTGTTCCAAATATTAACAATCCCCCCACTTTGACCATTACTTCCTTTGTAAACAAAATCGAAGTCGTTACTTCCCCAAACACTTTTGATGACCATATCCGTTAGTTCTCTTCTTTTAGACTCTTGAATACCCACAAAATTTATCTTGTGTTTAAAAATCAGATTACGAATCCAATTCGTCTTGAAATCTCCAAGACCAAACCCATTAGAATTCAAAGAAAGGATATTCATTAATTACCTTTTTTAACACCAATTTCCTGCTTCTTCGTTCCTTTACTGTTGCTGCTGACTTTCTTGAACCCACATAATTCTCCAACTTCTTCCAATCTTTGGGAAATTTCTTCACTTATAGACGAACACACCTCCTGTCTTCCATCTCTATAAAATCGCATAAAAG
>CM042013.1:8882525-8885025 GCA_023525715.1 Cichorium intybus
GCATCATAGAATCCAGATATCTCCAAGAGACAGAATCATAGGCTTTCGCTATATCCGATTTTAAGATAAACAACTTCTTCTTTTTAAATTTTGCCCAGTCAACTACTTCATTTACTATAAGAGGTCCATCAGTAATTTGCCTGTGCTTTATAAACGCAGATTGGGAAGTGTCTATAATACCTGGAAGGACTCTCTTAATCCTATTTGCAAGGATCTTGGACAAAATTTTATATAAACTCGAGATA
The DNA here is from genome assembly GCA_023525715.1 of Cichorium intybus. Taxonomy (NCBI): domain Eukaryota; kingdom Viridiplantae; phylum Streptophyta; class Magnoliopsida; order Asterales; family Asteraceae; genus Cichorium; species Cichorium intybus. The sequence continues at coordinate 8,882,771 of CM042013.1, forward strand.
AGGCTAATGGGTCTAAAGTCCTTCACTTGTTTAGGGTTGATGCGCTTTGGGATCATAGTGATAAATGCTGCATTCGATCCTTTGGGCAACTTCGGTTTTTTGTTGAATTCATTGAAAGCTTCTAATAACTCCTGCTTTACAAGATCCCAATTTTTCTTGAAGAATTCTATAGTAAAACCATCGGGGCCTGGCGATTTATTGCACCCACAACCCCAAACAGCTTCTTTCACTTCTTTTTCATCAAACATTTTTTCCAATTCTTCTCTCTCCGTCTCTGAAATTCTGCAATGATTAACCAATTCCTGATTCCAGTCACAATCCGGATCAGCTTCAAATATTTTTTGAAAGTACATCTTAAAATGCTCTTTAACCTTGGTTGGGTCCACCTCCCAAATACCATCAATCTCTATACCTTTGATACTATTTAGATGTTTCTTCCTGTTAACCGTTTTGTGAAAGAGGGCAGAGTTTTCATCGCCCTCGAGACACCATTTGTTCTTAAACTTCTGCGCAATGTCTTCCTGCTCTTTTTTTTCCTCTCTTCTGACCTTGGATATCAAATCCACTCTTTCAGCCAATTCTTCTGCATTTAACGCCCTTTCTTCGCATTTTCTGTCAATCTCTGCCACTTTCTCTAACCACTGTCTTTTCGCTTCAGTGGCTTTGTTCTTTTTTTCAACATCCCATCTCTTTAGTTTTTCTTTTATAGCTTTAAGTTTCTGCGCTACAATGAACACTTTCAAATGTTTCCCTTCAATCTTGAAATTCGTCCATTCATCTGTCACTATCTTCTGGCACTCTTCGTCCTCAAGCCATGAGTTGAAGAGTTTGAAGGGAATCCTACCGTAGTTTCTTTTGACTTGATGTAGGATTATTGGTCTATGGTCAGAATAGAGTCTATGATCTGTTTTCGCTTCAAAGTTTGACCAAGTACCACCATAATTTTCACTGACCAAAAATCTGTCTAACTTTGACATTTTGGACCCTCCCCCCTTTATCCACGTAAAGTTTGACCCTTCTAAGTTTACATCAATCAGGTTATTATTACTAATGAAATCATTGAAAAGTTTTGTACTACGAACATTCAGCACCGAGCCCTTCCTCTCCTTTTCCTCCCTTACCTCATTAAAGTCCCCAAAGAGGATTGACACTCCAATCCACTTCTCTAGCACCGAACTAAGGAAATGCCACAATTCATTCCGTTTCTCCGGATCCTGACTAGCGTAAATATTGACCAAACAGACTTGGGAATTATTCTCTAACCACGTACCTTGAACGACAATACAGTCACTTCTGCAAATGGCTTTTTTCTTTTCGAAGATATTCTTGTTCCAGCAACTAATTAAGCCTCCCCCTTGACCTGAGCAATTCATGACAATATACTCGAAGTCAGACGCGCCCCACATTCTTTTGATCATCAAATCAGTGATCATCTTTCTTTTCGTCTCTTGAATCCCGACAACAGCCACCTTGTGATTACAGACGAGGTTTTTAATCCAATCAAGTTTAAATTCTCCTTTGCCAAGCCCATTCACATTAAGAGAAAGAATATTCATTGATTACTGTTTTTAACTCCTTTTAATCCACCAGACTTCTTTCCTTTAGCCTTGACTTTGGGTTTCCCCAAACCGCAACTATTCCCAATTTCTTCCATTCTCTTGGTAATCCCCCACACTTATGGAGGAATCGAAACCTGAAATGCTATCGGTTGACGAATCTTGCACCCATCCTTGAAATTTCCATCCTTGTCGCTTTTGACTTCTCGTGAATCGTCTTTCAAAAATCGGGCTCTTCCTTTTTTCTTTATTCTCCTTGTCTCCACTTTCTCCATTGTTCTCATTCTGTAGAGATTGTAAGTCAAGAGTTGATACTTTGTCTAGTTTTTTCGTTAATCGGCGTTGATCTAGACAAGAGAAACTTTAAATTCTCTGAAACTCCGTTTAGTTCCACTGGGGGGTCTTCCAAAAGTGGAGAATCTAACTTTAATTGGAGTTCCGACTCATTTCTATTATCCCCCTGTATGTCTTGGTTACTTCTTTTAATTGTTAAAGGGCTTAATGGCACCCGATTTGAAACTTGGCCCACCGCTGGGCTTCTTGGCGATTCCTCCCCGTTTGGGCCTTGGACTCTCTCCTCATCGTTGGGCTCCAAGAAAGACGAATTCAAATTCTGCAACTCCCCGCACTTACCGTTAGCCATCCCCGCCGTTTGGTTGTTCCCGATAGGACTCGCATGCGTGTCTGTGACTAAAGTTG